>NDFZ01005188.1:0-85464 GCA_002192655.3 Mamestra configurata
AACTGAATCCCTCCAATCTAAAATCGGACAATCTTTTCCAAGTTCCACCAAAGTCGCCGTTTCTGCTATAATTTCTTTTATCTCCTTTGGGTGTAATATGACTTCAAGTCTCTTCAATTTTTTTTCAATTACTCCAAAAACCCTGTCCGCGGGCATAAAAGAATGCCCAGTAACTGGGAACACTATTTCAATTGTTTTGATACTGGGATTTCTCAGTAACCATTTAGAGCAGGCACCAACAACAATGCAGTTTTTGTTTTGGCCGCCACAACCGTCGGCGACCAATCGAATCGTTGTGATATTAGTTTTATCCGTTTCAGTTAAACGGTGGTACACCGCGGACGCAACAAGATTTGAGTCTTTGCTGAACTCATTTTCAGTGCACACATAAGAGAAGACATTTTCTTTCGAGAATGGTTGTGTGGATGATCCCTCCACCATGGTCAAATTATAAAAATATAATTGACGGCTGTAATATGCTATTTGATCCGGTACCTTAGGGAGGGGAAGATTTTTCTGACAGTCAAAAGAGATAATTTTAAGCCCATCTATTTCTTCGCGCAGCTTATCAAAAAAAGATTTTGCTCTTAGCGAATGAACCCTTTTCTCAGTTATAAGAACATTTTTTTTGCTGGCATCAGTTTCATGTTTAATTCTGCCTGAAATCTCCAAACACTTAGAGCAAACATCGGTCTGCGGTGACCCAAACCCAATATTGTATTTGTTGTTGAAAATATTTCGAAAATAAGATTTTTTCACTTTTGGATGCGAATATTCACTTCTTTTGTAAACGTCATAGAGTTTTGATAAGTTCAGATCGCAAGACAGATATTTTCTTTCTGTGTGCTTTGTTTTGCGACAATAATGTGTTTCTACACATTGAAGATTTCTAATAAAATTGTGGATTGATTGTTTCTGTTCCTTGTATTTATTTTCTTTGTGGTTTCCACCACGCCGTTCATCAGCAAATTCACCAACAAAAAAAAACCTTCGCATAACGTACGCCACCCGGTGCTTAGTTATGTCAAATATTTTAAGAAAGAACTTTTGGCATATGGGCACTTTTCGTTTGTCAATGTGTACGGCGTATTTAATGCTTGTCTGTCTTTTCCCTTTAAAACCAGGCCTGAGCTTCACGGGTACAATAGAGCAAAATTTTAAAATTAGTGCGTCTTGTTTCTGTTTATTCGGATGGGCATAAAATGTTGTATGCAATTTGTTAATTTGCGCCATTGTTAATTTGCAACATTGAAGAGCTTTTGTATCGTGATCGCACACCCTTTCTGGCAAAGTTTTTGATGAATACCTGAATTAAAAAATAAAAGTAGGTAAATACTTTGATATAGAGAGGCAATTTGACTGAGTTGATGTTAATGAAGTAATTTAATTAATTTTACAAAATAAAACTGATAATATGATTATTTTGGTGGAGATCCTATACATAATCTACGAGTACCTACAATTAAGAGTGTATTTTTTATTTTGATACGTTTATCTTCAAATTCAGTAAAACAAAACTATAACATGTACAAATGTACCAATCCAGCAATGCGGGATAATCAAAATAAAATAAATATTAGATTAATTTTATAAAAGTGGGAACCCTAGACAAAGTACTCACCTCTTCCTCTTAGCTAGATTTACTTTCCAATTATCCGGATCCTTCTGGCGTTTTCGGGCAAAACGATTATTCACAGGTGTTGGGTGACAATTCATGATTATAATTTCACAGAACCTGTTTAACTTCAGCAGCAGAAACGTTAATAAATCAATAAAATCACACAGCACAACTTAAGTAAAACTTGTACTCCGCCATGACAGCACGCAAACATAATGGACGCCTGTGATTGGTCCAGCGAGCAGTTTGCCATGTTTGATTTTGAATCTTTAAAGAAAGCCGGATTTGTTACTAATCTGTTACTTTTGTGTGGATTTTCTATGAAAGATAGCCATCTCTGATATGGACATTAAAATTCGTTAGAAAGTATTTAAAATTTTGAATGTTGCCTTATTCACAGTTTTTTTTTACCAAAAACGTCAGTTAGCCGGATTTGATTCTCTAGGACTCACATGTTAACTACGGGTAACTCGTTGTAATGTTACCTATAATATATATTTGCATGCTGTGATATAGGCAAAACATGTATGCTCTAATAATGTCTGTAAAACAACTTTGTACACCATGTTTTATGCAAATAAAATTGATTGATTGATTGATAACACTTTCTAACATAACAAAAATCCTAGCATATGGAAAGAAATACAGTCGTTCTTCTAGCTTCAAAGTAACATCCGAAATTCCGAAGCCATGTAACATAGAGATAACATAAGAGAATCAAAATAGCTTTTTTACAAAAAAAATACAACTGACTTCCGAAATTAAAATTAATGTCGGTTGTATTTTTTTTGTAAAAAGATTTTTCATTTTTCAGTTTTTAGTAGGTATCTAGTACCTACTCCCAGGAAAGAAAAATACGCAATTTCGTTTACCTGGATGACATAATTTTTCACAGCTATTTTGATTTAAAAACCAAACTACTGAACCGATTTTGATTAAATTTCTATGGGACGAATAGAAAAGAATATCCTTTCACATAAAAATATTTTTTTAAATCGGTTCATAAATGACGGAGTTTTTTTTTTTTTTTTTCTATGGCTTCGCACGGTTTGTGCATTTAGGGACAGGAGAAAAAAATGTGATTTAAGTCGCCTACATCTGTGCCACACAAGCAAATGGGGTCGTCAATAATATGAAATTTGGCAAGATGGGCAGGGGAACAAACATGACCCAGTCTCATCCGTATTAAAACAGAGGATTCCATTTTGCCAAATTTTGCCTTACCAAACCATGATTTTTCCGGAATCTCAGGTTGAATAAGAGAAAAATAATGTCCCTTCGATTTGCAACTGATATCCCAAGCTACCTTCCAGGTGTCCCGAAGAAATCTCTTAGGCAACGTTACGAGGTCATAAGTAAATGACGGAGTTATGAGGTAAAAAAACATTTAAAAAAAAAACGAATTGAGAAAATCCTCCTTTTTTGAAGTCGTTTATAAAGTAACGTCAAATGTTCAACAAAAGTACCAGTCTGGCAACACTGCTTATATATCCGTTGACACAGTTGGCAATATTTTTGGTGTTATATCTGCTAAAACAATGAGATTTAGATCCCAAGTAAATTTCGAAAGTTATATTTGAAAAGATAACGGAAAGAGATTGTATGGACCTCATTATCGCAAAAGTTACTAACTTTAATGATGAAGTGAAGGTCGGAATTATTACTTATGAAACAAATAAACTTAATGAAACTGCAAAGGAACAATTAAGCAGCCAAAATCTTGATCGCGATTGGCGAAGGGGATTTTTTTTATATTTTATTTTATTTAATATGGGTTTGCTCTTGACTCTAGTCTAGGTCATAGATGACAGAGACAAAGTCGACGATGGAGCGAGCTTACCCAGAACAAGCCTGTTCACTCTAATTTTGAAGAGATTAGGGTTGTATGCGTTCGGAAACACAGACGCATTTCTTGTAACAGACAGTGTACAGTTGAAACAAGAAACGTTTGAGATACGTTGTTTCAACTGCCCTTTGCTTCCAAGTCCGTGGTAATTCTTTCGAACAAATTCTGCAATAGCAAGTTCCGCAACATTGTTACTATGCTACGATGGATAAAGAGCAGCATCCTTCAGGAGGACACCTTGTTGAAAAAAAGTTAGTGATGGCTTGAGCAATCGTTTAGATCAGAACACCAATCTCGAGATTATAAGTCGATCATAGAAGTCGATACTCTCCGACCATCAGTTTAAAAATGAAGGGAAATTAGACGTGTTTTTGCTAATGTTTTAAAACCCAGTTATGTTGTATGTCTTGGTAATCACCATCATATCGATATATCAATTATTATTTATTTATTATATACTTTATTGTTCACCTCATAATAAGAACAGGACAATCAAATATAAAATAAGTGTACAATGGGCGGTCTCAACGCACAAGGCAATCAATAAATTTGTGGTCGGCACAGCATTTCTTCCACCTCCATACATTTCTATTTGCAGTTATCTCGATAGTCACTTCCTTCCTAGCCATTTCATCTTATACGAAAGCTATAAAACTTGGTGTACTCACAATGAGCAGCTTGCAAGCATCCGTACTATTATTAACGGGCGCCGATTGGTCGGTGGCGGTGTCTTGCGCGTGCGCCGCTGTCCTTGCACTCCACTTGCGGTTGAGCACCCCTGCCACTGGGGGCACCTGCACGTCTGTCATGCCATTGATGCCTCGCTCCCACTCTGCGAGCGACTCCTGGAATTTAAAAGATGAATAATGTTAGTTATACTTTTTGTATTTTTTTTATATTGATAGGTTCGCGTACGATGTGGTCGACGATGGAACACGCCTGCTTTCTCGAAAATGTGTTTATAATACTAATTAGTAGGTTTCTAAAGACTCAGCTTTTGTAGTAAGTCAGAGTCAGATCAGTAAAGTTTTTGTTTCTTTGGCCTAAACTTTTAAACAGATGTTTATGGTAGTAACGTCATCATTGCCCTCTTGTCCTTATAAAATTTCTATTTGCCGACATTTTAAAAGTCACACCCTACTAGCCAAATCATCTTTCACAAAATCCATAAAATCCATAAAACCTTGGTAGTAAGGTATGATTTTTAAATATCAAAGCGAATAATTAATTTCGTTGTCATTTTTTTTGTTAATAAGATTCTATAATAAGCCATGATCCATGTCCAATTAATTGTCATGGGAATTTCAACTCATCATCGTTTCATAGTTCTCATAATTAACTGCCGTGACCGACCTTAACTTTGCCGCAGTGTCAAAGACAATTCAGTTTAAAAATAAACACAAAAAGTATTTGTTCGAAGCAAGAAAAAAAAGAGTTGTCTTCCGTTCGCCTTGCGTCAGAACTGTCAAAAATTTTGACAGCAGCATAATAGTTGCCAAGAGTTGAATGAGTACGTACGCTGACCAAGTCATGATGGCTGTTGTCCGAGTGTGGGTATTGTCATCTGTCAAGTCCATGTTAGAACACAATGAGGATATTCTGACAAAGACTGGTAGTGACTGTTTTGGTTGGCTATAATATTTGGAAAACAGTGATTCATTCACGAGCCTATAAATTTTGCTATAATATAGGTAAGCTCGATACAATAATGAACTTTCCGCAAGATTATGGTCAATTGCGTCAGTTAAATTACCTGTTGGGTTGAAAATGCTATATTCGATCCAGTAGGAGAAGAAGAAGTAGGTAAAGTTGACATTCTAGCTATAGGGAGGAATTGTATTGCATTGAAAGTACTTGCAGATCAGAAGTATACTTATGAAACCATTATTTCAGTAGATATTATTTAATTACTAACAATCTATGATAATGTAATCTTTGCGTACATACCATTGCAGAGATTTAGTTCTTACTAAGTTAGTAATCGTGAAGTTAACTCCTAACTTTAGAGGACAAGGCAAGAATTAGAACGTTTTAACTCAGAAAATTCAGTAATAAACTGAAACGATTGTTTCAAAAGACACGATAATTGTTCCTATTAAAATAATATCGGACTCGAGCAAGCGATTAAGCAACAAAGTGGTTAAATTTATTACGGAGATGATTATTGTGTTCTTGTTACTCCGTTGTTGCTTAACGTCGGCCATTCTGGTAATGATGAGACGAGACAATCAGTACATACTAATGACAAGTTAAATGACAACCCTAAAAATAAAGAATTGAATATATACTGAAGTTTACACAATACAATATTTGAATCGTTGGGGAAGCAAATTGGATAATTCGAATTTGATGGCCAACCTTCGTTGATTGGAGAAGTAACGATACAGAAGAGAAGTGAAGCGTTGGCAAATCTAACAAAGGTGAGCCTAAAGTCGTAACGCAAGTTATAAACTTATTCATACTATATTTTAATGTGCATTCCTAAAACGGTCACAATGAAAATGGTATGGATAATACAAGAATACAAAATAGGACTATAAAACAACAAAAACTTGAACAATAGACGAAGCAATGATGGAATAAATCAACCTGTTTCAGATCTCCTTGATCGTAAGCTAACATATTCCAAAACTTAGCCTAATTTGGTCAGGATCTAAATATTTATAGCAGTTGTACGTACGTTTACTGAATTGTAAAAAAACATTGTTTCACAACTACTGCATCGTTAAAACGTTCATACCTTGCCAATAAGATCGAGTGTCTTACGAATACCTGAGTTTTAGGTGTTGTAAAATGCGTTGAGCATCGTTTTTTATTTTTAACTGACTTGAAAAAAAGGAGGTTCTGTATTGAACCCGTATGATTGCATGTCCGCGATTTTCTCAAAAAATACAGAACCGATTTTTAAGTCTGTAATACTATTAACTCATTGTATTTCCTGTTTCTCGAGTTGCTTGAGACCGGTAGCCATGACGAGGTCTGTGAAAACAGAGAAGGTCTGCAAATGCATTTAATTATAATTATAAGAAATGATTGAACGGGGATTCAGTTATTATATAATTAAACCGATCTAAGTAATCGAAAAGACGATAAATCCGTTGTAACGCACGTCAGAATAGTATCGATGATCTGTTTGGTATTCCATCTGCAAGCAAGGTCGTATAATGCAAGAATTTACGATTGAAACTGCACATATTTTTTGTACCAGTTTCAGAATTAGTACAGCAATCACGAACGATGAATCTGTTTCCTTTAAATTATGTATTAAAAAATACTGTTTTTATGCTAATGTTTTTAGCTTTGTCTAAAAATGATGAGAATATGTTTAGATAGGAAATCCGCTTAAAGATGTGATCAGTGTAGGTTGAGCTTCACAAAACGCAATCTCAGGTAGGCAATGCTATTTGTTTCAGATAATGTAAAAACAAGAACCTGGAAAACTACCTACTTGTACAAAACCTTCTAGGGAGACATACAGCAGATGAATGATGCCCCAGTCTTCAAAATTGATGATTAACATAAAGAACCAGCCGCTGTAGCCAACAAGGAACAGTTAGAATAAATATTCACCAGAGGACTTCGATTGGCAAAGCGACGTATATCTTATCTAAGCTATCACAAACCACGAACCCACGACTACATAGCATGAATTTTCGCCGCAGCTAGGCAAGCCGTCGAACAAAACATCATAAAAAAATGAAACGCTAAACAATAGTTGTTATGAAAGTCCTAACAATGGAATCTCTTACCCAACTGGTCGGGTAACCAATGTGTTGCATATGAGGTAGTAATCCAATAATTAAACCATTGTCTCAAGTTAGTGAGCTGAAAAGCAGAGAATTGGAATCTTAAGAAAGTAGTGAGGACGAAATTTAGGACACCGCTCTATGAACTATAGGATTTTAAGAAGAAGAGATGCTATCAAAAGAAAAGAAAGTATTTACTAAGCAATATCACGACAGCTGGGGGAGGATTGAAAGAACGAGTAATAGAGGTACTGAAGATCGCAACAAGAAGGCCAAGAATTAGCAATCAATTGACAGTAGGGAGGCACACAGATAAGTCAGTCGATTATGGAAACGTCGATAACTGCCACTGCATAGGCAAGGTTCTTACTGATATTCAAGAGAAGACAATGGCCATATATCCTGATGTTTTTGACCGCCTTAGAGGCTTAGAGTGATAACTAAATTAAGATGATCCTTTTACTTAAGAACTTTTTATATAAGAAGCCTGATTATAGTCAAGGTAAGGTGTCAAGTATTTCCCCAACGTTGCGATAAACTAAATTACTGTGTGTCTTCTGTGACACGAACATGGCGTGTGAGACAAAGGAACAGTTAATAAAGTGAGTGCAGTTGCATCAGCGTTTCATGACAAGTTAAGTGTAGGAAGTATTTGACGGTATTACGATGTTATGTAGGCAATTAATTCTTACTTAACTAGCGAAATTACAGACTTGGCATGCTAAGACTTTATTCGCTCTTATGGCCTAACCTTAAAGTCTCGTAATTTTTTTCGGGACAAAAAAGCCCAAGGCGTCATCCTACTTGGCTAACGATGCGATTTCATCGCACAACGAGATTAAACGCATACATTTCTTTGGAATGTCTTAATTGAAGCTTGCAAATCATCGCGCGAGCACAGGATCAGTTCCATCGCGCGACGAAATCGCATAGTGATCTCGTACGATCGTTACCCAATAAGGACGACGCTTCAGTTCGATTCGAATCAATACTCCCAAAGATAAACCTAGAAACAGTTTCCCCAACGATAGATTATCTCATAATCATTGTGACAAAATGCCAAACACTCGTTATCTAGCTGTGATTGGTTGAATGAGTTCTCAACAAGAAACCGGGGCTTATGCTTATAATATTAGTTTAGATAATTTATTCACTGTTGGCAACGGAAATCTACGAGAGAAAGTCGGAAGAACAGAGAAGGACCTTTCTCCTAAAAACGTAACACTCAAGCCATATGAAATGACTCCTGAAAAATCACACTGCATAGAACGCTCATTAATGCCACAATAAAGTCTACTTGTGTTGCTAATCTATGATTTCCATCTATTTAGGTTTTAGTATTTCAATAACATGGCTAAAGAGAAACAAAGCCTAAGGGCAAACTAAGGACAGAACCTTAATGATTAAAATCGCGTTTCTACCTCCACAAAGGCCTTAAAGCTTTTCAATATCATTAAAATTTAGTCCATAAAGCAAGTTGAATAATTGCTAAAGTTATTACAAGTATCATAACGAGTAATTGGCTCGTTGTTTGTTCCGGTTGGGCAGGGGCTATACAACTTCCTGTCCAGAGACAATTGATAGATTGTCTATGATGTCTAAAAGTGAAAATGTAGGAAGCGGAAAGTTTACGTAACTTAAGTTGGTAGTAAGTTTGTCTGTAGGGTGTGGTTATTTGATAACTATTCATCGGAGTCTTTTGAAACTTACTCGTAGATTTGTAAAGCTCTGTGATGGCACAAATTTGATTGAATTAATTGAATAGCTCAAAGATATCTTTAAATCCTAAACTGTCCAAGTGCTGAGCACAATCCCATTCTTTTCTATGTCATTAAGGTTATGTCATGAAGTGTCCTTTGAACCTTTAAAATCTTAAAAGTTATGTTATGTTTTTTTTTTCGAAGGTCCAAAGGGGTTCTCATTCTACTTCCATTATTCCATAACATGAAACAACACAGCATGTGGTATTATTGCTATGACATAGGACCCAAACCGTCAATCAGAATGTGGAGTGGAATTTAGAGTAAGCGGCTCGCTGCCAAGAGTTTTTGTTAGTACCGTTTAGAATGCCTGTGACTTTGTAGCACAAATGTGAATGTACCACACTTGTTCATAAGCTGCATTCAAGTAGCCTTATCCAGGTTATCTTTCTTAGCAGAAAAGCTAAAACTTTGCCCTTCGATTCTTAGGACGGTGAAGAGAAACATCGGAAACAGAGGAAACTAACATATCCTGGAACCAATAGATCGACGACATGTGACATGCACCAACGTGCACTGAGCGCACAGATTATGTACTAAAAAAGTTTAAGCTTTCCTTTGTAGATTTAAACGATAAATTTTTGCTCACGGTGAAGAATGGACTTCTAGACCTAGAACCACATGGAGCATCCACCAAACCGAACTGTGCCCGCGTGGCAGATTATGGTCCACTACCTCTCTCAGACCTGCATTCTTGTTGTAGGGTCAATCGTATAGGCTGCTTATACTTATGCTTTGCTCATCTGTCTTTTAAAAAGAGTTTTCATCCTCAAAATTTCCACTTCAGTCTAAGCCAAGTAGTCAAGCGGAACTACGGAAAAACCTATTGTAACCCATTACACCACTAATCACGTATCTTTACACACTAATTAGGTGTCATGGCGGCCCATATTATTATCATAAAAGTTAATCGCACCGTCACGCCTTCCGTACGACCTTGAGCCCTTCACCTAGACACAGTTTCTACTCCATAGATCTTAGCTGATCTAGTTATTATGTATGAGCAATATAAAACAACTAAGTCACTTTGATATATAGGTTTAGTTAGGATATACTAGCTTTTTTTGAGGCTCCGCTCCCATAGACCACAGGAACAGTGCATTTTGATGCTATAGTATTTTGATGCTATAGTATATTTTGATGCTATAGTATTTTTATGCAATAGTATATTTTGATGCAATAGTCTTTAATCTTATAGTATTTTGATGCCATAGTATATTTTTATGCTATAGTATATTTTGAAACTATAGTATTTTGATGCTATAGTAGGTATTTTAGTTATTTCAGTTTACCCCGTTGGTCGTGGTCGCAAGCGCGACAGTCGATCGCGAAGTCCTGGTTTCGATTCCCAAGTCGGGATAAAAAGTAGAGATTTACATACGAAATTTCTCAGTATCAGCCGTAGGAAGATGTTGGTGTGACACCTTCCGAAAGCACGTGAAGCTTTTGGTCCTTCGCCTGTTTTTTTCACAGTCGTGTCGGTTTGGAGTCTAGCAACAAATATTTTTTTTAGGTCGGTATGCTATGTTAAATATCAGCTTACTTTTAAATTACTAACTAGAGACTTTTTTGTCTAGATTTCGATCGAAATTGGAGGAAGCTAATTTGATACTAACACAAAAAGCGTTACATGATAGGAAACGTGATAAAATTGCATAACAATTAAAAGTTTGATCGTCCTTTGTCTGCACAGCAGGCAATAGTATCAAGTTACATAATTATCCTCTATTTTCCTGGTAGGAAATCTGAGAAAACACATGCCTATATGTACATAATGTTTATCTATTTGAAAATCTAAGTAATTATTCATGGATAAGTCGGTAATTACTGGAATCAGTCAAAGAAGATTTATAACCAGTAATGATTTAACTAAGTGACCACTAATTGAGTGTTAAACGTGTTATAATAAATCATCGGTAGCATTTTAATTATTGTGAAATATGACATTGTGTCATATTTCAAGCTGTAAAAGTGTGAATAATAGTACCTATAGAAGATCATACCGAGATTATTTACGTCTTTGGTGCTAACAATTTTTGCAAATTATGACGAGGTAAGCGGTTTTCACGGTTTTTAATACTTATATTTAAAAATAACAGTGTAGCGGCATCAATGCCGCCACATGAAAAACTAAGAAACGAAATTTGTACGGCAACAAAAAGAACCGCAGCGCCATCTACGCCGAACTTTTTCGAAAAAGACTTTGGAGGGAAAGAGTATCAAATAAAACTTTTACTTTAACACATAATCGGAATTGCAAAAAAAAATCGATAATCTGCTTTTTACCATTTAGTATGAGCTGCAATTCAGAGTATTTTCTTTAGATTTTACTTTTGTACCGATTTGAAAGAACAATTTTCATTCGTACAATAAAATTCAGCTCGTAAAAACGACAACCATTCCCCTGGAAGAACTCTGTCTTGATCATAAGAATTGCAAAGAAAAAAAAATCGTTAATCTGCTTTTTACCATTTTGGAGCTGCAGCCAAGAGCTTATAATAATCATCGTTAAATTTTACTTTTGTTCCCATTTATTTCTTCCAAGAATAAGAATAATAATATTTTATTTGCATTTAAAACATATATAGATATTACAATAGTGGTTCCAGCATATCCATAATATGGCGTACATATATTTCTGTAAAAAAAAACACAAAACTTATACTAGTAACCTATTATCTACTAATCTATAATAGTAAATTAATTTTAAAACATGGTACATTTAAGGTCTTATTTTTATAATCATGATCTAACATGTTTTGCCATTTACTGGCATACAAATATTTGAGAAATTGTTCACAAAAATAACGAATGTTAAATAATTATAAAACTAATGTTTTGTGATACAATAATTAATTAATATATAATTACAATACATTAATTAATTAATATATAATAATAATACCAATATCTGGGCATCATTTATTATTTAGTAGTCAATTTCTGAACACGTGAAGGAGCTCGTGGCTAAATAATAACAGCCTCACGGGTCGATCTTCAAGGTCAAGCAACGCTTGCCGAGGTTGGTCTGTGGATGGGTGACCATCTTAACATACCGAGACTCCTCCGTGCCTCGGAAAGCACGTTAAGCTTTTGGTCCCGGCTGTCATTTGTAGATCTTTGGCAGTCGTTACGGATAGACAGAAGCCAGAAAATCTGACACCAGTCTTACCAAAGAGTACCGTGTTACCCAGTTAATGGGTTGTGGAGGTCTGGTAGGCAGCCGCTCCACGTAAAATACTGGTATTCAGCTGAATCCAGTTTGACTGGAAGCCGACCAATATAATTGGGAAAAGGCTAGGCAGATGTAGAGTCAATTTCTGAACACATTCTATCAACGATATCTAACGGCATATAAAAGTTCTATGGCATTTCGGTGTATTATAATTTGCCAGATGCCGTGCATTTTAGACTCAGTGATAATCGCTGTAGTGTGTGTTCCCAATTTAAATTAACTATTTTCATTGAAATCATTCATTCCAAAAAAGTCAATTCAGGAAGAACTCTGTCATGAAAAGTCATATAAAAATCAAGAGTATTTTAGATTTCGGCATATGACTTAAAGTATTGTCCCAGATATAGGTACTATCGAGGTATGATCTAGGTATTTATCCGAATGCCTGCCTGCGCCAAGGCGACAGCAAGGTCTAAGCCGACGTGATTCGAAGGACCTTGAGCTCAAATGCGTCAATTCACGTACTTGACGCAGCATTTCTATATAATCTAAGATTTCTTGAAAAAACTGTGTTGTTGTGTGCATTATTACTTTATGCCCGCGTCTTTGCCCGTGTGGTATGTTAGAAAAAATATCCTTTGTCTCCAGGTTCTAGACTATCTGCCAGGATTGCGGGATTGCTCGAAAGAAGTTCGCGGCCTGGAACGCAAGATAATTGAAGGAACACGGGTGGTGTTTAGAGCCTATTCACACTGGCGATTTGCACCACCGGCCTTAGTCAATAACAGTCTGACACTCCCTCCCACTCCGCCCAGAACGGGAGGAGTAATTTGATGATTTCCTTTCATCTCCATCCCTAAAAAAAAGGCTCTAAGATATATCTTTGATTTTAATTAAAATCGATTTAGCGGCTTTTACCCAGTTTCTGAGGTTTTTATCTTTCCTTTATCTGTCCGTTAACGCTATTTGTCATAACGCCATTGGTTGGATAGTGGTTAACGGACAGATAAACGACCAATAAAGTACCTCAGAAACTGGACATTAGTCATACAAAAGCACCTGACAAACTATCAGACAGACTGAGTTTAGATCCGCATTGATGATATTCGTTAGTTTGAATATGATATTACTATATTTGTAATCTAGAATTTCTTGTAAAAACTCTGCCGTATGAATTAATTACTTTTAACTCTGTATTTATGTCAATATTGTGACGAGGATATCCTTGGCTCCAGGATTCTGACAGACAAGGTAGCCCTTTGAAAGCGACCGGCGAAAAGTAAAAGAGAATTTGAAATAGGAATATAAAAATGTTTTGTTTTTATTTGGGACTCCGGTACCAACGTTCTTTGAAGGCAGACGCCAAATATATTTTTGTAAGTTTAAATCTCAACTATAGTTTTATTTGATAATTATATCAATAAGTAGCACTAGCGCGAGTCCGCTGGTGTAAGAATATGTATATAGACTCTAAGGACTGAGTAATTTTTCAAAAACGTATGTATGATGTAGCATCAGTGTTTATGAATGAATGCAGGTGTGGTATGATATAGTAGGGGCATGCATGTCTATATGCTCTTGCCGACTTAATCATGAATGGCTTCGTGCTGTTAGTTAATTTGATGTTAAGGTAGTTTGCTTCAAGTTAATTGAATTTCCGTAAAACTAGATTCGTAGAAACTTGGTCTTTTCTTTTAAAAACCTCGAGTGGTTTTTGTACCTACCTATAGGTAGTAAGTAGGTTTCCAGCTAAATTTTAAATTCATTAGATTCCGAAAATCAGTTTTACGGGTATTCTTAAATCCATACTAATATGTTTGTCACTTCTTCACATCTAAACATCAGAACGGATTTGGATAAAACTTCGCACTCGGATAGACCATATCCCGGAATAGGACAAAGGGTACTTTTCATCCCAGGAATAAGTTTCTTGGGATAATTTTCAAGTGAGCAAAACCGCTGGTAGAAGCTATAGTCTACTTATAAATAGTTAACTGCAGTAGAATCCGCTTATAATGCCATCGAAGGGAAGTGACTAAAACGTCATACTAAGCGGACTTCATTGGGTACGCCACAATTGCGGCGGTAAGGCCCCTCTTTGGGGAGTGGCTAGGGGGCAGGGTTGCGGAATTTATTCGAAAAAGTCACCGCGGCCCTGGAACGCAAAAGGCTTTAGATGGAACACGGATGGGTTTTAGTCAGTAAGAGTCTGACACGCCCTTCCGCTCCATCCAGAGCGGAAGAAGTCATTTGATGATTAGCATCCTTAAAAAAAAGCGGACTTCATACGAAGCATACCTCATAAAATAAACTTTCTATTTTTTTAGTATTTGTGTAATAAAGAGAAATACTACAAATGGTCATCATCATCTGCCCCAACTATATCGGGGTCGGCTTCCAGTCAAACCGGATTCAACTTAATACCAGTATTTTACATGGAGCGGCTGCCTACCAGACCTCCACAACCCATTAACTGGGTAACACGAGTAATACTACAAATGGTATGTAACTTTAAATAAATCCATCTCAAAAGAGATCAATAAAAAGAAAACCAGCCAAGTGCGAGTCGGACTCTCACACGAAGGGTTCCATACATATACCGTAAAAAACACGTTTCTTGTATGCCCCCTTTAGTTTTCAA
Source organism: Mamestra configurata (assembly GCA_002192655.3). NCBI lineage: Eukaryota > Metazoa > Arthropoda > Insecta > Lepidoptera > Noctuidae > Mamestra > Mamestra configurata. The sequence continues at coordinate 14,787 of NDFZ01005188.1, forward strand.
TTTCATTTAATTCATATTATTTGTTGTTTTATAGCGGCAATAGAAAAACACACTGAAAATTTCAACTGTCTACCTATTACGGTTCTTGAGATACCTACAGCCCGCTGATAGACATACGAATGGACAGCAAAGGCTTAGTAGAGTTTACGGTGCCGTTGGTTATCCTTCGGGTGCGGGACGATAAAAAGGAGCCCAAACGAATCATTATAATAAGCGACAAGTCAATAAGCGAAGTCCTTTAAATATCCGAACTTTTTATAAAGAATGTTATGTGAAAACCAAACTTTGCACTGTATTTGCTTCTTATTAAGCGGTTGGTCAATATAGGCGGATTATAATGGATTCTCCTTCCCTTTAATAAATTAATAAATTAGGTATCAAGATACCAATTTATGTAACTCGTTATAAAGATACTCGTACTATCTAGAATCTAGAACCACACAATCCAAGGCTGTTAACCCTACAGTTAACTATGATACTAGTGTTGTATACGTAGTTAAGAATAACCGGCAATCAGTCGACCTCCGGTTATGATAGAAAAAACTTGCAACGTGACACAGACAATGCTACTACTAGTGTTGCCCGATTAGTTATATGTATGGTTTCTGTGGTATTGTTGTAATAGTACACTCTGGAATATTACGACGGAATATACCTTGAAGGTATTAACAAGTTCGATGGAGTTTGACACGAAAGGTAAGAAAATAATAGAGAACACTACAGAGAAATTCAATTGCCTACTAATATTATACAAATGCAAAAGTGTCTGTCAAAATGTGTGTTAATTAATCAATTATGTCTAAAAGGCTGAACGGATAAGGATTTTAGAGATTGATCAATCTCTCTATGATAGAGTTGAACATTAGAACTAATCGAATGCTTGAATCAACAAACGACTTAAACTAAATCTTGGCTACAGGATAAATATTTTATCAATTAGAAACAGGGACAAGTATCTAAGCTAAGCTTTTCGCAGAATGACCTAGATTAGTTCAACATTCAACTTTTATTGCAACCCAACAAACCATTCAAAATTGACCCCTTCATACTAACGTAAACGAAAGGGGTAATTACTGTGCCAGTTGAATAAAACTGACCTAGTTTAGTCACAAAAGATAACGGTCACGCATATGCTGGTCAAGGAGAGGGCAGAGTAAAGAGTACCCCAAGGAAGCATAGATTTTCTTTTATAGTCCGCTTGTTTAGATTTGATAAACGGGGCTTGGCAACACGGTAGCAATGATAATGCTCCATAATATCAAGGGTATCTGTAATTTCAAAGATAGCATTTTTTATTGATGGGTTCAAATGGAGTGGGACGGGAGTGTTAGATTCTTATTGACTAAAACCCATCCGTGTTCCTACAAAATGCCTTTAACATTAAAGGTCCGCGGTAGCTCTTTCGAACAATCCCACAACCCTGGCAGGGTATTAGACCAACCTATGGGTAATACTGCAGCCAAGGGGAGGTTTCACAAATGTGACATAGTTTGTTGTCTCTGAAGGTGTTTATTCTATGATTATCTCCGTAATTGCCTACAAGATTAATTGACGCTTGATTATAATTATTTAAATGCTTCAGGTGAAGGAAAATTTATAACGAAGCCATTGTATGTTAATCAACTGGAAATGAGCTAAGTTCTTCCTCATTTCTCTTTACTTGATAATGGCGTATTTTTAGCTATAATTCATGAAGTTTTTCTAACTTCTGCGGAGCATACAATATTAGAAAATAGAAAAATTAATCCTGGAAGGATTTGGGAGAGGCCTTTGATAAAATAACTCATCATTATAAAGAGGTAATGTTGTCTGTTTCTCGTAGGAAGTGATTTCTGGAAATAGATGAAATAGATACTTTCACTAATACAAAGTAACGGACGATTCAAGTTTTACCTATATACTCCGGAAAATACAGAGTTTCTATAGTAGAGGCCAGGGGTCACCAATTAGTTTCATTTGGGGTTCGTTTTTTTAAATAATATGTCTACCGCGGTCCGTTTCTACTTTTTGGACACCAGAGCAGTTTCTAGCCTAAGATAAGGAAGGGGCTCTCTTTTCCATCTTTACATCATCATTTACGAATATTTAGTTAGTAAATTTTAGTAAATTGTGTCAAGTTATCCGCACATAAATGTATCGAGCAGTCGTTTTTTTTTTGCGTTTTCTGTGTTGTACCTGCAGTAAAAGTTGTCGTATGTTTACTTAGGGTCCGCACAAAATAGGTCGGCGGTCCGGATCCGGACTGCGGTCCGCTATTTAGTGACCCCTGGGCCCTAGGCCATAGAAGCGAAGCCGCGAGAAAAAGCATGTATATAATAAACGTAGTACCTACTATGACTACATTCTTGTGGTTTTGAATAAAAATATCTGCTAAAATTCCTGCACGCACTTCTGCTAAAGGGAAAATGTCAAGAAAACCTAATGAATGAGTGACAGATGACCTACCTGACTGCAAACGGTTGTAAAGTTGCAAAATAACTAACAGTATTATTCGTATTCAGTACTTCGAATTTTATGTAGTGAATGTGATTCATTTATTGTTTTGTAGATATTTGTGTGCATATTAGGTGGTCGACCAATAGATGGTCCTTCGAGCCGGATACATTTGTCATTTTCAGAATCGAAAGTTTTACCAATGTGAATAGGTAAACGTAGGTATCATTTTTTAGTTTGCTCTTTACATTCACCATCCATGTAGACACCGCTTCTTCATCGTTAAAATAACATTTAAAAAGCTTTTAAACTTTATGCAAGGCATGCCATTTAATGATGACAGTTAGCTTGAAATATGAAAATAATGATGACTTGTGCAACTTTAATGGTAAAATTGTAATTTGGATGATTGATTGTAATATTACGGTCCCGAGACCTTATAAAAATATTACTAAGACGAGATCGATTTTTTTAAGTATCGTGAATTTTATCGTAATATACTTTTACAACTGGTCGTTAATTGATTCGAAAAGTTTTCGAATTCGAAAAGGTAAAAGGGAACCGCTTATCTTGGTATGGTCATGTGAAGGGGAGGGAACTAAAAAAGATTATGAATATAAATGTGGATGGATGGACAGGGCGAGGGAGGCCAAAGAAAAGATGGATGGATTGTGTTAGATATGATATGAAAGAAAAGGGAGTTAGTGATAGCGTGACGGCTGACAGGACAGAATGGAAGGAAAAAACGTGTTGCGCCGACCCCAAGTAACATGGGATAAGGGCAGGAAGATGATGATGATGTCGTTAAATGATTCAGTAATAGCGGCGTTGACTCCAACATAGTTGGGAAATGGCTAGTTAACTTGATTGAATTGTCATCATATCAGCCGAAAGACGTCCACTGCTGGACATACGCATCCCCCAAAGGGCTATAATCGCCAGGCTTCGCAGGCAGGTTGGCGAACGCAGTATAGCTGTTGCAATGCACAGTGCTGCTGCCCACTCTCTGGTGAGTCCCTTAGTCGCCTCTTACGACACCATAACATCACGGTATATGTATATCACCACGGTAAGTGATGGGATGGTGCTATTCTTTTACGACCGACACCGCTTGATTGAATATCTAAACTATTAAGCAACTACTTTTAGATTGCCTCGATAATTAATTGCGGAAACCTGGATCTATTCGAAAACCTTCAGAAAAACTACTATATCTTCTGTCGATACAAAACTTTGCTATTTTACTACTAATACTACGCATTTAATAATTATGTATCTGTGACGGTAAAGACACACCCACACAGCCTTGAAGCAGGTGACATAACGCGCTGGCAATCTTTTGCTTAAGCCTTTACCGCTCTGACGTCACAATTCAGATTTTAATTGAATTGACGCGTATAATAGTTTCACCTTTGTTTTAAGTGCTTAGATGGCAAATTAACACGCTAATCCTGTTGATAAATGGTACTCGTATATTGCCACATTGCCAGTCCATAGATAAAGCATGCGTTGCAACTGTATCATCATCTGCCCCAACTATATTGGGGTCGGCTTCCAGTCAAACCGGATTAAGCTGAATACCAGTATTTTACGTGGAGCGGCTGCCTATGTGACCTCCACTACCCAGAAACTGGCCAGACTGGTGTCAGATTTTCTGGTTACGGACAATCCGTAACAACTGCCAAAGCATCAAAGAAATCAAACACATTCCGTAGTTATAAAAACTGGCCAAGTGCAGGGTTCCAAACGAATCTCATTTTTGTCATGTTCCTTTCAAACCATAGACTTCTTATAGTTTCGAAGATAATGGGGAGAATGGTCATGTTTCCAAAACTAAAAATATTTTCAAAATCCCCACAATACATTTTTTAATTTCGTTTTGTCACACGGTACAGTAGTTGGAAAAACATTTTTTTACAAATTTTCTAATTAACCCCCCAAAAAGTGACCCCATATTCAAAGCTTATTTATTTTCATTAAACGTCCATGTTTGGGTCACAAAAGTTCATATGTGTACCAAATTTCAAATGAGACAGATGGACAGACAGACAACCGAGTGATCCTATAAAGGTTCCGTTATCCATGCAGAGGTTTGAATCCCTAAAAATATGATTAAAGATAGATCAAAAGTGTTCTTAATTTGTGCTATATTAGATAAGGCTTTATAATGTTTTTAAATTACTTTGTGTTTCTTGAGTTACTATCTTATCTTTGAAACCGCTAAGAATTTTATATGTAGGTGGAACTATTGACGAAATTAGTTCGTGTGTCAACTGTTTTGTTATTCGGCTAACTAACCGGTCAGTTTAGTCACTATAATCATTAAGCAATAATTGATTGGTTTGTTGAGAAATTACCTATTGCAAATTGCATACTTAATTAGCTGTTAGAATAAAACCTTTATTACCATATTCGATTTACAGAATCTATAAGGAAACTGTTGCCAGTACCTAACAATAAAATAAAATTTAATGCCTAATTTATTCATCCTTTTATAACTTAGGTACTATTAATTTACCTCTTAAGAGAGGAGTCAACATTAAATTACCTCCCTCATTAACTATCAGTCTGGTAAAATCAAAACTTACCTTTTTTGTTTTTCCACAAAAATCCATACTAATATTATAATTAATGCGAAAGTAACTCTGTATGCATGTCTATAAACCGACCCCACAGAGCCAGAGTTGCAGAATTTGTTCGAAAGATTAAACGCGGCCCTGGAACGTAAAGGGCTTTAGAAGGAACACGGATGGGTTTTAGTCACTAAGAGTCTGACACGCCCTTCCGCTGCACCTACAGCGGAAGAAGTCATTTGATGAATTCCCATACATAAAAAAATGCCTGTCTTGAAGGAGAAAGGCAAAAAGTTTCGTTTAAAGGTTATTGAAACCAGCCGTAAGACGTAAAGTGGTATAAACAGACAGTCAGATACACGGACATTTTTTTACGTTATTAAGATCGGTCGTAAACGGATTTGGAACACGGGTAGACCATATCATAAGACATAGGACCCTTTTTTATCCCGGGAAGAAGTTCCCTTATGCCAATTTCCAAATTGAATGCGGGCAAAGCCGCCTGACAGAAACTAGTCTATTATCTGTAAAACAAAAAATGCTAAAAATACTTAGCGACGTTATTTACTTCTAAAAGGGGAACTACTTTAAACCGTGTTAAGTTAATTAGTATTGAGATAACACATGAGCCGATCATAAAGCAATCAACACTTCTCAGAAGCATATTGACGTATATGTAGATATTTAATAAAAAATATAAGAGTTATGAGAAATCATAACTTTATGCATTAGTTGCAGAAAAATGTTAATTGTTTTTAGGAATTTGTTCAATGCAATGCACAAAGAGACAAACAGCTACAAGAATTATTCAGGCAAGCTATTGTCATGTTGTTGTTTTTTGAAAGGATACATAACATCCCGGATTTCGGAGTCATTTTATTATAGTTTAATATCTTACGTTAACATTAACGCAACGCTAACAGCACACAAGCGCAGCGCGTTTAACATTTTTATTTATTTCTTTTCTTTTTCTTTACGTCGCATGTCATAGTATCTTTTTTTTTGTGGATGGTAAATCTTCAAATGGAGCGGGCAGTGTGAGAATCTTACTGACTAAAACCCACCCGTATTCCTTCAAATGCCCTTTGCGTTTTAGGGGGGCTATTCTCTATACCCGAAGTCTGTACTTTCGGGCTTAGTTGCGGGCGTATTTTAGTTCGTATCACCAGGTTCGGAACTAATCGGAAGTCCGTAGGTGATACGGACTAGGTTACGCCCGCAACTATGCCCGAAACTACGGACTTTGGGTTTAGAGAGTAGGGGCTACTCTCTAAACCCAAAGTCCGTAGTTCGTAGTCCGTAGTCCCAGGGCCGCTGTAACTCTTAAGAACAATTCCGCAGTCCGCGTGGTTGAATTTTAGGCCAAACATTTTTGAACTTATTTAATAACATTTACCAACGAAACGCTTACAAGTAGATATTTTCAGAAATACATTATTTTTGGATCTGAAAAAGGCGGTGACAATTTAAAATGATCACAAACGTGCAAACCAATCATCATTTTTGGCAGTTTTTTTTCTGTCGTCAAATATTGAATAGTGAACTCATCAGTCAACATCCATAGGTCACCTAGAACTTAAACAAATTCGCTTACCAATATTGACTTGAAATATTTATATTTGTGGAATAAAAAAAATAGTAGTGTGTGCAAATCGTGAATTAGAAGATGAATTTTCCTGTTGTGAAAAGTCCTTATCAAAACAATCTTTTGGTGCCTGTATTATCAGGGGAGTGCTGACAGTAGAAATTTGTAAAATATTTTGTGGAAATTGTATAGAAAATTAAACATGGCGGCATCCGGTTCGATTGGGCCACGTGCTGGAAGATCCCATATCTTTAGCAAAGAACGAAAAATAAACGATTGTTTATTTCTCAAACCGTTAAAGACAACCGAAAAATATTCTGCACTCATTTAAAATTTAAATAAAGTAGTATCTATACAAAATACCAAAACTCGTAAAACCATACTATGTAGAACTGCAAACTGATATGCAAAACTGACACAAGCCTGACAGCGTTAATTTTCGTTTCCATGGCACAATATGGCGTCACTCCTTTTGTGTTCTGTTGACTCAGAACAAAACTGGTTTCCATCGTAGGAGGCAAGCAATTGTAGACGGTCAACAACGGCTAACCGACCAACTACAAAATACTCTAGTTGCTGAAATAATGATAGATCCTGAGAACTTTCAATATCGGTCGGGTGTTACGCCTGGCAAGGAATGTCATCGTATTTACGCAGGCATTGAGATTCATATTTGTATAGAATATTGGATTTTTATACGTAAGTCACGTTCTTGATATGTTTTTCTAAGGGATAATAAATCACAATGAGAATATTTTTTCGATGACGTTGACATGAAAATAGTTGTCGAACATGTATCTTAATAACATACTGTTCGTAATAAGGAAAAGAGAGAATAAACCATTTTTCGTTCCTTTTAAAGTGAACACTGCATCCCCTCTGTTACGTTTAAGGCCCAGAAATCAATAAACGGAAAAATCAATAACCCTTCGTAATAAATTATGCATAATTATCTTATCGTTAAAACGTGAAGTCTTGACAATGAACATTTAAAACAAAACAATGGTTATTGTTAAATGTTGTTGGCAAGATCTAAAACTAATCTTGATTTAAGACGGAGGTTGGTAACACGGAACAAAAAAAGTTGGGTTACTCTCTTATATCTAAATCAATACACACATATACAGTTCCTTTTTTTTAAGGATGGGAATTCATCAAATGACTTCTTCTGCTCCGGGTGGAGCGGAAGGGCGTGTCAGACTCTTACTGACTAAAACCCATCCGTGTTCCTTCTAAAGCCCTCTGCGTTCCAAACTCGGTGTCGTTTTTTCTGGATGGAAAATAATTAAATGAGTCCTCCTGAGTGTCAGACTTACTGACTAAAAGCCAACCTCGTTCCTCCAAAAGCCCTTTGTTTTGCAGGGTCGCAGAAATTCTTTCGAACCATTTCGCAACGCATACATTATTATTATATATTTTTATTACTTTTAGCTTATGCCGTCCCACTGCAGGACAAAGGCCTCCCTTTTTTCCTTCCTTTCTTCCCGACTCTGGGCAAGGTGGCCAAGTGTCAAGCTCGTCCCGCCATCAAGTTATAATCCTACTAATATTATAAACGCGAAAGTTTGTAAGTATGGATGGATGGATGTTTGTTACTCTTTCACATCAGAACGGCTGAACGTATCTGGATGAAATTTGGTGCAGGGGTAGATTATAGTCTGGAATAACACATAGGATACTTTTCATCTCAGGAATATGTTCCCTTGGGATAATTTTCGACATTAACGCGGGCGGAGCCGCGGGCGGGCATCTAGTATAATAATAATATTTTTGACCTCAACGTAGTTTTGAGTCATCGATCACGTCTTATTGGTACCATCAGGACCCAAGAGCGTGATTTTCACATGCAAACCAATGTTCAACTGATCAATTGCAATGTATATCAGACTTATCAAGCTCGGTACAACAGGCCACTTATGTGAGCCACGTCATGTGGTGACGTCCACAGCCTATTGACTTTGAAGATGGCATGCAGATTGCATATAATTAGAGATAACGGTTCCAATCTAAACTAATAGAAGAACCTGATTTGTGTCACCATCCAAAATCAATTTCAGCTGTTGCCTTTGTCGAGTTATGCGAACAACAATGCAATGTAATTCTATTATTAGGATTCCGTGCCCGAAGAGTAACCAGTAGAATCCTATTGCTAAACCTCTCCGTTGTTCGTCTGTAAGTCTGTCTGTCAGCGGATTGTATCTCATGAAAATTGCAGTGTGCATTGTAAACTAAAGGTTTGTAGAGGTATGCGGTATAGAGAGTAAAGTCCCGCATACCTCCACTGAAATGGGAGGATCCTCCGAACCAGACGGTTGTTGTGTCTGGTGGGCAACTGCCCGATAGTTGATATTCGGACTGTTGTATATGTTCAAATCGCACGGAGAACTTTGCTTGCGCGATGCAGGATTTCGTTGTTAGTTCGTCGTAGATGGCGCTGCGATTCTTTTTGTTGCCGTACAAATTTCTCTTTCTTAGTTTTTCATGTGTTGCTACCGGTTTATAAAATGGAATCTTTCGTGTGATAGAGGTGGATAAACTAAAGAGGTAAAATTGTATTTTTCTTTCGTTTTAGGAGGTATAATCCCTGGAAGTCCTGATTAGATTAAGAAATTTTTTTACTGATAGAACGCTACATTATCAATGTATTGGTACTTTTCATCCCCAAAACATGCATGGTAGCTGAGGAAAAGACACGGGAGCAAAGTCGCAGGAAAACCTAGTAGCATAAGTATGCTTATGGATAACGGTTCTAATAGTGAATATTGCTAATCATGACGTATTGATATAAAATTTAAAAATGCTTTTTTCACGATTACAAAATCATATTTTCGGTTGAAGAATTGACTGTGACGTACATTGATGTATGAGCGAACATTTTTTCACCAGCAAAGTTAAGTTTGTCCTTCGATTTTACCTCCTATTTAAAATTACTTTTTCTTATCGGGTTTTTTTTTCTACATTTACCTATCCGTTTTTACCAACCTTATTTTGCTTTATCATTGCAGTCTATGTTTCACTTAAGAATCTGTGACCCAAATGAAACATTCCACGAAAAGAATATAACATATGCTATACCCCGAAATAGCATAACCAGTTATAACTAATTAACATAACAAACTACAAATGATGGTTAAGAAACAATAGAGAAAGTAAACGCAGTCAAACAAACGTATCGACTACTTTAATTTTTTCCATCTGTCAAAGCAATGTTAAGAGTCTATTGTTAATAATTCATATGTCTTGAATGATAGAATGACCATAAGAAACGATTAACGTATCGTAAAACCCATTTGTTTTAATAGGTAGTTAAGATGAGTGCTCGTTAGAACATCCATTTGAGGTTTTAAACTGGCTATGACAATAATCTATTCTTTAAATTGATGGTAATGTAATTTTAAAATGACAAATTTTCACGTGAATCTCTGTCATCCTAAATGGCTTTAGAATCCAGAGATATTAATAAGAAGAAGATAAGAATATACTTCAATAGTTTTCCATGTTATACATAATAGATTTTGCCCGCGACTTCGTACGCGCATATCCCGTTCCCGCCTCATCATCATATACAAAAATAATTTTCCAAATCCGACTGATAGTTCCAGAGATTAGCGAGTTCAAACAAACAAACGAACTTCTCAGCTTTATTATATTAGTATAAATTATATCGTTATAGAAGACAAAATAGAATAATTATACTAATTGTTTTAACTACCCATTGAATAATATATCAATCCAACAGCATCTAGTTTTTTTAATGTAAAATATAAGACTTCCCACGACATCTCAAAACATCCATTACATATTACATTACATATACCTATAATAAATGATACCTAAGATAATGATTTTAAATTTAAAAAATATTTCTTTTAATGATAATTCTAAAAACTCTTCTAATAATGAATGAGCTGAAAAAAAACAGAATTCTAATAAAGGTTTACGCAAAAAGTTAATCATACACAACATGAGTGACGTATTATTATATTAATCTTCGTTCTTTGGGCTGTGGGAAGACCAAAGTTAACACATTCATATAACATGCGCAATTTGAACCTAACGAATTCACCTTTTTTATGGATGGGAAATCATCAAATGACTTCTTCCGCTCTGGATGGAGCGTAAGGGCGTGTCAGACTCTTACTGACTAAAACCCATCCGTGTTCTTTCTAAAGCCCTTTGCGTTCCAGGGCCGCGGTGACTCTTTCGAACAAATTCCACAACCCTGGCAGGCTCTGGCTCTAGCAGGCCCCGAACGAATTCACCTTTGCTTTTTGTGTGTGTGCATGATTTTCAGAATCTGGGTTGTTAGCTACTTAAAACTTAATTCTAATTAACAATGATGAAACAATAGATACGCTAAGTTGTTTGCTTAGAGGTATTATCGACGATTTTCAACTTTCAGCAACTGCCCTTTTTTCAAGGCGAGTATTAACCGAATGATGAATTATGAAACAAAAGAAGGACTATACATACCTACATTGTATATCCATACATCGTCTTTTATTTGGGAACCAAAGAAATCACTCAGCTCGACATACCTGAAACAAACAAAGAAAGGCTTATTAATATGTATAAACATAAACGTAACGTATGTATGATAAACGTTATTAAAGAAATAACAGATAATTAATAAAATCTCTATCAAAGTCCTCCAAACCACATGACACTCCTATTTTGGACAATCGTGTAAAAACAGTAATAAGGAAAAAGACACCAGGGTGTGAATTAACAGTAAATATTACAATAGTACATACGAGTATGACCTAAGATAAAAGATAAGAATAATATGTTTTTGCAAATATTGTGAGCGAAACTCGACATTATTGAATAAGGCCAATTATGAGTTCGTTCGCATGACACAAGTACCTACTACATATTGTTACGTGACCATAGTAGCGTAGGATCGAATATGATTGTTAAATAACTTTATTTACCTTGGAAAGATTTGCTTTGTTTTTCCATAAACGTTTAAGTATACGAAGATTAAAACCAGGATTTTTGTAAACATAAAATGATTTAAAAGAGTGTCCGTGGAGTTTCTTGCACGTTCCTCTCCATAGAGATCTACGCTTTGGAACGGGCTGACTTTGACAATTCAAAAGTACCTGATAATGGTTTATTTGAAATAAATGCTTTGACTTTGACTTTATGGGGATATTGACAAAGCATTTGATGCTTTTGGAGATAAAGAGAAGTAAGAATTAGAAGAGGTTGTATGCATGAACGAGGGAGGTGTTATAAGGTTGGTTGATGTAGCATGCAGAAAGTTGAAAGAAAGGGAGTGATTCTTTGATCGTCAATAAAGAACTATAAGATACAGACACACACAGAACAGAGAAGTATTGAGGAAGAAGATAGTGCTGACACCAAACAAATCAAAATAACAGCATAGAATTTATTCATCATGATGAAGTAGCAGAAAAAAACCACCGGAAGCAAGGACCAGTAACATTATAGCCCCTGTCTAACGAACGAATGCACAGTACAAAACGATACAATCATAAATGTCGGTGTGAGTACATAAAGCAACTACTGACAGAGAGTTCATCGCATGCAAGAGCAATTTACCCATTTCCTTCAATTGACTGCTCGCAGCTTTGAAATGGAGGGCTGCAACGGCTGAATCACTCTGATTGTATTGTAATTTAACAACAAAGAAGGAAAACTTAAAGATATGTTTCCTGAATAGCATTGTTGCATTTGAGAGAGTACGGGTCTCCCAAATGCAGCTACGAAAGGTAAACCTTAAGCAGTGAATCATTTTATAAATTTTGGTCGATCATGTCAGAAATCACGTTATCGATTTCAAGAAATACAATAGGGTTTTGACTTAAAAAATCGAATTAGTCCGTCAGATAGATTTCCAAAAAATTTTGGACACGTATTTTTTTCTTTTTTGTCACGTAAACAATAAATGAAGATGATACAGTGCGTTGAAAACTCGTGTGACGTCACTCACCAGTACACTTTTTACTGGAAAGTGACGTTACAAACCCCCGCTCCTTATGTTTGATGCGTTTTATCTTCGTAATTTTTTATTGATTAATAAATACGTTTCCAATATTTTTCGATAATCTAACTGACGGACTAAATAGAATCATATTTTTTAACCCAGGCAACATCCCTATTTTGTAGACTAAGATGTCCATACAGAAAGATTAATTAAAAGTTTCAACCAAAACTAATAGCTGCTATTAAGTATCATCATTATTTGCCCCGCCCCAAATTTGTTAAGGGTCGGTGCAACATTATATGTATCTTCTTCAATACTTCCCATGTCAGTAGTCATCACAGTAGTCACACTTTTTCAAGACATCTTACGTCGCCCATACTTATTTCTTTGGTCTTCATCTTCTCTCATAAATAAAAAAATCTACATTCATACTTAGTAACCGCTACTAAGTATATCATCAAGATTGTATAGACGCCAGCACATCAAACTACAACAGTCTGTCTAATTTCTTTTATAGATTTTCAACTTGATCGCTAAAGCATTCCAAGGTTCAAATTTGATTGGGAAAATTTGACAGTTTCGGATGGCTTGATGTGCTGGCGTTTGTACATTACTCGTAGATTTTACATTGTCTCATGTTTAGTAATGAAGACCTGCACAGGGGTTAATTGCAATCAGAAAACTTATTTATTAGCTAACCCCTGAACTAATAACGATGATTTATATCTCTTTAAACACTTTAAACAAGACAATAATAGTTCTCTGACCCCTGATCTGGACCTATGCCATTTTGTTTCGCGGTCAGTGGCCCAGCTTATCTTAATGAGTCCGTCTCGTGACGAAAGAAAGGCAGATAGACATTTAGATAGCCTTTAATCCTTTTAGGAGATAGCGAGTGTACGTCTGAGTACAGATTGTAAAGGTAGGAAATAATACAGGAAGGAGGGAGGTGGTTGTCACAGAGAATGATAGGGTGGTTACTGTATCCAAAACATGACGAAAAATCACATTTGGTGTGAATGTTGAAACGTATTCCATAAGTTTAATCTAAACTAATATGAAAAGGTAAATTGTTTGTTTATAAGTTTGTAAAAGATAATCACTGGAAACTATTAACGCCATATAATTGGATGATATCATTAATCATCCACTACCTCACACGATGACGTGGTACTGATGGAAGTAGGGGGAAGTACAAAGAAATTATGAATAGAATATGTAGAATATGAATATGTACAAGATGATATGGCCAAGAAGGGGGTGACAGCTGAGATGGCGACTAACAGGGAAGTAGAAATGGGAAAAGAAAACGTATTCCATCAACCCTAAATAAATTTGCCCAAATTAAAACAAAAATTCACACGACAAAGCATCTCTTCACTTCTGATTTTACACTTACCTCTTGCCCCAGATTGACCTTGCTCGAAGTGCGAAAAATTGAAATTTACCAAACAGGCAATTAAAAGTATAACATCACCCATCATTGTATGCAGAAGCTGCATTGTCGAAACAATTTGCACGTTCTTGCACAAGTTGTAGTTGTTGCTGCGATTCTTGCGACATATCAATGTGAATTGCGGTTCATACGGTCGGTGCAGGCTGTGGCCTGTCAAGGTCCTTTTAATTCGCTCATTGGTGCAAAAAAACCTCCTTTGGATGAAGTTATTGGGTCAAAGAGCAAATTGTATCGTGTGGTTATGAAATTAAAAATTTGGCTTTGGGTGCTGTTAATGCTGGTTGTAATAACGAAAAAATAAACGAGGGGCCAAAGAAAAGATAGACAATTGTGATAATATTAATCCAAGTTAGATGTGACAAGCGGAGATGATGGCTGTAATGAAGAGAAATAATAATGAGGACACTACCAACATCAACTTCTTACATTTCAGGACGGACAGATGTTGATGAACACAGTGCAGAGTTTATAAAACTGACCGAGATGGAAATACCTATTGATGAATGACGTCCGTATAAAATTAAACTAGATTAATAAAGTCACATTGAGAATAAGTCATACATTACTACATAAATAAGGCTTTAAAGGTTGTTAATGAGAAGCGGAATAGCCTCAACAGTTAATAAAGTCGGTCAAGTTCAGAGGATGCGTGATGTTTGCTACGTTTGCTCGATAAGCGGAAATTTTTAGCGATACATTATTTAATTAATGCTAATTAAAGTTGATTTCTATGCTACACGTAAGATTTAGAAAAGAGCAAAGAGTAAACAAGAGGTGTGCAAGAATAAAATGTATTCTTTTTCGCCAGGCAGATTTCTTTATAGTTTAACCGGTTCACAGTCCTATGAACCACATGTGGTCTTCACTGATTGTTTAACTAATGTGGCTGATGTTCAGACAGGATCACTGTTCAGTGATCTTGTTAATATTTTGGATACAACGCCCTGCAAAAGATTTTTTTTATTTTGTGATTGCCCAAGAAAATGGTAGGCTCCTTAAAAGTTTCATCGTTTGGTTTCAACTGCCTGTAAAAGAGTTTTTTTATAGTATTTACCCATTGTATTACCAAGTTCAATATAACATGGATATAGGAAGAACTAGTGTGCTAAATATGATAAACTATCACAAGAGCATTATTGAGGATTAATAATGTCGCAAGATTTAGAATAAAACTAAAGGTGTTGGCAATAATCCGCTGATATATCCGCTTCACGATTGACACACTGTCAACATTAATGTCAATTTAGTTACTTTAGTGTAAATAAGCCTTGTGTATGAGGCCTGTTTACACTCAGGTAGGATATAGGAAGTTAAACACGTAGTAACTTCATGACATAGGAGCTGAAAATAGCAATATAATCAAAACAGTTGATAGCAATATTTGACGTCGACCACACAAATATTTTCCACTTACCAACAAATTGTTGGGACACGATTACATAGAATTTGTAACAAAATCGTGATTGAAGTATTAACATCTAATGCGTTTGATTTTTAACGAGGTACTTAAGTTAAGGTACTTTCCTCATAGGATCTTCTGATTTTCTTGTCTTTTAGTTTATCGATAGTTCTTTGCTATCGTTGCGGGATTAAATCTAGGTGAATCGTTTATCCGAGCTCGCCGATCTACAATGCCTCGACGGTTTTCTGGTGGTTGATTCCAGTTTTCAGGAGTAGTAGTGGTAGTATTAGTGTTAGGTTGGGAATAGTGTGGCGTCCTATAATTCATCGCTTTAATCTAATACCCTTAATAAATCGTCAGTTTCATTTATTTATTTGATGTAAGTACAGTAATGGTACGTGGCGTACTCTGCCAGTCAACCTTTGGATTAAAAGACTACACTTTTATCAATTTTCACTTGCTTGCGTAACAGAGTCGTTGGCCTATGAATACAAATAACCATTTGATTATCAAATTCACGTAAGTACTCTACCTACCACGTAGCGGATAGAAAAACCTTGCTGGGTAACATTTTTTGCGCTCCAAACAAAGGATAAGAAAAAACGGCAACTAGTCATCATAGAGCTGTATAAAAAACTTAAAAAAATACGCTCTGATGTCTATTTTCCAATCAATTACTGCTGAAATAAGTGTATCGATATTTGCGCGATAATTCCTATTTCTTCCACTATTTTGTCAGCAATAATTTAGCTAATATTATTAATACACCTACATTATATGTACTTACAAAATATGTTTAGGTACACGGAATTAAAAAGAAGTAATCAAATGATCCAGACCTGGGGCTCTGGATTATTTTAGATGATTTTTGGAGCACAAAACAGCGCTAAAACAACTACTCTACATAATCGTCGTACATACGTCATGAGATTTCACCGTCAAATCGCCGCAGGCTGCGTAGGCGCCACTTTCTCGCACTACAAACATATAGCATAGAGATTATTATCTAATTTATGGTGCCAACCGATTTACAACATCACAGATATGAGAAAGTCCATTGACAGAAGCCTATTGATAAAATCTGACTTGTGGGACACGCTGAACTCCAGTGTCCTTATCATGTCTCTGTCCTTTTCTGTAAGGTTGGTGTAACGTTTTCTTCTTCCATTCTTTCGTCTACTGTCACGCTTTCATATACTCTCTCTTCTCTCCTATCATTTGCCAGACAATGCATCCATATTGTCTTTAGCCTCCCTGTCCCTTCCCAACCTTGATGGTTGTTCATTCATTTGTATTTCTTACTCTTTTAGTCACATGCGTTTCATCCCTTCTCATCACATTTCCGATAATTCAAAAAAAAATATTTTAAAATTTTCTGTTACATTGCATTTTTCATTTTGTTTCAAAGCTGAAATATTTTGTGGTCCTTTGAGTCCAATTTCCAAAGTGCTTGTCTTTTGAGAAACAAATTGAACGTTATTATGAACACTCTCAAGTAAAGTTATTGACACTTCTACCGTTAGTATCTATATTATTTTCTGTACTATGTCATGATGTTTGATTACATTCTTTGTTACTATGTATCATTTTTACCCTTCAAAGGTCATGTGAACAGGTGTGTACTTGTCATGCGAGGAGAACGATACCGTTATCATAATATAATTGCATTAAGAACGGTTTTTATAACACAATTATCGCTGCTGCTCGTATCATTGTAATATATATAACGGTTGTTGCAAATTGAGTACCTGACGTTTTATAATTAAAAAAACAGATTTCCAAAACTTGTTTTCATGTTTCTTTCAAATTAATTATTAGCAAGAATGATAAGTGGTGTTTTGTTTGCATTGTTTTCTTAATATTACTTTTGTCTTATTTTTACATGTTTTTTTTAAATTGTGATTAATGTGGGAACTATATTCATATTCAAATAAAACAATTTATATCTCAAGGCATCATTCGCGTTGTTTCTGGAGAAGTGTTCAGTTCAATTTACTGGGTTAGGTCGAAGTTAAAATGATTCGAAGATTCTTTAGGTAAATGAATTAAAAGACAGTTTAAATAAAGAAGTCTAAAAATAACATATATTATAATTAATCAATATAATTCCAGCACATGCAAGAATTTGTATCAACCATGGGCAGTGTTAAAAGATGGAGTAGTGAAGTGCGAGCCTCTAACAACCCAATCATTGGATGGAGCCTTAAAAGTGATGCGAGAATCATTCTTTAAGACGGAGCCTCTTTGCAAAGCCGTTGGCATACTTGAAGAGCCTGGAGCTGCTGAAGAGCTTCTGCAAACGTGCTATGACGCTGCTAAAGACGGTGTCAGTATAGTGGCAAATGATACAAGCACCAATGAAATAGTTGGCGTGATATTCAACAAGATCCAGGTAAACAAATTTCAATATATTTAACCTATTATTTTATTTTGGGCAAACTGTTTCATTTTCCTTCAATATTTTGGTCAATATAATTGATGTAGTTTTTATTTCCACTTAGGTGCCAAAAGGTGAAAGCTACTATGAAAAACTAAGGAAAAATTGCAAACATAAAGCAGTAAAAGATTTCTATGACTTTACAATTGAGGTTGAAACAAAAGCTGACGTATTTAAGCTGTACAATGCTAATTGTTTGATAGAAATAATGTATATGGCTACGTTGCCTGATTACAAGAAAAGGAACATTGGATGGTTGTTGACTTTATCTACAGAAAGATTGGGACGACAATTGTGTAATGGTAAAAACGTTAAAACGTCCATAGATACTGACGATGGGGAGATGACAAATACAGATGCTGTTCCGACTATAATAACTGCATTGACAACGTCAGTTTATTCGCAAAAGCTTGGCGACAAATTCGGTTACGACAATGTTCTAGAAGTGAAGTATGATGACTATGTGATTAATGGAAAAACGATGAGCGAACGAATAGGAGACGAGCATAAGACTTGTCGAGTGATAGCTAAGAGACTAGACAGCTTTACGAATTTATAATTTTACGTATTTATGTTTTTAGACTTAAGAGTAGGTGACGGATATATTTTAGAATACCTTTATGGAACTAGAAGATATGTTAAGTAAGCAATTGTTAATAAAACTACGAGTCATGGAGTAACTACTATTATTTATTTTCATGCGTATCTTTAATATACCATTCATTTGGACCCCACAAAAGACCGTTTGAATAGGTGTATAGTCATGCACGAGTAACGGCAAAAAATAAACTATTTTTGGAAAATTCGCACAATAAGCCAGACGTCATATTGACGTAGATAATCTGAAGTATTAACTTGCTGAAAGACAACCTTTTCACACGCAAAGCACCACTTTAACACATTATAATATTAAATGAACAACTGAATTTTCGTTTCCAGATTATTGACTCCATCATTCTGCAGAATACCAAGACTAGTATTTCTATGGTAAGGAGTCAGGCCAGGGTCATACTTAAAAGCTAGTTACTAATGATACAATGACAGTAGATGATTGTTTGCGATAAACATACACGTAGTAATACGCCAACATCACTCAGTGAGCATCTCATTGATTGAATATACGCATTATAGGTACATTATTGAGTATAATCCGGGCTTGTTATTACAAGTGTCGATTATACGCAAGGTCAGGCAGACAGTCAACTCCGACTCCATCACATAAGTAGGTAGCGATATGCTCATTACTGTTGAGTTAGGCTTGTGACTCAAAGGACCAAAGTTTACTGGGTAAACATTGACTTTAGGGTTGGACTTGGTGTTGCCAAATACTGTGTCTTAGAAATCTTTAAAGCTTTTCTTTTGCTTGCTTACAGAATCTCTTCTCTCTTCCAAATCGTACTATAACTGCTGAGAATCATAACTTTCTATTTTGGTTTTTCTGCTTCTATCTCCCTGTCTTCAGTTACTTAGAGTATTATTGATGCTTAATTTGGTCTTTTGGGTTCGACTTGATACTCTATCCTTAGAAACTTTTCGAGTCCATGTATAGGAGTTATTGAATCATAAAATGGCTAATTCATATCTGGCACCAGCTAAAGATGTCAGTCATCATTAGCTAGGACGCAGCTTATCATCTCCTTAGTGAGTACATTGTCATATATTTCTAGGCTGTTTTATCTATGACCTGCTACGTACCATATTTTAATTACATGTATGTTTTTGTGCCGGTGGTTTATTACGCTCTATTTGAAAAGTTCAACTTTTGTTTTCCAAACGTGACAAATTGTGTGCCAATGTACCTATATGGATGTGTTTCGCTAAACTAATGTACAAAAACTTCTATGATCAGATGAGATACATAATGGTTGGTTGTTTGTTCGGATCTGTAATTGATTCAAACAACCCGAATCAGTCTATTTTACCTTTGACATCTGCTCATATTACCAATGCACCTTTAATTAATCATGAGATTAAGTCTCATTAACGTTAATCAACTACTGTCTGTGAGTGTACGGACAAGTCTGTCTAAGGCAAGAGGTAATTAGTATAGGTAATGACAGCGTATGCAATTAAATGGCCATTACAATGCACAGGTTGTTTCCCTACGAACAACAACCTGTGCAACTGTGCATATTAAACACTTGTGTGTTTAAGTTTTCTTGCAGGCCGTGCTAATGTGTTTGTACCAATGTAAGTAAACATAAAACAATGGTTGTAAGGTCGTGTACTTGGATACGGGTATTAATTATCTTTTGACCAACAAGGTGTGCGGTTAACACTTGTATTTGTTTTTATGTCAGGTATTATTTTTCGTTTAAAAATAAAGTTTTTAACGCCCAAAGTGAATGAAGTTCTTTCTCCAACAAGAGAGGATTTCGTTCCTGATTTGCATTCAAATTTAAACTTATCAATAGGCCTTACTTAATCTAGTAGACCTATCGTGGTAAGCATATAGTTGGGGATAACCTTGACCAGATGAATGCTCGAAGAACTTATTCAAAAATATATTTTAAAGAAAAGATGTCCACTGCTGGTCAGTCTACCCCCAAGCGTCGCCACAACGACCGGTCTTATGCGTCTCGCATTTAGTGGATTCCGGCCAAACTCGACAATTCTACGATACCACCAAGATCCCTGTGTGAAGGAAGCACAGAACCGGGAGGTATGGCAGAGAATCAAGGAGGTTTACACCAAATAGTAGATGATTTCAAGCTCATACGATGATGATGGTGATGATGATGATACTACCAGAAGAGCAACAATTAAGAAAGAGGTTCTTGCTACACTGTGGAGCCTAGACGATAAAAGATTTATATAATCTATACGGTAGGTAAATTGCCCCGCCTCCGTTTAAACCAATCGAATAATCTCGCATAATTGCATAAAATGGCGGTCGAATGACAGCGTCGAAGGAAATATGTCATGACCGTATGATTTAGTGGCATGTCATTAGAGTATGCAACATAATGCACTCGACAGACAGTCATTGCAACAGACATGCTAGTTATTATGACATAATGATGTGAAACAGGTTGATTAAGTTGGTCGACATTTTGACAGGATGATAACGTAGACTTATAATAGATATCATTATGACTGAATTCCGAAACTTAATCTTCTTCTAACTAACTTCCAACCTAAGCTTCGATAGCAAATATGAAAGTTGTAAAGTAAGTTCAAATGAATTGAGCCTAAAATTTAGGTACGCACACCAGCTTGCTGAAGAAGTTATAAAGGGTCGTCATTTAATCAAGTAATAATCGATCGCCGAGGGGGTCAGAAGAAATGCGAGGCAGGATGAAGTCAGTGTCATGATTAACTGAAGATTATGGAAGCTTGAGAAAAGGAATTTGGGAGCTGTATACGGATGAGCGTTTAAGGTATGCTGGTAGTGTTGCAAAAATTTTCTTCGATGAGAAATTGTTATTGATAAGTACTTCTCGGACTCTCTTGCCCAATTTAAGTCGAAAGTTATAAAGTTAGATTGATGATCCGTAGTCCCTTTTATTTTATTTATTTTTATTATTTTTTAAGCCGACATCAGGCTTAGGATATTTAAAGTAATGTTTTAGTGTTTTATGTAATTGAATTCAAGTTTTGTTGTTTAATATTAATTTTAATTTTATAATTCAACTATTTAAAGCCTATTAATTCTCAATTTGTTAAATCAACTATTTTTTTACTATTTTAGTTTAAACCATTTTTAACCTTATTTCTTAATAATTACAATGTACCACTCGCTCTAAGAAAGTTGTGCATGCCTGTAAGTAGCTTCTGAGACAGGACCCTCGATGCCATAACTTATATGATTAATTTTGTAAATAAGCTGTTGGTGTGCCTTATTAAATAAATATCTATCACCTAACATCGCGTGGGAACTTCCAGGGCAATGGGAAAATAATATAAGCCCGATATGATAAATAAATAATAACTTTATTACATAACCTCAGGCTATAAGATTGGTATCAGCATATTATTATCTAGTTCCGACAGATTCGTGCGCGCTAAATAGCACGATACTATCCAGCGATCTAATAAACATTGCGTAACTTCACGACTTCTCCCTTAAGGCATATATGCAAAGGTGTATGTATGCATGCACACATTGCTCCGGTTAAGTTTGATTCCGTTTACCATTTACTAGTTGAAACCACTGGCAAGTGACGTGCTTGGACCCAAGCGGCGGCGTCGAAGCCTTTATTTCAATTAAGTAATTTCATGGATTGCGTACCGGAAGACAAACCGTTGGAAGGCCTCCGAGGTGAATCGATAATCCGAATACGCTGGATGCGAGAAGCACAGGGCCGGTTGATGCGGCGACTCTTGGGGGAGGCCTATGTCCAGCAGTCACGTCTTTTGGCTGAAATGATGATGATGATGATTTAAAGGTACTTTTGATCTGTCAAGGAGTCGTCAGCTAAAAGAATGAAGCTACTTTCATGTTCCAAAGTGTAGATCTCTATGGAGAAGAACGAGCAAGACACTCCTTGGACGCTCTTTTAAATAGTTGTAAATGTTGTTTATTTATAACTCAACCAAATTTTTTTTTTGTTGCTCTTGACTCGATGTTCCAAGTTAATATGTATGTAGCTATGTTATTCACACGTATCCTTCTCCTCTGAAGGTCCTGTGTGACAGAATTGCTGGTCCTCTTAACTACTCTTATGTAACACGAGTAACTAGACGAGCGCAGCCTGAATACATAGATACTGACTGCTGATTAGGGCTGCCCCATAGCGGTGATGAGGAGCCTCATCGGAGCAGAACTTATCCCAGATTTTTGAACTAAGAATTTGAAGTATGTGTCAGTCTATTGTTTTTAAAAAGCTCTTAATTCGAAATACCCTTAGAATGTTCGACGGCTTTTTAAGAAACTGGAACAAGAACGGAACTGAGTGTTTCTAGAATTGTTATGCATTTTATCAAGCCACCAAAGCTGGGGACCACCAAATTAAAAAGTTATAGACATACTTATTTGAAACTTTTCAATTTATGGTCACTGTGCCATCGCCAGCCGTGCCATAGCTATTGTTTAAAATATAGCCTGAAAAAGCCTTTTAGCATGATAGATTTATTATTATACAAGCTACCGCCCGCGGCTCCGCCCGCGTTTGTCTCGAAAATTATCCCAAGGGAACATATTCCCGGGATGAAAAGTATCCTGTGTGTTATTCCAGACTATAATCTACCTCTGTGCCAAATTTCATCGAGATCCGTTCAGCCGTTCTGACGTGAAAGAGTATCAAACATCCATCCATCCTTACAAACTTTCGCGTTTATAATATTAGTAGGATATCACAAGTACTCTACATATTTCGATCCTGTGTCAGTTTCCTTTGCCTGATTTTTAATAATTATTTTTTCTTTCATATCAGCCCTTAGGTACATCATGTTTGGTATCCATACAATGACTGACAGCCCTGAGTACCACCTATGTCGATACATCCGTGGCATGACAAGAATCGTAAGAATCTTTAAAAGGTTTCATAATCTTTATATAACGGAACAAGTATGGGCTCTCCTAGTTTGAGAGAATATTAATGAAGTTAACGCCGTTTTGGATTGATGCTAATTTGTAATAGCCCGTAGTTGGTTGATTTCCGTGTTTTAGTATTAGGTAACTTTATCTGTTAGGGCTCGTGGCTTAATAAAAACCATCATGTTCAAGGTAAAGCGACGCTTGCTAAGGTTAGTCAATGGATAGATGGGAGAGTGATGGTCCCCCGGCTGTCTTTTGAATATCTTTAACAAACGCCCCAAAAAGTGACAACCAGTTTTATCACGGGATATCTCGTGTTACTCGTGTAGCGGCATCAATGTCGCCACATGAAAAACTAAGAAGCGAAATTTTTACGCCAACAAAAAGAACCGCAGCGCCATCTACGACGAACTAACATCGAAATCCTGCATCGCGCAAGCAAAGTTCTCCGTGCGATTTGAACATATACAACAGTCCGAATATCAACTATCGGGCAGTTGCCCACCAGACACAACAACCGTCTGGCAGGAGGATCCTCCCATTTTCAGTGGAGGTGTGCAGGACTTTACTCTCTGTACCGCATACCTCCATACCTGGAAACTGGATTGTGTGTTAGACAGGCATGTCGCTCCAAGTAATACTTTGTAATATATTTGCTACATTATTTAATTTGACCCTGTATAATATGGTTTATCAATTAACTAATAACTATTAACTTACGAAACCATTTAGTACCAACCTCACGCACGGAAGTTTACGCTGAAGACATAGTATGTAACTTGCTATAAAACAGCACTTCTGATTCCGGCAGTGAGATACTTTTTAAAAAAGTGCGAGACTATGCTAAATAATATACTGTAAACTTCCTAGAAAAATAATGATACATACATATTTTTCATGATTGTGCACATAACAGATTAATATGACAAACATTTTTTTAAATCCATCGCTCGTATTGTTCAAGGAATGTCAATGTAAGCTGTTTGTTATAGATCAATGTATGTCAATTATGTGTGTTATTGAAGCTATTAGTTGAAATAATAATTGACTAGCTTTTGCCCGCGACTTCATACGCCCATATCCCGTTTTTTCCGTTCCCGTAGGAATTTCTGGAAATCCCGCTCCTCTATACTCTCCAAGGAACCTACATGCCCAATTTCAGCTTTCTACGACCAGTAGTTTCGACTGTGCTCACTCTGTCAGTCACTAACAAAATAATTTTGTATACTAGGATTTGCAAAACATGTGCTTTATCTACCTGGATACCTGGATATACTAGATACCTAAAATATTTTATTTTTATTATTTTCTTGGATGGGGAAGGAAAAACGAAGATTCCGAGAATATATCTTAAACAAAAATGATGGGTATGGATGGGGATAAAAAGTAGTATAAAAGGATCTCTAGTAGCCTTTTATACCTTTTTCCACTTTTGTAAAAGAAAACAAAAGCAGTATTGATTCGAGACTTCCACGGACAGGTGCGAAGATCATCGGCTCATCTCCTGGGTGCCTTTAAACAAACTCTCAGTTGCTGCACTTATTAACTCAAATTGTGCAATCCAAGATCCGTTTTTACACTCACTTACCACAGCTATTTTTGTAACTGTATATCACTTTGACAATCTCTCCATTCTATTAAACCACCTCGGGTTGTAAACAGCTGTGTGTGCGCCCATGTCATCATCACCTTCACCTTTAATTAGCAACAGTTAATTGGCTGTACTGTTTGCCCAACCCGACACGGCCCGGCAAACAGCCTAACTGTATGACCCAATATGTGTAGTTTCCAACATGTGTAGTGTAAGTTACGATAAGTACTTTGTGGTGGAAGAACGATTGGTCCTTTGGGACGAAATGGCAACTTCAGGTGATAGCGAAGTGGTAGCTCGCGAAATTCAAATTTTCTTTTGTTTTTTTTTATAATTTGCAGGTCAGTTTCAGGTTGTAACTTGATCGATATATAATGAACCGCGACAATAACATTCGATACCAGAAATATCAACGTAAGGTATCATTTTGCGTAAATTAACCTCGTTAACTAACCTTTAATTAAATTGAGGAGTGAATATTCTTATGGTTAATGTTAATACATTCTTGTTACTGTCGCGGATCATATTTTGATCAAGTTAAAACCTGACACTGACCAGCGAATTGTCTTCTCCATAGAGATCTTCGCTTTGGAACGTGCAAATAGCTTCATCTCTTTGGACAAAACGACCTTGACAATTCAAAAGTGCCTGTAAATGGTCTAATTGTAATAAATGCTTTGAGTCTTTGACCAGCTTTTTCACAAATGGTTACGAGTTGCTCTCTTCTGGTTCAAAGATATATATATATATACACTTTTAAGGGGCCCTGCAATTTGCTGCCCTAACATGCAAATGTGTTGTGCTTGATCCAAGCAACCCCTCGGTGATATTATGTCAACAAAATAAATGGCATACAAACTCCTAAGTCCTAAAAGTGTTCTTTTCAGGCAAGCGATGACTTGTGTGTCATAAAGAGTATAATATATAATATAATAATAATATCTTAATAATATCTTGGGACAACTCACACACGGTCATCCGAACCCAAACTAGGCAGAGCCTGTGCTATGGCAACCAGACAACTGATAAACATACTTATATATTTCTAAATACATACATATATAGACAAATTACACCCAGACACAGAACAAATGATCATGCTCACCACACAAACATTTATCCTGGGCGGGAATCGAACCCACGACCTCCGGTTTAGCAGTATGTACCTAAACCTTATCTTTTTATATTACCCAATAAGTTGGACGTCACACGAAGGTCGTTTCCGAAAATAAATGTCTAAATATAGCCGTATGCGCAAGTTTCTAAATTAAGGTTTTACCAGTACCTATAGGTAACTTAGGTGCAGTTTAAAGACCTAAAAAGGTGATTACCTTTTTAGGTCTTTAAACTGCACCTAAGTCCGATTGCACTGGCTGGCGCCAGCTCCTTTTTCTGCTAATTATATGTATATCTAAATATGGGGTTATTTTTACAAAGAATAGAAGCACAGATGTAAAATACATTTTCGAACAGCTGTATTTTTTATTTTTTCCTTCTGAAGGTGGGGACCTGATGATTTGTAATACAGACATTTTCATGCTCATCTCAGACACCAGCTCCTCACATATTCTAGACTATGCACATGCCTGTATTTAACACATTCAGTACCCAGAACTCAGCATATGGGTCGAACAATAATTTGTTTGTGTGCCCACGAGTCGTCGCTACACAAAACGACGACTCGACTGCCAAGTTGTCGTTATATGTAGCGATGAACGAACAAATTATTGTTCGACCCATATGCTGAGTTCTGGGCACTGAAAGTGTTAAATAGATATAAGTAACATTGTAACATATAAGGTCTGTTTTTGTGAACAGAAATAAACATTATTATTATTATTTCTAGTGTATTTTTGCGTAAATCGTGTCTTTAATTGATACCTGATGCCTGAAAATATTGGCTGTTAATGGAAAGATAAACCTTTACTATAAAGCAGAAGAGTTAGTTTTTTTATCAACTCTGGAACTCATTCATTTGATAGCGCAATTCCTGAGGGAGGAAGGATGTAGGCTATTTACTTACACGCTTCGACCTTTAAGGAGCTGAGCAAAAAGGAAATCAGAATGAACGTTAAGCGAAAACAAAGTAATAGTGTGGGCAACTAAAACCGCGGCGTACAGCTAGTGTAAACATCATAACAAATATCTCGTAGGTATTAAATTGTGTCTATACTTAAAAAAAAATACTAATCCAAGTAAGTACCTTAACAAAGCATGGATATCTACTCAAATCTGTGTGGTACTTTCCTCAAAAGACCACCTCAGACATTAACCTACATGGTTCTCATATGATTTGACCAATACGATTGTATGGACTTTAAAAGAGATTTTGACCTCTGGGTTTGTATCGGTATTTCTTCTCAGGGTAGTCAGCTAGGCAACACCGGCCTCATCTGCTTTAAAAATGACCAAAAAAGATTGACGTGTAAAAGTGTTATGTTTAACCTATTTACAAAATAAATATCATTTATCATTTACTTGACATTATCAACCTCTTAAGTTTGACTAAAGGTGGGTACTGACCGGTGTTACAGGCCCTAATGTACCATTTGCAGCGAGCATGTTACGTTACGCCGTATCCTTAAATTCGTGTAACATCCTCGTTTGGAACTCGTGTTCGGGCTCGTTTCGACGTACTGACTGTACGAATGCTCACTTTGTAACGTGTTACATTACACGTCGTAACACCGGTTAGTACCCACCTTTACATTTATACGATTTATTAACACTGTTTTATTTGTCTCTATTTATGTTCAGTGTGGAGTAATGTGTGGAAGCAAAATTTTTCCTTCTACAAAATAAACATAATACGAAATTGATGATAATAATATCCTACTAATATTATAAACGCGAAAGTTTGTAAGGATGGATGGATGGATGGATGTTTGTTAAACACGTCAGAACCGCTGAACGGATCTCCATGAAATTTGGCACAGAGGTAAATTATGGTCTGGAATAACACATAGGATACTTTTCATCCCGGGAATATGTTCCCTTGGGATAATTTTCGACATAAACGCGGGCGGAGCCGCGGGCGGTACCTAGCTTGTTAATAATAATCCAAGTAAAAAACATTTCACGTTTTATACCGTGACGTATATGTTCGGGTGTTACTAAAATATGACGTCACGTTACCGTTAAATCCTGATTATCACCTTCAAAGTCCAAAGAACAAGTTTTAAAAATCGAACTGATCAATTCCGAGAAAATTTTGCGCAAGAGTGGATCCATCGTCATTTTTTTGGAAGCATACGCCCCCTGCTTAATGATTTTCGTCGAAATCTTTCAATATACGAATCATTTTCCTGTTTGTTTTCATTCATAGGTTTTTTTATTGTTTGTGTCCTTAACAGAATAAGCAGAATATATGTGACCAATATTTGATTACAAAACTTATAGGTAGAGGGGAGAATAGGATTATAGGAAGAGGCGACTAAGGGACTCACCAGAGAATAGGCAGCAGCATTCTCTGTGCATTGCAACAGCTACACTGCGATCGCCAACCCGCCTGCCAAGCGTGGCGATTATGGCAGACGCCCCCTTTGAGGGCGGCATATGTCCAGTAGTGGACGTCATTCGGCTGATGATGATGAGGGGGAGAACCATTTCGCCGATTAGTCTTTTGATACGTAGGTGACAGGAGATCTACACAAGCTATTGTTGGCCTTTATTATCACACTAATAGCACAAAGGCGAAAGTTTGTGAGAGTGTGTGTATGTTTGTTACTTCTTCACGCGCTAACGGCTGGACCGATTTAGGCCGAGTTCCCACTATGTTGTGACGATAGATTATCGTGTCGTTTAAAGCGTCGTGGCTTGTGTATTTAAATGGAGGTGTTCACATATAGGACGAGACGATTAACCGTCGTCCACGACTTTTTACATACAAAATGTATGTAACAGTCGTCCAACGAGCGAGGGGAACGCGCCCTTAGATGAAATTTGGTATAGAAATTGTTTGAGTCCCGGGAAAGGATATAGGATAGTTTTTTATCCCGGGAGTATGTTCCCTTGGGATAATTTTCGACATTCTAGCGGGCGAAGCCGCAAGCGCCAGCTAGTATAAAATAAAATAAGATTATTGACAATTGTCTTTTGGTTCCAATACAATAACCTTTCTATGTATCTGTACAAACAAAAGCAGCTCGGTTAACTTATCCACCACACGAAGCTTTCATAGCCTATTGTTATCTTTAACAAAACATGTTTCCCCATCATTGTGCTTGCCGTGTATTCATCATTCCTGCCTTTCCTTTAATTTACAAAGGCCCTGTTTGTTTTTTTCATAGAAATATATAGCTATGGTTTTTTTTTGAGTGGCGTCTCCCAGTTCACCTTATGAGGTTTTCGACTGCTTAACCGGGCTTGCCTCAATATTGTCACACCAGGGGACTCACGCTAGTGCTATTTATCAATATTATTATAAAATAAAACTATGTTTAAGATTTAAACATCAAAATATATTTGGCGTCTGCCTTCAATGAACGTTGGTACCGGAGTCCCCAAATGAAAACAAAAGATATTTTTATATTCCTATTTCAAATTCTCTATTACTTTTCGCCAGACGCTTCCAAAGGGCTACCTTGTCTGCCAGAGACCTGGAGCCAAGGATATCCTCCTCACAATATAATATTAAAGCCTCCAGCCAGGGCTTATAAAAAAACTTACAAACTAAGCGACTACACGCTAAGGGCACCCCCTGTGGGGTACGGGCCTCGGCTTAGGGCGTCGCTGGGGGAGGACAGCTAGGGACGGGCTGGATCGAACTAGTTACAAAGGCCCTACGATCGCTTAAGTATTCGGTTTATAACTCTACGTGGGTCTAACAACGTTAGTTCAACCAGTATTTCTAGAAAACGTTGCATAAGACAGAATTTAACGCTTTGGAATTTATTCAGCGGTTTTACTAGTAATATCAATTTATTCAGTTTTAGACTTTAATGGGACATAACC
The DNA here is from genome assembly GCA_002192655.3 of Mamestra configurata. Lineage (NCBI taxonomy): Eukaryota > Metazoa > Arthropoda > Insecta > Lepidoptera > Noctuidae > Mamestra > Mamestra configurata. Next base: position 44,649 of record NDFZ01005188.1, read on the forward strand.
TAAATTCTTACTAAGTTAGAATAGCTGTTAGAATGATATTCGAAAAGTTATCTAACCTACGTGTTTTAGGCTTTTATTTCATAATCTTAAAGGCTTAGGTAATGACCAATGAACCATCAAGTATAATACATATTTTTAGTACTCACTAACAGTAAACCTTTTAGTGACGGGCGGGCGTTTTGGGGGACTGTCCTTATGTAGTACTTTGACGTTCAAAAAGTGCTGGCACTCAGCCTAATTTGAATAAATGACTTTTGAATTTTTTGAATTTGAATTTTGAATTTTTGAATGGACTATTTATACCAGGTTTGATGTTTTAGAAAGAGTCACTCAATTCTAAACATGGCGATGATGGCGGGGCTTGCTTGACGTCTATCGTAGGATAGGTCCACACTGGCCCAAAGTCGGCAGCAATGGAAGGAAGAAATAGGACGTCTTTGAAAAGGCTGAAAATAAAAATATATAAATAATATCATTCTAAACAGGTATTTAAAAAGCTAGCCAGACTAAACGACCGCATTTGATGCAATATTGACAGGACAATGCAAACTGCAAACACAAAAAAATCGCACTACCAGTCTTCAGAAAGCAAAAAAAAGTCGCACTCAAATATAATTTATAGCGATCATCGCTTAAGGTGCAAATTACTTTGTGAGTGAAAGGAGAAATGTACATGTTGTGGTCCACGTACGCACCGTTAATGTCTGCTCGTCGAGCTATTTTTGGACCATAGAACCTGCTTGGCGGGTCCCCGGCGGGTTTAGCAGCCTTCTCGGCCGTTCCATCGAGTATAGCCAATTTTAGCTCGATTCGATCTCAAGATAAGCGCTGATATCTTTATACTTTTAATTACGTATGTACAACGGTTGTTTGAGTTGTTTTTTAAGGTTTGTAAGTTGTCTCTGGGATTTGAGTATGATTTAAAAGGTTCTTTATTCGTAGTATTTTTGTTCCGTTTAGTCTGTTATTAAATTGCTTCCTTAAAACGTGATGAATTACTCCTCTAAACAAATATTATAGAGGGTTAACGTAATTTGTCTGTTTTTAAGTGATTATCGCAGCATAGTCTTTATAACCCAAAGGTTGACTGGTAGAGAATGCCTTGATGCATTAAGTCCGCCCATGTACCACTATTGTACATAAAGTTTAAATAAATAAATAAATTAACCAGAAAGTACCGATCCCATTACGAAGATTCTTTCAGTTATAGAAAGTTACACTAAAGCCGAGATTTTATGCGACTTTTATCCCGAATATTGCACGATTCTTGTGGGATGAACCAAGGGGGCGAAGGCGCTGGGACAACTTAGTATTAGATTAAGTAATAATAGTAATTTATTCAATAAGTACATCGTACATTTTTTTTTAATATGGGTTTGCTCTTGACTCTAGTCTAGGTCATAGATGACAGAGACAAAGTCGACGATGGAGCGAGCTTACCCAGAAGAAGCCTGTTCACTCTAATTTTGAAGAGATTAGGGTTGTTCATGGCATACAAAATGGTTCACCCTTGTTTGATAGAACAACGTTTGATATAATATTACTAAATCGAATTTTAGTTGCAATAAAGTCATTTCGAAGAATTATTCATTTGACCGAATACCCTATACACCTGCCACCCTCAACTATTGTTACCAGGAGAAACTGGATGCAATCTGGACTTTAGGGCACCCCGACTCGGATAGGTTAGGTTAGAAAGGGATGGCGGGGTCGTGTGAGCGAGCGAAGCGAGCGAATAGACCCCGCCATCCCCTTCGTGGTTATTTTTTTTATAAACCACCCAGAAGTAGGAGCCCCGCGAAGCGGGGCTCCGTCGACCAAGCCCACCCTCGACCATGCATAGAATATTTTAAGGTTTGGTTAAGTGTTAAATACATGGTTATACCATCTGAACATTACATCAAATGAACATTATACCTTTTGATTATTAGCGCAAATGTTGTTATAGCAAATAAATATTCGATGAACTGAAAATTCTGTCAAACGATATTATAAAAAGTGATGATTTTCTTAAACGTTGTTCGATTTAGTAATATTATATCAAACGTTGTTCTATCAAACAAGGGTGAACCATACAAAATTGTCTTATCTACTTAAATGCTATAAAGAAAAACTAGTACAACAAATATAAAATGGGTCATAGGAAAGAGTATCCAATACTGATGCAACTGTAAGGTTTAAGAAAAACTTTATTTCTCACAAAGCAAAACAACAAAGAAAAAACAAACGTGGGATCTCAGTGCAAGGTCCAGAAATAAACCAGAAAAAAAATATCAATACTTCAAAAAACAATGCAATTCGAAAGCCTTCGAACAAAGACGTCCAGATATTACGATGTAACAAATAAGGATAAACTTCAAATTCTTGTAACGGTTCAGATTGGTATTTGCCCTTCACTGGTCATAACTTAAGAATGCAAATAAAACATGTATTTATTTTCTTTATTTGTGAAGTTATTGACCGTTGGATCCTTGTGTGCCGTTATATTAAATCAATCGTCATTTTGATTCTGAAAGGATTCATCATAGTAATACATTAAGTACATTTTTTTGGGGAATTTGTTGCGCCACTTCTTCTTCCCAGCTAAAACACTAGGAAGTGGTGACGGGCGGGCGTTTTGGGGACTGTCTTTATGTAGAACTTTGCCGTTCAAAAAGTGCTGGCACTCAGCCTAATTTGAATAAATTACTTTTGATTTTGATTTTGATTAAGATAGTGAAACAACGAAATAGAACTCTTCTGTATAAATACTAAGACCAATACTCTAAATCCTTTTTTTTATCTCTAAAAACTTCATCGATAGGTACACACGAAAAAAACCCTCGATGTAAGTCAACTAAAAAAAACTTGATTAAGGAAGGCCGAGTTGAATGGAGAAAAATATTTCACCTTAATATGTTAGGGATTAAAATTAAAGACATCCAGATCTTAAAATTCAGTTGCAATTGCAAGATGTGACCAATACATATCTTACTAATATTAGAAATGCGAAAGATTGGATGTTTGGATGGATGTATGTTTGTTACACAATCACGTCAGAACGGCTGAACGGATCTTGATGAAATTTGGCACAGAGTTATCATAGTCTGGAATAACACATATGATACTTATTTTTATCCCGGGAGTATGTTTCCTTGCGATAATTTTCGACATTCACGCGGGCGAAGCCGCGCACGACAGCTAGTTAACTAATAATAAGGCAAGTTCAATAAAATCTTGCAATATAGAAATTCAGAAGAAAGAAATTCATGACTTTTATTTTCCAGAAACGTAAAGGCAGACAGCACAAAAAAGAGGTTAAAATGTATGTAGCATTTAATGTAGTAGCAGAATGAGTCTGCAGATAAATACCGCATGAAAATTAATGAGTCTGCCAGACAACATTGTTAGAAAGTAACCTAAAAACGAGGAGAGCATTATGCTGAATCACTAATAACATAATGCCATGCGGACACGAAACGACACCTTAGCGTTACTGATTTCACTTGGCCAAGTGCAACCTTAAATCTTTTCTCTTTGTACTTGCCATTGGTATTTCGGATCATTTATGTATATCGCTCATTTGGAGAAGAGTGACACAACTGCAAAAAAATGCGAAACTGACCTAATTACACCAAAATTATTTGCCTGATAATCTACGTTAGGAGTAAAAATGTCACATTTGTAAGTTCAAAAAACGTCCGCTAGAGAGTGAAAGGTCGTTGTTGAAATATTCCATTTTGGCGCGCGGATTCCGGAAAAAATCTTAAAACTGGCGTAGTGTAAAATTTACAAATTTGCACTTGTGTCACTGTCGCTCCAAATGAGCGATATGTCACCGGAAAATTGCAGACTCCGTAAGATTGTAATAAATCTCTATTCGATTCTAATTTCTCGCTATTTTATGAAGAAATCGTTTTCAATCAATCCCATCCAGATTCAATAGTTTCCAATATATCCGTGTCTTATTAAGAAAAAATAGCACGGCGTTTGCAATTTTGCGGTGACATATACAAAGCAATGTCAAGAAAAAGAACAGCTAGCGCCATGACTAAGACAAAGGTTGGTGCAATTACAATGGTAAGTTTAAATAAAATCGATTTCGTGTTTCTCAAAGACTTCTATGCATCTTCCTTCACATCTTCTTTAATTAACATAAGCAGCCTTATTTGTCTTGAAATGTAAAATCATAGCGTGATACTTATAACTAAAACCAATAATGATTTTAAAGGTTTTATCGATAGTCCTTGGCTCAAAATTAGTCATCCACTTCTTTACTACAAATTATTTCCCGGGAGTTTGGTATATCTATCAAAAAACGCATACTTTGCGGGGCTTAAGCTAGAATAGCCCTGACTTTTGTTAATAGCATCAAGATGATCTTATAACTGATATGCTCGCGTTTGACCCTATCTCACTTGTTGGGAAGAGATGATGACGATGAAGCTCGTTTGCCTAGAAGTAAGCTATTTACTCTTGACTTACAGACCCCCAGGCAGTCAGAAAACACCAACTCCGGCCGGGAATCACAGGTTCTCCACGACCTCATCCCACCGGCGGCCCCCTTCTACCATCGGACATCTAGAATCGCACTGCAAGTTACCATCACTACCTTGTTCCTATTCCACCAATTCGCACTAAACATTTCCAAACGTTTTTTGTAATGCCCACAGCAATGGAGTGTAACTCTCTGCCTGCGTCTGTGTTTCCGAACGCATACAACCCTAATCTCTTCAAAATTAGAATGAACAGGCTTCTTCTGGGTAAGCTCGCTCCATCGTCGACTTTGTCTCTGTCATCTATGACCTAGACTAGAGTCAAGAGCAAACCCATCTCAAATAAAAAAAAAGATTACCCAACTGCATTTAACAAAAAAAAAATACATCTTTGAATACTTTCAAAAACTTTAAAACTTCTTCTTATAACATATTTTACTTTAGTTAGAAACGACATTTTACATCCACGAGCCTCATACGCTGATGTTACGGTGCACTACTGATTAAAAAATCAAGATGAAAGATAAGTCAAGGAAAATGTATGAATCTGGAAGTTGGGGAAGCCCAATATACAACAATAGAAATATGATAATTGATTGATGATGAAAATAAGGAAAGATGTTGAGTAATTCAGTGCCTTCTTCTCATAATAACCTATGATTGATAACATATTATAAATAATAATCAATCAGATTTCGCTAACTAAATGTTAATTGTAGATATTCACATTCTAAATCCCTCTAAAGACCAAAATCTACAAATTCTAAATATATTGTACTTACCTGATTACGGAACCGTAGAATGTCAGCCTAATTGGTACTAATTCATTAAATAACTATGACGGCATAAGTACCTGAAACAAAAACAATTAAGTTATTCGATAACAATCCTATGAATGCCAGCCTTAATCGTTCAGGCATTTGTTTTGATACAATTTCACGTATTTGTGTTTATGGTGGCAGAGCATTTTTGACCTAATTGACTGTAACAAAGTAGATGATAGTGATTTTTCCTTTGTTGACGCGCTGGTATCTATGGAAACCAACACAGCGATACGTGCCATAAAAAATGCATAGAGTTGACGGATCGCAGCACCAATAAAATATTTATGTGGACCAAGTTTGTCGCCAACTGATTCTTGATTGTATTGTTTCATGTCTGAATAATTTTTGTTATTGTTTTGTTTTTATTCGTCAACTATTTTGACACACCACACAGATATTTTCAATCTAATATTTTGAACATTACAACACAAAGGACGAAGATTCCAATGTACCACTAAACGCGGTCCCAAATATATAAAACGTTCTGACATTCACCTGGTTCAGGGAGATGGATTTAAGCCTTTTATTTTGAAAATTATACTTAGCAAGTAAAAGAAACTATAGTACAGACCTATTCGGATGCCCAACAAAGTAACACTGAAGTAGCAATGACATTCACGTGTGATCTCATTTAACCTCGATCAGAGATGCATCCAATTCATCTATTTGTTCTGATTGCTATATTGAAGAGGAATATTTTTAATTTGCTATAACTATATCGACCTTCGGGTCATGGAAAATCTCCGGGTCGACACAGAGGACGGTGTCGATCGATACAGGTCAGAAAACTAAGGTCAAATTAAAAAAAAAAAAAACTGAAAACTTCAAACAAATTTTTAAGGCAAGGGTAGTCTTGAAGGAAAAGAGTTATGAAATAGAACTCAAATCACTGTAACACTGGAACTTACAAAACGAAGAAAAACTTTGACAACACTACCAGGTAGACAATAATTCGCATGAGATTCTCCGGTTACAAAATTTTGAGATGGGTTATTTATGTGACATGATAGCAAAGGACACGATGATGAAGAAATACGTCACATCAATTTAGTCAACACAAATTATCGACTACATGAAGAAATTCTTTAACAAGCAGCCATGACCGCTCATCATGATGGAAAAGTTCGCAAGGAAACAGACTTTGTATGCAATGCCGAAAGATCAGAGTTCAAGTCCTTTGTCGTAAGTGTACCAATGCTGAAGACCCAGCCAATTGACTCTGATCAATCGTGAATGCACGCAATTGCAATCATCACACTGTATGTTGCAAATTGAGCAGAGTTCATGTACTGAATCATGATATGTCCGCATGCGATGCGGAATCTCGTCAAGCTTTTGATTACATAAATGAGGACGAATGTGGAAACTACCACGCTACCACCATCATCATAATCTCTTTTCCTGTGTCAATCCCACGCTCCTGTCCCCTTAAGCAAATTCTGTCCGCGTGGATACGAAGTCATCTTCCCATCTCGCTGCTGGACGACCAACATTGCCGGAAGCTACCAGTGGAAGAGAAAGGCTTATTGCGCCGACCCCATATAAGAACGAGGATGATGATAACTGCAGCTACCAGTTACCAGTTCCAGGGTTTCTTACTCGAAGGGTAACCAACGGAACTCTATTACTAAGCCTCTGTAGTTCGTCCGTCGACTGTACCTCATGAGCAAATAATAAAAAATAAATTATTAAAATTAAATTGCAACCATTTGTCTGTCAGTCAACGAAAAGATATGTCTGCCTGTTTGCTACTCCTTCACAACTTAATAGCTCAACGGGTTTGAATGAAACACGGGCACACAGGTAGACCATATCTTGGAATAGAAAATAAGACATAGGATTTTCCCGATATTATGTTCCCTTGGCAAAAAAACAACTGTTAAGTGGGCGAAGTGGCTATAGCAGAAGCTTCTAAAAAATAAAATCAAGTGACTCTCCCACGTTGCACAGATATGCGGTCACGTGCTCATGACCTTTTTTTATTAAATAAGTGCTATTTTAATAAAACTAGACTCGATTTTAGTGTCCATGTTTACTAAAATCTAGCTGATGCAGGTGCAGGCGACCTTTGAATGATTTTTATTGTCGAGTTAACATTAACTTTCTTTTTCTTATTGCATTATCAGACATTAGAAATATCCGAACTGTCTGGTGCTATTAATACTAACAAAACACGTTACCAAATAAGAAAAATAACCAAAAGTATAAAATACTACCTAAATCTTTATTCTGGTTGTAAATGGAAGGGGGGATATTTTAAAACTGATAGTGATAATTTTTCTTCAATAGTGTCATGGTTAATTCCCAATAAATAAACTAGATGTTCCATTCAAACTCCGTTATCATCAGCTGATCAAAATTGGTATGAAAGATACTTTTTTTTTCACACGGCCGCATGGCCGCATGGCCTTCTTAGAATGTGCATTTACATGGGCAGAAGCATTTTTTAAAACCTCGAGATTCCTCCTCAGAAAGCACGTTAAGCCGTTGGTTCCGGCTGTCATTTGTACAAAGATCTTTGGCAGTCGTTACGGATTGTCAGAAGTCAGAAAATATGACACCAGTCTAGTCAAGAAGTACCGTGTTACCCAATCAATGGGTTGTGGAGGTCTGGTAGGCAGCCGCTCCACGTATAACACAGTTATTCAGCCGAGTCCGGTTTGACTGGGAGCCGACCCCAATATAGTTGAGTAAAGGCTAGGCAGTTTTTAAAACATGACTACACCTTTCCTTAACACCCTGTATATCATTGCCTTTACAGATGACAAAATACGTTCACAAGCTGATACAACAAAAATAAAACAAATAAACGCAAGTATACGTACAAATTAAGATCGAATTAATAAACAAAAGACATCGCTTCCAGCTGTCATTAACGGGGACAAAGACAATTACTAGATAACGTATATAAACTGCATAGAGGAGAGACGGACACGAGGCACATCTGCTGATCAATTGGTCGCATGTCTTACGATTACTCTCACGTGTATCACCACGGGGAGGCATGCTATCTCACGCAATTTCTTTAATAGGTGTAATCATTTTTAATTGTAATTAACATTGTAGAAATTTAACTTAGGGACTGTAGACTTTGGAGTCTTTGTGCCGATGGCTGTCACAGCCGATGATGTTGACATGACAGTATATAGACAGGCAGGTCAATCAACGTTGATAAAAAAATAATTGTTTATTGGTATTAGCCTGTCAGTCACATGCACTGTGACCGTCCGGCAAAAGTCTCCATACAATGGGCGCCTGAGGACAGTATGAGTTGATAAAAAAGGTGTATCAGTACAAGTAGAAATGTATCAATTTGCATTTTTAAATGTGGTCTTAAATTTTGTATTGGTGAACTTATTTAAGGTAGGTATTGGACATTATACAAATTTATGACAGTAAATTTTCGATAGACCATCACGAGTTGCAAACTATTTGTAGTTTCTATGTGATTATAAAGCCATTATTTTTGTTGAAATTTGCATAATTTTTTGTAAAGACATCATTGGATGAATCATACGGACCAATAAGGAGTTTGCACCAGGATGCACAGTTTGACATTTAGAAAGAACCAGACGCCTACGTGTGCTTAAAAAAACACAAGCAAATTGTGGACCTAAAGTTAAAAATGCAGTTCATAACTCTGTTCATTTAAGTATAGCTCAATATTATTATTCTACAAACGTCACGTTTTCTCATCACATCAGATCAATCCTCTATGGATTGCATTTCTTCCACCCTTTCTAACTTCAGTGAGAATTAGTTATTGGACAAAATGGTTGATAATTCTCCCTCCCCAGTCTCACTTATGATGAGACTGAATGCTGTTACAATAATGCGACTAATGATTTTTTACTACTGTTTTTGAAACCTCCTCATTATTTTATTCTTAGTTTTTGGTTTTTTTTTTCATATTATTATTTCACTTTTATTTTAGTTTAAACATTTGCATTACTTATGTTCACAACGATGAATGCAAATAAAAATTAAAAGGTTTTTTTTTAATTTTTTTTTCTCAAATGTTTGCTATTTAATTGCATTGATTCAGTGTAGATACAAGTATAAATGTGAATTCAGTGTGAACGGTTGTGGAGGTAGAGGAAGACCAAAATTAAAAACTGCATTACGAGATACGTGGTTTTTTCGGTGGGTGATACGGAACCATGTGCGAGTCCAAATCGGTTGGTCAGTTTTACTAGTCAAATATGACTGCCATGTTGTCTCACAAAATTCTCAGACTAGAAATTAAAACGAACAAGCGACGTATATAGACGTCCTTGTATTTTTTTACCTAGAAACTGGTTTAGTCGCTCAACGCGTGTTGTTTGTATGAGCAAAAAACATACTGTTAGGTAAGTCTTAACTATTAGAGCTGTCTAGAAATCCTCTAGAATTAGAAAACAATTTTTCAACACCTGCATAATTGCATTATACAAAAACCGGCCAAGTGCGAGTTGGACTCTCACATGAAGGGTTCCGTACCATGAACTGAAAAAAAAACACGTTTCTTGTATGGGAGGCCCCTTAAACTTTAATTTAATTTAATTTTTATTATTTGTTGTTATAGCGGCAATAGAAATATATCATCTGTGAAAATTTCAACTGTCTAAGTATCACGGTTCATAAGATACAGCCTGGTGACTTAGTAATAGGGTCCCGTTTTACCCTTTGTGTACGCAACCATAAAAATAAATAAATGACGATCTATCGTAACGAGGAAATATTATGGAAAGGTTGTACTTGATTGCAAATTTAGCTGGCGACAACCACAGTACCTAACAACATAAATGAACAACATAAATGATACAATATAAATGAACCAGCAACCTACAATATAAATGAACCAGCAACCATTGGATGGAAGGTGGAAGAGTCGCCAATAACGCTTGTGTGTACCTTTACATAACATGGATACAGTTTAGTTGATCCTCTACACATATAAGTACATGTATTTTCTCTCCTTTGATCTTTGCAATACCTAAATCTAGAAATAAACTGCCGACTTTACTATTTCAACACCTAAAAACAATCTTGCGCAGTCACATGACGTAACTGTTGACAATCAAAGTGAGACGAGTTAAACTGTAAATGCAAATATAAAACTATTTACTTTCCTCATTTATGTGAACGATAGTAAGTGGGTATGCAATAAAGATTAAATGGTTAATGTCTTAGCTTGGAAATAAAATTGGACAGTTTCCCTTTATTACAGAAGTTTTTAGAATTTTTAAACAGGTTTTTTCTGCTATTTCTGAAATATTATTTTGCATTATTATCGTCATCATTTTTGCCAAAAAACATCGGCAGCGGGACATAAGCCTCCCCCAAGCAGCGCCTCATCGACCAGTCCTGTGCTATTCGCATTAAGCGGACTCCTTCAGCCCTTTTTTTTTTAAGTATGGGAAATCATCAAATGACTTCTTCCGCTCTGGGCTGAGCGGAATGGCGTGTCAGACTTTTACTAACTAAAACCCATCCGTGTTCCTTCTAAAGCCCTTTGCGTTCCAGGGCCGCGGTGACTCTTTCGAACAAATTCCGCAACCCTGGCAGAGGACTCCTTCAGCCTGGGAGCCCTGATTAACCAGGTTATCAGCCCACCTCCTTGTGGAGGTGCTTTGTCTTGGTGCTATCGGCCTTCGTCCCTCCATAACCTTAACCAGCAATAAATAATACAGATTTTTTTTGCGAACAACACTCCTCCTGCTTTTTATTCATACAGTAATTATGTTAATACGATGAATTTTAACTCATTCATTCGTTTTTTTATCTGTTATTACGGTTGTGTGGTGGCTGTAACTAGGCTAGGCCATAGTAACTAGAGCTAGTCAAATCTAGGTCGAGTCAGTTCGAACTAGGTTTAGCTGTGAATCGGTAAGTAGATACGTGTATTCGACGCCACCGATTACATAATGTTTACGTCGAATAACGGTTGAAGGAACAGGGGGGCTACTCCGTAGTTTCGGGCTTAGTTGCGGGCGGTTCTACTCCGACTCAGCCTCCCTAGGTGATACGAGTACCAAGACAAAAGAAGCGAAACTATAAAGAGCAGTACTTATTCTGTGGCGTTGGATCCCTCTTTTACCAAAATTGCTTTAAAACTCATACAAAGCTCTTAGAGTGATACGTGCGAGTGTCTCAACAAAAAATCACCGAGTCCACAATAGAGCAATTTAGTTACACAACGTTGAGATTTTGTAGCAATTTATGAAATCCACTGAAATCCCACCGCTTTGTTCAAGACGTAGGTTAGTGTAAAACGGCCGTTCTGCCTGAAGTCCATAGTCCGAGGACACCTTATAAGACGCTCAAGCGTTTGAAAGCAATCAAAACTTCAACAAATTATAGCAGCATTTAATGGGACCCATCGACAGACGAACATTTCGGGACGAGCTCGACTCCCAACCCCAAGACTGGCTCTTACTAGGACGTAAAGAACAGAACTGCGTGGAAGAGGGAGAGGGATGCCTTTGCTTTGGGACAAAATCGGCTAGATAGATAATGTGTTCAGACATCGCCTTAACAAACATACATCGCCTTAAAAACTGGTTCTGCCACTACACCACAACGATTGGTTGTCCACGGATGCCACCGACCAATCACCGCCGAGCTACACATTAACGTTAAATTTTAAAATCTTTTCTTTTTCCTTCGATTGCTTCCATCGCAACACACGCACTTTCACACTTTCTACACTCTTTTGTAATTTGTAATATTCGCAATACACTGATTTTCAAAGTAATTCCTGGTTTCGACTACATCATTTTAAAGAAACGTTCCACACACGCAGCAGAGCTGAAAACCCCAAAATAATGTAAGGTTACTGTGGGATAGTCACGGGCCAAAGCTAAGTTATTCATAAAATGATTCATTAATAGTAAACGACAAACACGATCAAAGTTCACATTAACATACGAATTACCCTTCACGCATCAACAGAGGTTGCAAAAACTATAAATGGCGTATAAAATATCATTTACAAGCAAAAAGGGTGATTCATCGGAATACCCGTCCGACTAGGTAGTATTAAAACTAAACGTATTTTATTTAATGAAGTAATAAAGTAACCGCATTGAATTAATTGACGTAAGAGATTTAATTATGTAACTGTAGGTATAAAGGTAGGTTGGTAACTGAACTTGAAGTGTGGTCCTTCTTGGTCCTTTGAGACAGCCTAACAAATTAATTGGTCGTTTAACCTTTTGAACGCCATTGTCACGTATACATGACAAGCAAGCACGTGCCCTATACGCCAAACGTCATAAATATGTGACAAAAAGTACGGCGAATTTGTGGCTTGGCGCCGTTGCGTTTATGATCTGAAAAGAATTTAAAATTTGTATGGAGATGCCTCTCCATACAAATTTTAAATTCTTTTGGCAAGGCCAAAGAAAAGTTGGATTCTGTTTAAGAAAAGGGAATGTGACAGAGGAGTTTGGAAAAGAAAAATGTGTTACGCCAATCTCAGTCCTCATCTAACTTTTGGCACAAATGCAGGAAGATGATAACGACCTCTATCACTTTCGTAAAACTTCTTATGAGAAAGAAGGAATGACGTGACAAAACGAACCAAAACGGATCCTTAAACACATTTCCAGCTTAGTATTTCCTCAATCCCGCAAAGTTAAGCAGTTGCACAGTTAAAGCATTTGTTTGAAACGTTAAACAATAATCTTTTCAGTGCTTTTCTTTGATTTTGGAAGCGACCTTGTTTTCAACTGACTTCCTAATACGAGATTCATTGATCTATTGTTAGGTTCAGCCGTGCGACCTCGTTGAGAGTTTTTCTGGTAAACACAGACTTATTTACATACAAATGAACTCAGTAATTCAGTCTGCAGTAATTTTCCTTTGGCGGAAAAGCGGGTAAGGGAAGTTCTTTTTACGTATTTTTTTTTGGTGTGGGAGATAAAGCTACCTTAAGCTACAAGTCTCTTTTGAGACTGTGAGATATCGTCACGTCAAATCATCCAATGCCACCTATGCACAGGATAAAGTCGGGCCGGACATAGTCCTCACACTAATAAGTCAAGAGTGAATAGGTTACTCTAGGCATGCATGCTCCATCGTATACCACATCATCCCTTTCCATCAGGTGAGACTATAGCCAAACGCAAGATTATCAATAAAACAAAAAAAACCCAAACATCACTTGTTAATTACTAAGAGCAACAAGCATCTAATATTAAGAAGAAACAAAAGATAAAGAAGAAACTAATCACTCAGTGGAAAAGACTCAGTCGATAGACTTTCAAGTCTTACGATAGACACATCGGACTATCATCACAAAAACACATCAAACTACCAAGGCGCCATGATGAACAAAGATCAACAGTTAGACCATTGTCCACGCCTCGTTTTACTCCCATATATGACTATAATGGGTTCCTGGTTACTACACGATGAGTAGGTGTCGCAAACAATGGGACGGCACCATCTAACGGGATTTTGCAAGATGTTTTACAAATTGGGTTGTTAAAGTTGGGACACCATGTTTGGTAAGGAATCTCTAGAGAATTGTTGACAAATATATGTTTCTCAATGGTGAGGCAAAGAATCCCAACGATTGTAAGCCTAGAATTTGCGAGTTTTATGGACATCAAGGAAATCAAGGATTGCTCAATCAAATCGGTAAAAATGGGTTTCTTCTGGGCGCCAGCATATGTAGCGTTGAATGGAAGGCAAGGTACAGTTCTATGGTATTTTCACAGGCTAGGTATGAGCCAAAGGACGGGCATATTCGCCAAGAAAGGCCTAAGAAACGCTGGCGTGACTACTTGGAGGCGTTCATGACGGATTGCAGGAAGAGTGGAAGGCTATGGGGGAGATCATTGCCCAGCATTAGAACAGAACTGGTTCTTGCGGAAAAAAACAGATACTTAATAGAAATAAAGTAATAGAGAAATAAAGTGTGACCAACATAGACTATTTAACCTTTTGAACGCTAGAGCATAAACACATCGGCGTGCCCCCGACGCCAAGCCACAAATTCGCCGTTCTTTTTGTTACATATAGCGTACAGGCCACGCGCTTGCATGTCATGTATACTTGACAATGGCGTTCAAAAGGTTAATATAGCGCAAATGGGTCCTTTGAAACTTCAAAGTGCCACCACATATGTCCAAGATTTGCGCAATGAGTCGCAACTCGCAAATTATCTTCCGTGAGTGCGTGACCAAGTCAATATGGGCATGATTGTGTCAATTACAGCCATTGCCGCACAAGGAAGGCCAGTGTAGGATACATTGTTGTTTCGACGACTAATGAGCTGTGACACAGTTCGTCTTATATTTAATAACTAACTTTTGCCCGCTACTTCGTACGCGCTTATCCATATTAGGCCATACAAAATCAAATTTTAATTTGTTAACTTGCATGTTTCCTCAAAAGTCTCGACCGTTGCCTATAAAACTTCGATAACCGACAGCCTCGCATAATTGATTATTCGGTCCTACACGTGCTATGACTAACCGTAACTCGAGGTGCACCATGTAATAATTGATTTGACTACATCATGTAAATTCTTGAGCGAAAAACCTATTAAATTGCGAATTTCTTAGATGACGAGGACATATAAAGTAGGAAAATATCATAGCAACATTTAAATTATAGTGTCACTAAACGTTTTTTTAGTCAATGAAGGATAAAAACGAGAAATAACTAACTATTAATTAATCTTATGGCCTTCTAGTTCTAATTTAGTGTCCTTAGCAACTAACTTATTGAATTTTCCTGCCGGTATTTGTCTGTGTTATCTCGTAAAATTAAAAACTATTTTATTATTTTAGATTATTCCTTTGATCTCAAGTTACATCACAAAATGGTCTTCTACACAATAGACAATGTAGAAGGACCATTTTGTAGATGGCACTCAACCTTTTTTCTTCCTGAGCCACATAGCGCTTTTAGGTACTATACTATACGTTTTTAAATAAGGGGCGATAGTAGCCATGAATATAAAAAAAAACTTTTAGTATGGGACTAAATCTGAAATATTATTTAAAAAAATTGGCTAGTTAGCATACATGAAGTGTGTGTGTCATATTTTACAAGTACCGATACAACAATAAAGTATAATTATACCTAGGTAGCAAATTAAACGTCACCTTATTTATCCGATTTAGAAACCACAGAGGGACTAGTTCGACCCAGCCCGTCCCTAGCTGTCCTCCCCCCAGCGACGCCCTAAGCCGAGGCCCGTACCACACAAACTAAAAGCGACTACACGCTAAGGGCACCCCCCTTAGCGTGTAGTCGCTTTTAGTTTGTAAGTTTTTATAAGCCCTGGCTGGAGGCGTTAATATTATATTGAGGCCACCACAGGCAAGCCCGGTTAAGCAGTCGACAACCTTATAGGTTGAACTGCGAGACACCACTCACACACAGAGTGAACAAATTCCTCACAAAGTCTAAACCACGAAAATTCAAAGCATTTCGCGGAAAACGTCAAGGAAATGTTAAAAAAAAACTATGACCGTAATAATAGCTGTTTTAGTAGAAGACTAGAGGTCGATGCCATATTGAGGAAAACCACATCTGTAACGATCTTCGATGTCACGATGTCTAGACAGACGTTTTGTGACGAAATCTTAAGGAATTCACGCCCTTTTACTGTGGTGACAATTACTGCATGTAGAATGAGCAGTTTTTTAAGCCAGAAAGATTCTAATAACATATTGCAATGATCTGTTATGTTAACTCTTCACTCACCCTTGGTTCAAAATCAAAAATCATTTATTCAAATTAGGCTGAGTGCCAGCACTTTTTGAACGTCAAAGTTCTACATAAAGACAGTCCCCCAAAACGCCCGCCCGTCACCACTTCCTATTGTTTAGCTGGGAAGAAGAAGTGGCGCAACAAACGCCCCAGCAACACTGTCTGTTAAGTTTTAAGAACTTTAATTTATACATTGGCAAAATCAATCAAGAAAATTTTCTTTATTTGCCCTTCCTTTTTCTCATAGGAGCCGGAAACCAATACAATACGCCACATACCCAAGTACAGAACAATATTTTCATAATAATTTTTGACGTCTTCAGATTGCTTAAAAATAATGTGTGAATTTAATTAAATAACAAAATACTAGTACACAAAGCAATTAGCAACGACCTAGTTATTTTGTAATAAAAATCTGTTAAACTGGAATCATCATTTGGAAACCTATTACGCATTTAATTACTTGCTTATGTCACGAGCAAGTTAGCTAATGTAATTAACACCTAGTTTTTGGAAGAATTACCGTCTAAATGATTGTTTAATATAATATGGTGAGCAAACTGGCCTAGAATACTTCGATACTTCTATCACTAGGGTGTCGTATTAATAAAAGAAAACACTCTTTTACATTATTTATTTAAGTATTTTTATTTTTTATCTATACATATTATAAAATTGTAACGGATCGCTGTCTGTACATGGAAGATATATGAGAAAAAAAAATTTATTGGGACCTTTATCAACGCAAATAGCACCCAAAACAATGATTGTTAGAATTTTTGTCTGTTTATCTGTGCGTTTGTGCACACTGATCTCAGAAACGGCTTATCCGATTTAGATGTGGTTTTCACTAATACATTGTGGTAAGCTTAACATTTAGTGTTTGTTTCATGTCAATAGGTTCATAAATAAAAAAGTAATGCCAATTGAAAGAATCACGTTGAACATTTGTTAAACTATCTATATCTATCTGTTCTTTCTCTGTTCAGTAGCAATGACTGGAACTTTACTACTAGCTGGAGGTAATAGATAATATATTATATCATCCAAGTAAACAAAATTGCGTGTTTTGCTTTCCTGTGACTTTCCAGTGGTGTTTTTAGGTGTGGGGTAAAGGTTAAAAAGTTTTTTTATTTTATATTTTTTAGTGGTTTTTAGTGGTACCACTAAAAAGTGTATAATAAAAAAACTTTTTTACAAAAAAATACAACCGTCTTCCAAATAAAGAAAAAAAACAACATTAGACAATTATAAAATAATTTTAATTTCGGAAGTCGGTGTTAAAATACAACAAAAACACCGACTTCCGAAATAAAAGTAATTTTATACTTTGTAGTGTTTTTTTTAATTGGAAGTCGGTTGTATTTTTTTGTGACAGAAGATTTTTTTATACTAGTTTATACTGCTAGGCGAGTGAACCAAAGGTATGTAAGTACTCGTAGAATACAATATACTTATAGTCAGACAGAAGAAGACTGGTTTCCAAACTCTAGAACAGTGGTTCTCAACCTGTGGTCCGCGGATCACTGGTGGTACGCAAGGGCCAAAATAAGGACCGCGAAAGGTTTAAAATTTCACTCTTTTCACCTCAAAAATGTCATTGATCGAAACTGATTCTAAGTTTCTTTAGAAATGTCTTCTATGACAACACTTTTTAATTTTTATTTAGCATAGTTATACTACAAGTTTACAACAGTTTTGTTTTTCTTGATTCGCAAAAAAGAAATTAAAGCGGTCCCGGGTCAAATAAAGTTTGGGAACCACTGCTCTAGAACAACCACGTTTAAAGGGTTACCACACCAATCGATCGAAAGCCGATCGGTATTAGTGTGGGTACTTCTCAGAGGACAACATATTGGCAATATACTCTGACGAACTTTGTTTAAAACCTCATAGATATCGTGACCCGGCTATAGCAACGTTTCCAAGCAATACAGTCATTACTTCAAGTGTGTTAGACCACAATTTTCAATAGAATATACCTTGATTCCGTATAATCAGCCCACCACAGACGTGCTTTTAAACCGCAGTCTACAAACGTCTAGTCATACTCGTCAATTATATTAGGTATCAGTAAGATCTTGGATAATAATTATAGATACGGGTCATGGAACTTCTAAGGTGGCTATTAAGTAATCAGAAAGAAACCCAGGCATAGATATTGCACATGTTTGGGTTTCTTTGGCTACCAATTTTATTTTGTTTTATATCTGACACGATTTTCCTTAGCTCGTCAACCGCACGGGTCGATTTTCAAGGTTAAGCTACGCTTGCCATCTTAACATACCGGGTTTCCTCCGTGCCTCGGAAAGCACGTTAAGCCGTTGGTCCCGGCTGTCATTTGGCAGTCGTTACTGATTATCAGCCAGTAAATCTGACTCCAGTCTTGCCAAGAACTACCGTGTTACCTGGTTAATGGGTTGTGGAGGTCTGGTAGGCAGCCGCTCCACGTAAAATATTGATATTCAGCTGAATCCGGTTTGACTGGATGTCGATCCTAATATAGTTGGAAAAAGGCTAGGCAGATGATGATCTGACACGATTTTCCATAGCACTTCGGAAAGTGGCAAAATCTTCTTGAAAAATTTTGAACATTACCAGGATTTTCGACATGGGCAAAATTTTGAACATCGGCAGAATTTTCGACTGTTTGAGTATTTTGAATAGAAAAACTATGTACTTTGCAGAATATTCGATGTTAGCTGAATGGCTGACATGCACTTCGACATTCTAAAAATTTATCTACAATGGCAAAATCATGGTCATTAGCAGAATTTCCGTCAACATTGCCGAAATTGACCATTACGACACTGAAAATGTCAGATCTGCGAATAGAACTAGTCTTATTTTAGAGATTGTTGTTTTTTACTCAAATAAAATCACAAATCTACTCAGTAGTTTCAAGAAACTGTCAATTCTTCCTATTGTCCTCTAGCCACAGCTGTCACAGCCAGTTCAGCAAATATGGCTTCGCAATATTGATTTATTGTTAATACAAAGAAGCGATAAAAGTGCTAAGTGTTGGCGTAATCGATTAGCATCGAAGACATTACGTGGCACACTGATATATTACGAGTTGCTTTGTTAAAAATGGTTCCAGTCCGATCGTTCGATAAGTTATTTATTGTTCACGATTTGGCAGCATATAAACCGTGACTGGCTTGATCATAACCCTTTTTAATAGTTACTACTTACTGGATGTAACGTACTTTTTGGATGTTGAAATTTGAACGCACAAGCTGATAAGACCAGGGGCCCTACTATGAAGTCTTACAACGATCATGATTCCGCTCCAAGAGAGAGACGAAGCTATACATAGCGAATAGCACTATCCCTTTTACATCATCGGAATTGGATGGCATTAGCACGTCATAGTAGGTCGGCTGAGCGGTCAGGGTCCTGTTTTTTGTCCAGTGGCTCAAACTAAACCACACATATTTTGTGGGATTTAGCTTGAGTTACCTAAATTTTATATTTAAGTATATGCGACATTATTTTAAATGAAAATTGGAAATAGGCTTATCTTGTTTTGATCACCCTTTACAAGTTTGTAATTTTTCATATACCATTACGAAATGATCGACGTGAGTCGACGACAGCCGAAAAAGCCTTTGAAAGGTTCAAAACCCTTACCTTAACATCAATAAGCCTGACTGCGAAGGCGGCAGCTTCAGGGGCGGTGAGGCTGAGCTGGCAGCTAGCGCGGGGGGAGGAGGGGGGCCGCACTAGCGCGAGCGCAAGCGCAGCCCCCGCGCCGCTGTTGCTGCCCAACTCCAGCTTCTCTGTGCGCCCGCATAGCAGACTTGAACATAACCCTGGAAAGAGAGAGCAGTTATCTTTATAAATGTAAACAGGGATTTTTGAAAAATCCAATGATGTTTGTGGTTGAGTGGTTTAAATTAAATGGTTTGATTTACAATTGGAAGCGGTAGGTACTCCAACCAGGGGGCTACTCTTTAAGCCCGAAGTCCGTAGTTTCGGGCTTTGTTGCGGGCGTATATAACCTATACGTTCTACACCACAACAATAAGTGTATAGAAAATAGATTCAAGCCAACCAGTACGCGCCACAAAAGCGAAAGGTCCTTTATTTTGAAAGTTAACTTTGATAAGTCAGAAAACGTAGCGTCTTGACAGTTTTGGCCTAAGTGCTGCCACCTGGTGAACGTCATTTAAAAAAACGCTCCTTGCGTCAGCTAAAAGTTTTGATGAAAAGCACAAATTGTCGACGTCTGAGCAGTACATATTAGAGTTAACCCACCACCGACCAACATAATCTACGTCTTAATATTAACATAGGTAAAGATTAGGAAAAAAAGCTATGAGCATAAAACCGTTTATTTTATTGCGAATTTGCAAGCCAAATGACTAGTTGTAGTATAGCTAATATGAAAACACGAGCAATCAGGGTTTGGCAAGGGAACAAGTTCTATATATTTAAACAATCGTATTTAGAATCATAGTAAATGAAGTAACCTCGTGTGTTTGTGTAGGGATGTTTGGATAATCAGTCAGACTGATTAAAAGACAAAGGCAGGTTCGCTTTAGATCAGGTCTATCTTACTATACTTACTCTGCTTTTGATGGTTGAAACAATAGACCGCCACAGGCGGGCGTTTAATTAATAATAATAATAATATCTTGGGACAACTCACACACGGTCATCTGATCCCAAACTAGGCAGAGCCTGTGCTATGGCAACCAGACAACTGATAAACATTCTTATATATTTCTAAATACATACATATTATAGACAAATTCCACCCAGACACAGAACAAATGATCATGCTCATCACACAAAAATTTGTCCTGGGTGGGAATCGAACCCACGACCTCCGGTTTAGCAGTCAGGGTCACTAACCACTCGACCAACAGGCCAGTCAAAATCAAAATCTAGCTTTTTTAAAACAACATACTAAAGTAACTACTAAATACTTTATAAACAACTAGACTAATAACCGCGAAATGATGTACTAACGCGTATAAAAACTAAATAAATCCTTGGACATAAAACAATTCATCCACATCGCTTTCAATGGCAAAAGTTCCCAGAACACTGGCAGCATTCCCGCGTTGAATGGCAATGCTGATTCTTTGGCCGAAGAAAAGCCCAGCCCTCTGGTTAGGTGAACAGTCATCATTATTAAATTCATCATACAACGTAACAAAAGGAGAGGAGGAGCTCGTGGCTAAAGAGTATCAGTCGCACGGGTCGATCAAGGTTAAGCAACGCTTACGAAGGTTGGTCTGTGGATGGGTGACCATCTTAAAATACCGAGTTTCGAATTTTGAATATATTAAGGCAGAGAGGCTTCACAGAGGAGGGACCGGACCTATCTAGTATTACATAACCGATCAAAACATACCGGATTTTGTCAAATAGTGTTGTTTGTACCGATATCAACATACCGTCGCCTGCGCATGTGGTTTGTATAGATGTCGTCACTACGCCAATTGGTTGTACACGTATTCTTTATTTTTTTTACTTAGGCTCATATTATTATATTCCTTGGACTACTTCTAAGCAAAAATATTTGAATTTTGAAAAACAGGTCTTGTATGTCAAGAAATAAATTGAGCAAATGAAAATTACAAACTCAACTATATTTTACCTTCATAATCTCACAATCTGCAATTCAATTAATTAGGTAAAACCCAAGGAAAACAAAACAACCTTGGGAAGGTTTATTTACATTTAAATCGATGGCATGAACATTTTCCATAAAAAAAAAACATTATTTATTATTATTATATCTGCCCACACTGTCCCTGTATTGGGCAAAAGACTCCTTCTACTCTTTTTTTTAAATTAATTTCATGTTGTTTGTGTTATTAATTAATTAGTATGTAAGTACTGGTAGTTTTTAAATTATTTTACTTTTTATTCTGTCTTGTGCGAGTCCCAAATAAACATTTTTCTTTCTTTACTCTTTCCTCTTGTAACAACTTATTGAAAAGTGGCCCAATCCCTCGTACAGAAGTCTAGTTCGCCTCTCCATCTTCACCAGGGTACTCCACGACGTGGCTTTCAGTTACTTATCTACCATTCAAATGTCAATTTTGCCCTGCAATCATTTATTACTCGACGTACACTGCCTGCACAGTCCCCTCAAATAAATCGACTTTAAATTTGCTTAACCCATCTCACGAGCCACGATAGAAAACCGCTATTTAGACTCGCACCTTCAGATTGCTCATTAAGGCAACATCGCCCAGCTATAGATATAGTAGGCTATAGGTATTTATAGCTGGGCGATGTTGCCCCAGGCCTAAAGGACATGTGTCTGCGCAAGAATTAGGTTTTTTGAAGTGAAAACTTCTTTTGCGACGTTGTGCACTTTTTGGGATGGGTAAAAAATGTTGAACTCTTGTCAGAACACGTGACCTGATCGAAAATTCGTAAGACGGAGGGAGAGTAGACCGCCGTGAAGTGTTAAATTTTTAATGTAATATAAATTGTCATGATTGTGTACGATAGCGCAAAAAATGAATATTGTATTTTACCACATAAATGATAGTACTTTTATACCTACTGATAATTAAAGCAATTCGTGCGAAATTATTCCCTAACCATTCCAAAATATCAAAAATGCACAACGTTTATGTTCAAGTTTTCACTTGCCAGCACTCCCGTAGTACAACCCGTTGTTTTTTTTTAAAGGGAAATCATCAAATGACTCCTTCCGCTATGGGCGGAACGGAAGGGAGAGTGTTAGACTCTTACTGACTAAAACTCATGCGTGGACCTGCTAATGCCCTTTGCGTTCCAGGGCCGCGGCGATTCTTTCGAACAAATTCCGCAACCCTGGCAGGCTGGCCCTATAGGATACTTGCGTAGACACATGCCCCTTAGGGGCTCTTGCACAAACCAAAATTATCTTTAAATTCCGAACTAGTCGCTAACCGGAGGCTACTATGTAGGTATGAACTACCTATTTTTTATTTAACCTCGTATTAGCAACTAATTCTGAGTTAAAAGACTACTCTGGTTAATGCAAACAGGCCTTAAAGAACATAACAGGTCAGGTCAGTCATAAATAAAACCTATTTCAAATTCCTAGCTATTCCTGGCCTCATCATCACTAAACATTAAATTAAATACCTTTAAATTATTTAATAGATTTAAGTAGCAGCCAAAAATAGCCTTCCATACGTCCGTTTGGTAATCGTTTAGCTCATTAACTCCTAGATAACAGGTTTTTCTAGAACGTTTTCGTGTTATTCTAGTGTATTTAGGCATATTGTGTAATGTCAACCTTAAAATAAGATGTCTTTTGTATGCATAATTCGTAGTATGACGTGTTTGTCCACTTCTCATGGAAACTACTCTAGTCTCCAGGACGCAGGAAATCCTAATCTAATGCTATTTGATTTTTTGTCTTTTACTAAGTTAACATAATTTAAATACCTACACCCTTGTATCTAAATTATGTTAACTTAGTAAAGACAACTGTCGTTAAGGAATTTTAGCTTAAGTTTATTTGATGTCACCGGAAAATTGCAAACTCCGTAAGATTGTAATAAATCTTGATTAGATTATAATATCTCGATTTATTTATGAAAAAATCGTTTTGAATACAATAAATCCCATCCAAATCCAATAGTTTCCAATATATTCGTGTCTTATTTAGAAAAAAATGTTTACAAGATCAAGCAATATTTTACAACCTTGCGGCGTTTGCCATTTTCTGGTGACATATACATATTTGTCAGAAGGCCTCTTACTAATAAAAACCGGCCAAGTGCGAGTCTCCCATACGAAGGGTTCTATACCATAAACTGAAAAAACAAGTTTCTTGTAAAGCCCCTTTAATTTTTAATTTAATTTAATTTTTGTTATAGTGGCAATAGAAAAATACACTGTGAAAATTTCAACTGTCTACCTATTACGGTTCTTGAGGCCCGCTGACAGACGGACGGACCGTGGAGGCTTAGTAATACGGTTCCGTTGGTTACTTTTTGGGTACGGAACCCTAAAAAGCGTTCTTATTTCATCTCCGCGACAATCAATGCCAATTGAATCAACGAAAGCAGTTTTTGAGTTTGCGACTGCTGTGGTGCGAATGGGAACGCTCCTACGAAATACGAGAATTTCCTCTCAGTTCTATGAAAATAAATACGATTTCTACCTTCCTGTTACACAGTAAAGTAGTATTATTATTAAAGTAGTATTATATTATAAGGTATATATTTATTTTCCTAGTTTCACTACCTCATTAAAATCAGTTAACGTAAAACTGAAACAAAGAGTGGAACTTATTTAAGGTGTCCCATTAGACAATCATTTTGCTAGGTCGTTCGAAAACCTTAAACAGGTGTTATGTTATGAATAGATCGCAATTAAAGCATTAAAATAACTTAGTTATGCGTGTTACCTATTCAGAACACAATACGACAGAAGATATTGCCACCGACATTGAAAAAAAAATGTTCTTGTTTGAATTTAATAGAATAAGACGACTTTTGGAGGACGACGTGGTATTCTTTGTAATCTTTGACATTTTAAATTGAAAACACGTTTGTACACACAGCAAACACAGCAGCAAACTAAGTTTTTCGACAAATCCAGAAAACGCCCTCTGTCGGCGCAACAACGCGATCGAGTTTGTCGTAAAAGCGACGATCGCGTATTCGCGCGATGATCGCTTTACAAAGCGATCATCGCATCATAGGACGCCTTAGGAAAAAAGTGACGCAACTATGAAAAGTAAAGAAAAATTACGTATGTATGTAGACGATGAATTCAGTCTTGTTAAATAATTAACAAAGCAGTAGGACAGGTTTTTACAGAAGAAACACAATGGGCAATAAATAATAATTTCTATTCAAATTTTCAAGCTAAAGTTGTCGCTTCAGATTTTACGAGCCATTAGACAATCTTTAACTGTTTTTTACATCGTTTAGTGATCATAAGTAAATGCTTGACACCATTTAAATACCTACTAGAATCCATACTGACTAATGTTTTAAAACCTAACTAGTATCAAATCAAATCAAATGTGCTAGAATGTAGGTTAAATTATTACAGATTGCAATAAGGTGGAATGTTACACTTCAGCCATACATTCTGCCTAAGCAGGCAAGCAAAATTTTAATTAAACACTTAAATAAAATTAAAATGGTCAAATCCATTTAAAATGTCAAAATACAATCATGTTATTTGGATACCTACTATAATTAAAATGTTTATATACGATCAATATATTCAATGCGAAAGTGAGTTTGTTTGTCTCCACTCACACACCACAACCCATTTCGATGAAACTTGGCACACGTGTACACCATGTCCTAGATTCTTCAAACCGAATCAGTGAAAGGAAAGGAAACCGAAAAATATGAATATGGAATCATTTTCTATTTTTCACAAAAATTGCGCAAAACAACTGAGGGGTTCGTGAAAATTCTGGAAATAAATAATAAACAAGATCCTTTTCAGCAGCATTTTACTACGTCGTCAGAAAAATGTGACGACAAAATGACGTCATTTGGTTACACAAACACACTTTGGACGCTTCACGGATGAAAGGAGAAAAAATTATGGATGTTGGCTGGCACGTTATCAACTGAAATGTACGTAATTCCTTAAATAAACAAGAAACAACTGTTTCACTTTTAAAATAATGATTACAAAGGATCGCATTTTAACCTTAAGGGTGAGTCTAATGTAGATTTATTTATTAATATACACAAAGATAAACAGTAATAGATAACATAATAATTATATATTATTTTTTTATTCCGTTTATTCAATTTTGTATACATATGAATTTACATTTTTATATATTTCTTTTAAAAAAACATTGAAAAATTATTATTTTTATTATTATTATTTTATTTTAATCTTTTTGTACGTGTTGTTTTTCTATGTATAAAAATAAATATTTTATTATTACCATATTATATAATCAAATACCACGCAATAGGCC
This sequence comes from Mamestra configurata, assembly GCA_002192655.3. Lineage (NCBI taxonomy): Eukaryota > Metazoa > Arthropoda > Insecta > Lepidoptera > Noctuidae > Mamestra > Mamestra configurata. Next base: position 70,583 of record NDFZ01005188.1, read on the forward strand.
GATTATTTTAGAATTCCGTACCTACCCGAAGGGTAACCAATGGAATCCTGTTACTGAGCCTCCGCTGACAGTCCGTCCTTACCTTACGTCTGTGTCTCAGAGGGCTGTATGACATGAACCATAATAGGTAGACAGTATTCACAGAAAGTGTATTTTTATTGGCGCTGTTAGAATTGTATAAACCTACCGATTTAAATATGCTGTTTTAGTACTTGAGAAATCTGTTCAAGTTGGCGGCACTATCTAATAATCTATCTAATAATATATCTATGCCACCGTTGTAATTGTTACTTTGGCCGTAATATCTTCTTATCATTGCTGTTCACAAAGACTGTATTTAATTAAATCGTTTATTATAAATTCAATCCTGTGTTATTTTATCCATAATCCATCAGGTTATGGGCCCAGGATAGGTGATATTTAAGGGTAGTATTTAAACGCAAATCAAAAAATATCCTTTTTCTATGCAATAAGATTCCGAATTCCCATCAAAATTACTGATTGCACAGCAAAATATTCAACTCAAAATATCACTAAACACACTACAATTTATTTTCGCAGCGTACAGCGATTTTTCCTTAAGCAAAAGCTTTTTCATCAATGCACAGCTAATAATCTTAATGCACATTATACATGTTAACTCTTTTTCTTTTAAATATAGCTTCTATTTTTATATTATTTACAGAAGTTTTTCTAAATAAAACAGCACTTTATTAGTCACAGTCGTCTTATTATTTATTAATTACCACATAATGAGATCAGCAAAAAAAATATAAAATTAGATACAAAATTGTAATTTATTGAATTATTAAAGCGGGAACGATCAACTTGACAAACCTCCGACCGCAATATCGGGGAATAAAACTTGAACTCATGTAATAAAAAAAAAAAAAAAACCTAACCTAACCTATCTCTATCTTACTCGCTCGCGCCACTCTGCACTCCAGTGACGAAAAAGCGCGCGAAGCCGCGAACCTTTTTCAGTTAATTTGTTCTGCTTTTAGAAATAATGCAATGTGACAGGATTTTTTTGTTATAATAATCATTAAATTTGCCGAGCATGGCTTCTTGAAAATTAAGACAAATATGATGAACAGGTTTTGTTGTACTTACTGGTTAATATGCGACTGGGATAGTTATTTTGCTATGAAATATGGAAAATTTGCTGTGCAGTCAGTATTTATGCTATGTATGTAGTATTTTTGTACAAAAATAAATTTAACTGTATTGCATTATGAGGAAAAAAGTAATGTCATATTGATGTATAATTTCGAATTACCTGCAGTTTGAGTTTTGTTAAAAATTTAGTTTATTTGTAGTGAAGTAAGTTATTTGATGTTAAAAAGAATATAAATGATGAGTATGTATTGATAGGCGATTATTTATTTGATATGCAATTTATAATATCCCGATATTTAATAGTACGCGCTAAAAAAAAAATCTATAATATCACTTTTTTTTTGCCCCGGGCAAGAAAAAGTGTTATTTAGGCCATTGGATAATTAAATGAAATATGATTTTGATTTATGGTACGGAACATTTCGGTAAGGTTTTCTAGCCGAATATCTTCACTCGACTCCTCAGTGTTTACAAACGCACCATCTCAATTATTCAGCTAGCAAGATTACTAAAATAAAATAAATTTACAACAAACTAAAATATAGCTACAAAAAATTCGCCCTCAACGCTGTCAGCTGGTAATGTGCCCAAGAGACTGGCGGCATTGCCACGTTGAATGGCAATGCTAAACCTCTGACCAACGTGCCAGCTCTTGGGCCACGGGAAGTGTCAACCAGCCGTTTCCCAATTTCTTTGAAAAGGCTGTGAGCACAAGGGCCCCGAAGGTTTCAACCGGAAGGACTGAGGGTTTCAACTCCAAACGGCTCGAAAATATAGTTACCAATAAGGTAGTATTTTTACGCCGATTGAGGTTTCCCGCAGCCACAGCGGCAGCGCCGAGGTAGCAAGTACATAAAATGCCCACCTGGAGAAAAGAAGCGTCTAATAAATATTGATAGGTACCACAGTCGCTCAAAAGGTCTCATTATGCTAAGCCTACGCGGCCGTTCTATTTATAGAGCAGTCTACAGTACTCGCCTTGCGTAAGACATACCTCTAGCTATGTACAGCAGAAAGCCGCTTCTAACTACAAACACGTCTTCGACACACTGTCTGCATTGCAAGAAATCGATACTGGATAACTGCAGGCTTGTTTTCACTTAAAGAAGTTGATGTAGCTGTTCTGAGTGTTTGTTTTTCGTAGATTGAAACGGCACGAAAGGTTTTGGTTTGTGGCTGAGGATTTCAGGTTTGTGGAAGATGGATGATCCCCCGATTATGATGTTAAAGGCCTTTTTTTCTTCGATAGCATGAAGTATTAGAGACTACTTTCCTGGCTTAGCTACCGTGTAGGAACGGTGCATGGCTGTGCAGCCTTCGACACGCAGCAATAATTTTCTATCAGTGAAGGAATATTGGTAATCGGATCGGATCACTTCCAAAAATAACTGTTTTCGAACTAACAAACAAGTTAACCCCTTATGATATTAGTTTAGATGAATCGATAGCAGGACTGGTAGTGTGGCTAACTACACAAGGTGTGCCGGACGTGCAAGTATCGCCTATGGTATATCTCGTTTTATACACCAATAACTATAATGTAAGTCTCTTTACATTCCAGGAACTATAGTTTATTGAGACAAAAGCCATTCAGCTGCCAAGACGTAACAAGACTTCCCAAAGACCCGGTACTACTAACTTTGTCGTGAGCTTAAGTAGATTCTGCTAAGTGACTTCAAATGGTGCCAATGCACTTAGCATTCTCATGACGATACCATTACAAATGATCGGGCATGGTTCCAATAACTGTCCACAAAAGAAACAAATGCAGTTGATATCAGAAGCGAAGTTAGCCGAAGACCAGCGAAGGTTTCCAAAGATAAACTTTACTAAGTACAAATAGACGTGGAAAATGGACTGGAATGGAAGACAGAAAGGCAATTAGCCGATGATCAGCGAAGATACCCGAACACCATCTTGACGAATTGCAAGCATCACCTCAAACAACCTATATTGGGCACCACGAATGAAACAAATGTAGGTGGAATACAGGAAGATAAAAGCGAAGTCAGCCAAAGACCAGCGAAGATACACGAAACCCAAATACACAATTTGCAAGCAAAACAACAAATTAACCAATAGGGCACTACGAAAGAAACACATACAGCTGATGATATAAGCGAAGTTAGCCGAAGACCAGCGAAAATATGAAACCGAATGTTATTACCGGCTGTATTTTTTTATTTTAGTCACTGATGGAGTGTCGACGCAGCGATTTCGTGCTCTTTGACAGATGCGAAGTAAGCCGAAGACCAACGAAAATACCCGAAGACTATATTCACAATTTGCAAGCAAAACCAAAAATTACTCAATACGTGGGCCGTTTAGCCAGTTCGTTCACACCACATACCTATGCACGATCACTGACATAACAAAGAATCGAACCCTGTATTTATAAATTACGTAGCTAGTTCCGTGAGTACGTTTCTATTATGTTATGTGAATTGAACGCAACTCTATCGGTCGTTGACCTCTGCCGACGTCACTGAACCTGTAACCATGGCTACCTTGGGTATAGAGAAGCGCTAGATTTTAATGGGAGTGGCTCCAGGGTCTGAGTTTTAGATAAAAACTACCCTAAGCACTATTGAGTGGTATTTTTCATCTGGAACATTTCTGTCCAAAGTCATGATTTACACCAGATAGATGATAAAAAGCTCACGACGTATTATAGACATTGGACTTAATCAAAACAGAGGCCATAGATAAAGTGCTATTCTATAAGCGATAACGAAAATCCAAAAAAGTATGGTATGGACATGTCACGTTGTCAATTTGACATTTTGACTGTCGCAGATATAATAACAATTCGTCTAGAGCCTCTGATGAAGTATGTGACGTATACTAGTTTCTGCTCTGGTTAACCTTTCGGGGAAGACATGCATGATTAGTGTGATAACCTATAATTAAATGTTTCTGTGGGGAGGGGGCTAAATAATCCTGTTATATAGAAGAAGTCAGGTTGTTAACCTGAAAATAAAAGGCGTTGGCCGTTCTTTTCTTACTCTGTCCTTCATAACCTAAACCAAGAGTTATTAGCTACTCATAATGCTTTTTACTAATGTAAATTGCTGCTATTACGTACCTATAGTAGGCGCCAGATAAATGTGGAATAAAGTATATTGACCTTTCCCTAATAACTGTTCATAGGTACCTGAACAATTAAATATGAATCGTTTTTCATTATTAGACAATGTTAAGGATCACGAGAGATGATGATTCGGGACAGCTTTGTGTCATTAATTCCGTTTTTCAAATTAAAAATGTCAATAATTGTAGGTGGGTCAATGACCGTTATTCCACGATTATCTGGCGCCTACTATAGTTAAAATAACACAACTCAATATGCTTTTAGAAGCCAAATTATGTGCGCCAGTGCAGTTTTTTCAGTGATATCCTCAAAAATTAAGGAAATGTAATTATTACTGATGATTCAATTAAAACGTTAGCAAGGTCTGTCAGGGAAACTGTTTTTCAGCTGCCTCAGTAATTTGTATCAACTTTTATGCCAGAAAATATGAGTATTGGCGTCATATTATATTGCATTGTTGCTAATCATAGAAGTTTGATATGATCAGGCAGAATTAATAATGAATTCTATGACTTCTTCCTTTCTTCTTCTTTTCCAAGAGTTCTTTTAGTCCATGCGAAGGTTGTCTGGTAGAAATTGCTGTCAGCGATAATTTATTTATTTAGCTATAATTACTCTCTGCACTTACAGTACGAACCAACACGTACAGGGAGTCATAATCTAACAATTGAGAAGTTCCACACACAAAAATTAACAAAAAATACAGAATAACAAATGATTTACCAATAATAAAAACAAATAATTAATTGCTGGAAATAATAAACAATAATAAGTCCGCCATTGTTCCCATAGCATTAAGTTTGTATAAAAAGGTTGCGTAAATGAGTACCTATTGTTTGTTGGTGTTCAATACAGTAAATTCTTTTAGTTTCGAATTATTGCTGCCTTAGAATAGCTCTACTTTTTTTTACATTGATAGGCACGCGTTTGACTCATATCTCACCTGATGATAAGCGATGATGTGGTCGAAGATGGAGCACGCTTGCCTAGAAGTAACCTATTCGATTTTAATCTAGACATAATTTTATAAGTCGATATCACATCATCGCTAGCGTTACCTTCGCAAGATTATAAACCAGTCATATTGTTATGCCAAGTTACAATACCTCTAAACATTTCTACTTAACATAATGTCAGTACATTACTTAACAAAACACACTAACTTGAAGATGTACTCCCTTGAACCGTCTTTAAAACGAGGCTCGAAGCCGTCACCTCGTATACATTGTTTAATGCAAATAAGGGTGCTTGTGTTATGAATCATGAGATATTAACTGCGTAAATCATTGAGCAAATACGAGAAAGAACTCAAGACATTATCATTCTGGGCGACAGCTCATTGCAATGTATATAAGCCCTTTCCGGTGTTGAGAAGTGAGGGCTGACTGCTGAGCTACATGGGAGCCGTAAAGAATTTCTTTAAGATAAGAATGAATATTTCTTAATGTGCCAAGGCTCCAAAGCAATTCATGAAGCATGAATTCATTACAATGAATGAAGCAATGATCAAGTTGTCAAGTATCAGGAGGAAAGAGATGATTTGAAGTATAAGCTTTTCAATTTGAAACGTTAAAATTTGAATAGGTTAGTAGTAAGTAAGAACAGCATTGAAAAACTTCGTTCATCAATATGAAACATTGCAGACATGATTCTGAAATTTTTCAGAGTTAATAATCTAAAATGTTCCAGAGTCAGTACTCTAAAATGTTTTTACTCTGAAATGTTTCCCTATAATTTAAGTAAAAGGTGTAAAGCAAGATGTTGCAAGAACTACACGTTTATTAATACTAAGTTCTTGCAACATCTCAAAAACCGGAAAATTCTAAACGAGCCTGTCAAGAAGCCATCATCAATTCAAATAATCCCTTATCAAAAACCATCAAAGATATAAATAACGGCGGGATCTTTAAATCAGGCGGGGCAATTAGCAATTAGTAGGTAGCTAATAAAGAAGTGACGTCATATTCGGCTTGTGCAACGAGTGCGTCTACACACGTGCGCCTCCACGGTCCGCGCCAACGTTATCGGAGTGAACCATTAATTGCTTCACAAGGATTTCGTATTATAGTTGAAAAAGTAGGAAATAGACGAAATAGGATATGAAGTAAAAATTTAAACGTGTGTGAATCAAATTATTGGAAGTGGTTAATTGGCTTTGGGTGTGATTATGATGATTGAGACCGTTTTGATGTCAGTGAAGTAAAAAGTTTTATATTGGCAGTGATCAGCTTGGCACCAAATATGATAGATAAGCCAAGATAGCACCTTAAAATCGATACCAAGAATATTATGGTGTTAATTTATAAACAGACAGAAGACTACACCAAAAACGACTACTAGCTTTACTACAGAAAATATGGCTAGTGTTAATTGAATTACGTGACGTTTTACAGGAGGCAAGACATATCATATTACCCAGTTAACCTTTGCATCGTTGCTGATGCTGGCGCTGCAATCAACTAGACAGCAATATTCAAATAAAATTGTTACTAAGCAAAATAAAGATTCAGAAGTTGTTAAGGCTGAAAAGTAAATATAAAAATTTTGTGTGAAGAAAACCATAAAAGAAGAGAAAGCCAATGATAGCGTGGCAGTGGACTGGGACGATTGGGCGAAGGAAACATTTTGAGGCAATCTCAAGTAACATGGGATAAGGGCAGGAAGACGTTGAAGACTTGTTAAGGTTGAAGGTAGTCTCAAATAGACATCTACGTATGGAATACTAACTATTCCAGACACCCATTGTATTTTAATAGAAAGATAGCCGATACTCCGATATTACATGGACAATACAGAAGACATACGTGTATGACATAATCAGTGAGCGTTAATGATTAACATGCGACCGTGAAGATATATTTAGTCTTCAGGTTGTTTGCGGACAGTGTTTACTATTGTACAGAGATACGACGGGAGAGGACGTTGTACGCAAGCCAATATACCAAGCTTCAGTGGAAGTTGACCTCTGATTGCACGGAAAGCCATTATAAACGAGGTCAGCTTACACTGAAATATATAGATTGATGAGTCGTCGACTGTACGGGTTTATACTAGTTTATTAACTTAAGGTCGGGGGTCGATAGTGTTTGTAAGGTCTTGTAGTAATGAGCTTCCTGGACAAGGTCTTCTCAAAGTGTTCTTATTATCTGAATATCAACGTTCGCTTTGTTTTCTCTTGTAATAGTCTTCATCCTTGATTATTGTACCAATACTACCCATTGTAGCGTTATTTAGTTTATCGTGATTATTAACGAGCTCTTGTAGGATCTCTTTTATACCATTTATTGATTCTGCCTGTTACTTTGACAATATGATCTTATCATCATGTTGTCAAAACACATTTCTGCTCTCACATTTTCATTTCAGACATTTAATTCTCATCGATGTTAGCAAATTGACTCTTATTGACTTTACTCTGTTTGTCTATCAAAATATATCTCTCCGTCATATCTTCTACACCAAACAAACCCACGAAATATTTATTTTGGTTAGAAGGTGAAATTGTCGAGGGTAAAATACTCGTAAATATTGGAGATTAAAATAAATTAGAAACATGATGGTAAATAACAAAGTGACGTGGACTGAGAGGTCAGTGAATTAATAAAAAAAAATTGTTAGAAAACAAAGTCGACATTGACTTTGATTTGTAAAGGTTGGACGTGAGACCGCCAAGGTCGGGAAGGCGTCGTGTGAACCAGAACTAATGACAGCCATTGACTCTTTCTTTAGAGTTCTCTTGATGGGTATCTATTTTTACTATGCCTTTACGATGCGATTTACCCTTTTGTGGAAATGCCAAATTATTTTGAAGCTTCTTGCCATTTGCACATTTTGCCATTCTAGAAAATACCATCATTTTATTTATTTGGGGTAGCTTCATCATGGAAAGTAATAGAATCCATGACGGATGGGCTCAAATGGTATGGACAAATATCATGATATTAAAAAAATACAATAAATCGATACCAGAAATATCAATTAACGTAAGGGACATTTTGGCATTTAGCGTAAATGAACCTTACGTTAATTGTCGTAGGGGCAATTTGGCATTTTGGGTAAATGTCCTTTACGTTAATTTATACTTCTGGTATCGAAATGTCAAATACAATAAATTTCATGGTATTTGAACATACCATTTGAGCCCCATTCCGAAAATTATGGTCATAGTTTGAAAATTGAGATCGTGCAATTTAATTTCTGACCTAGGCTGTTGATGTCATATGTTACTCTCAATTTGGGCAATGCTGTCTTATATCACTAGTTCACCTCGTAAAGGAAAAAAAGTAATGATAAATCAAGTGTAGTCAACTAGTCAGTTATTTTTAATATCCTTCGAGTTAATTGCGCAAGTAACCGAAGTGAAAGCCGCTCATTTACCTGCATCTAGAGGTTATCTTTGCCATTTATATCTACTTTATGTAAATACGGAGTGTGTTCAAACACGTTGGCTTCAACAATGATAATTTTATTTATCTACTTAAACTGAAGTTGGTAGTATTGTTTGTTCATTATCTTGTAATGATGCAGTTGGGCTATGGGTGAATTGGAAATGCCTCCTGGGTGTTAAATTCTTGATCTTGTTCTACCTAGCTACTTGCCCAAACTACAGACACTTTCGAGAAATATATGCAACACACGTGTGATGTTACGTAATATTTAAGTAAGTGGCCATGTTTTATGGTGACCTCCATCAGTTGCGTCCCATAGATTTTCAGAAGTGCAAATGAAACGATGATAGATGTTCATAGAGAATTTCTTCATATCAGAATTCCTAATACCAATGAATCGCTGATATTTGAATTGAGAATTGCAATTCTGAAACGATTCTGGCACGATTTCTAATTTTAAATTGCTGCTGATGCTTCTCACATGTGCTAGGTTTATAAAACTACTCCCATGCAAAGCGATGTAATTAACCCACAATTTCAGTTCGATTTTATTTTCATTGTGATGTAATTCTGTGTACAGCTTTCTAAATAAAATTAAATTGTTGTAGTAGCAACCAAAGTGCTTTCATTCCAAGGATCCCCAGGTCGCACAACTCTAACAGAACTAGCTCTGAACAATTGGCGTAAATATTTGCATTGTCATATGCCGTTTAATTAGAACGATACATAAAGCGACTTATTGAAGTTCTACAGGGTATGTGAAACAGGTATGTTCCCATGTGTTGATTCTCAAGCGAAGCAATAGTGCGCCATGCGGCCAGGTCAACCGTTTCTTGGCACACTTGGTTACGGATACAGTCTTGTATTCCAACATCTATGTTAGTATGTACTCCGTTCTTGTCTGTTACACTGGTGTGGGAGGGATATATCCTATTGTGTGCTTTAACTCTACCCAATCATGTTATGAAATGGATTCTTGTGCCGTTAGTTAGCCACAGATTTTACTTTTTCGGTTTTGGACTGATTTCAAATAATCTTGATTATGATAGAAGTCAGTCTTTGAACGAATACATTATTTCTCTGTTTGTCTTTCTAACGGCTTCTGACGGACAGTTTCGTGGCCACAAGCTAATAGCATTTGCAGTGTTCGTTATATCACAATAGGATTACCTGAAGCCATTTCTACGTCTATAGTAGGTTTTAATGTTGTGCCAGTTAGGTCTTGTACTTCACTAGCATTTTGTTTAATTATGAGGCCTTTGTTGACGACCTAGACACCTAATATAAGGGCTGGTTCGAGGTGGCCTGGGAAATGATTACCTGGAAAGTTTAAGGGAAGAATAGAATAGAATACTCTTTATTATAGCAGCATATACCTAAGTTACAGAAAAGATAGATAAAGAAAACATTACATAGGGTGACACAATAGGCGGTCTTATCGCTAAAAGCCATTTTTTAAAGATCACCTTTGGATGGATTTTAAAGATAGACGGAAAGACCAGCAGGCCTGTGCTCAGCAGTGAGACAGGATATGCTGCTTAAATAATGTGACCTTTACGAACAGCTACTTCGACAAGGCTCAAACCTTAGTAATTACTTAGTTCAAGAGCGTGTTGTCATCAATTGACGCCCCATATTTCTAGGGTCAATTATAAATGCTATGATTTGGTCAGTGGACTTTGGTTATATTTCAAGGCTACTCGTGTTTTGTCACTACCGGAAGATTCTCAGGCCAAAAAAAATAAAAGAAGAAAATCTAGTGCTAAAATTTTAGTTATTATGAAACAACTGAAGGTTACAGTATAAAAACGGTAAGATGACAACGTCGGGAAGTTTACGCAAGTGTTGGAAGTCTTGTCTTATACAAAGCGAAAATTTGGTACGATAGAAAATTCCCTACAGTTTCATAGCAAAACTTAAATGCTTTGTCATTTTGTTGTCACTTCCTGAGATTTGGCAAGCTGTCATATTTAGGTAATTAGAGTGCTGCATAAGTCACATCTAGAAATAAAATTGGCGAATCTATAGAAATTAGCAAAAACAACGAAATCCCTATACGAAAGACACATACTTTCCCACTTGGCAAGCAAGCAGTTGGACGAGAAGTCTAGACATGTCCATTATTAAATAACATTTGTTAGACAACAAATAAATCTGTCGATTATGAAAGATTACAGGCACCCTCTTCGATGAAACCATTAACCTTACCACAAAATGAATAGCTCTGCAAGGTTAGATTTTTCTAAAGATGATGGATCGTCCAGAGATAATTATTGGATTGTTTGTTTAAAAAAACTAAAATGATATGAAATTCAGAATTTCCCAAATATTGTTTAAATTGCAGTTTTAATCAGAGTGCCAATCGTGGTGGCTCAGTTACTATGACCAATGAAATCGAAAATATTTATAGGGTAGGCGCCACATGTCTCTTGCTCAAGTATTTCAAATGACCATTTTCTCTGAAATATGATTATCACAGTGTTGAATCAGACATAGCGTAGTCTACACGTGGGGCAATTTCAAAACACGTTTGTTATTGAAATCTTGGCAGAAAACATTGTGAGTTCACTCCTCTTGTGAGTAAAAATAGCGCGTTGCTACAAGCGCTTCCTTGCAATGTTTACTATGAGATGCTAAGTGCATTTGTACCTTATTAATATTATGGAAATTATACTGTTTGCTTGTGTTGGTCGCTTTAGGGAAATCAGTGCCAAGTCCACAACGTTTTTCTTGAAAATTGTGTGCGCATGTCGCTTGCCTGTTATGTTTATTCCTGCTGCTATTATTTGTGTCAAATGCTTTCGGAAAATCTGTGCCAAACATAAACAAACTCTCTACAGCTATAGTCATACAAATAGTTATGTTGATAAAACAGCAATACTATTTGTTAAATTATGTTTCTTTTTGCTCTACATTATCTTATTCCCAAATCGTATTGATGTTGTTTGGTGTTCTATCACTTCTTTAATCGATGACAATAGTTCCAGCAGTTTCACTGCCCGTCTATCTGCATGGTGGACATATTGCCAAATACTTGACAACTTCTATTTTGAGTTATGTTACGTATCTTCATGATATTTGGCGCGTGCCACGTGCCATTTGGCCGTGGCAGTGATGAGTTGATTTGTAGCTAATCCACTTGCTTGCTTCAATAGATTCGTTCTATGTGCCATCATTCATCTTATAGGCTGTCTCGGAGGATTGCGTGTCTTTACTTCGGTTGGTTTATGTTTATTGTTTTCACTTTTTTATGACTTAATCTGTATATAATTCCCATTACTATCTTCATTAAAATTATTCTGATGTAGTGTACATAGACCTTCAGAACTTGGGAATTCTACATAACGACCTAGAGCCGAAATGTCTCTAGGAAGATTTTGGGACTTTAGTTAAATATGTACGATCTTCAAAATATCTGACTAGCCAATAGCTATAAATTCAATAGGACGTGATTTACTTACAGATCGTTGTTAGTATATTTCCGTACATTTTATATTCACGGCAATTTAATATAGTTATCGCACGATTCTATTGCTATGATATTGGGTCAATGGATTGTACCTAGATTCAAATCTAAATTTGTCGCGAAATAGGTTTCTTTTCTATGTCGAGTATATTTAGAATGTTGGACAAACACATACTTAACGTAAAATATTCAGAACATCTTATCTTATCAACACTATTTTTATTATAATGAGGGTTAAATTAACTGTTTGTTTTAAAGAGGCAATATCTGGGAACAGTGATCTGGGGATCTAGACAAAGTGACACTCGCTTGACGATTGCGATAATCAAAATGGTTGGAATTGACTACATGACGTTTCGGTAGCGAATGTCTCCCACACATTTTTGAGTTTTCGACTAAAATGTATGGGTTTATCGCTGATACAAATTCATTTCGTCGAGAGGCTCAGATTATGAAAATTCTTTCACTTATAGAAAGCTACACTATCACTGTTTTCTATCCCTAAAACAAAACGATTATTTTTGGACAAGCCACGTGAGTGACGTCACGGAACAAAGGCTAGTTACGACTACTTTTACAACCGAATATAACGCATGGTGCAATATACTGAACTGTCTCCAATATAAACTTTTAGGTGCAGGAGTTAACGATAAACTTTTCATAGCTTTTTTTTTAAGGAAGGGAAATCATCAAATGACTTCTTCCGCTCTGGGTGGAGCGGAAGGGTGTGTCAGTCTCTTACTGACTAAAACCCATCCGTGTTCCTTCTAAGCTTCTTCTTTGCGTTCTAGGGCCGTGGTGACTCTTTCCGCAGAATTCCGCAACCCTAGCAGAAAGAAATTACTTCTAGGGCTACTTAACTTTTCATTGAAGAATAAATATGTTCTACACAAAAGTTGGTATAACTTTTTATCACTACGACCTTCGCACTGTTTACCTAATGTGCTTCCTATCCCATTGATTTACAAACAATGGTTTTTCCTTATAGCCATTAATTACACAATTAATATCATGTATTACCTACTATTAACCTGATCTCTTTAGTATTTAGCTAACGCTACAGTAGTTCTGGACATTACAATTATTTCTACGAGTTAAAAAAAGGCTAGAAATCCTTCAGAGGAATGTTTTAAGAAAGGTGTTGAAATGTTGAAACCTTTGGCCTTTTGAATAGAAGCATGGTAGGTCCCTCCTCTAAGAGGTTTTTGTTTGAAATCTTTTTAAATACCAACAGAAGTCCCTGTCACCAATTTTAATGCCTTGTGAGCACCTGAACATTGCTTTGACACCTACTGTTCTACCTACTTTGGTTACGTTTTGATGGATCTTGTCTGGTTAGTTATTATCTCAGAATACATGTATGCTGCAGGTCAATTATGGCCCAATGGCCCACACCCCTCTTACATACATGTAGAGCTGGCCTGTTCCCCAGCCATGGGGACATTAAAGGCCAACGCTTGATTCTAAAACCTTATATTATTGGCAAGGGTCGCCATTTTAAACTGTATTTTTCCGTAGACTATTTTATTTTCGGGCCTGCGCCAAAGCAATATGGAACCGCACAAATTACCTGTTATCATGGCTTCCTTGGCAGAACGTATACTAGGCAATGTTGCCATTATTATCGTAAGAAACAAGCGTGATTACCTGCAGGGTGCTATGCGCAACGACACACCTTAATTAATGGGTTTGCAGTGATTCTGCTATAAACACTGGTCTATCTTTAGACTAGCTTCTTAAGCATCTCTACTCTGATATGGAGAAATATCAAATTAATGTGAAATATCATATTAAAGGGCTTATTGAGACAGTTACAAAGATGTATTTTTTTTTCAGAATTTAAAAATAAATCATTCCGTCCTTTATCTTCGAAAATACTCGGCCAAAAATTTTGAAACATAATGTTCCTATAGATTAAGTAGCGGAAAATATAACATTGAAAAAAATATTATCCTTTCGGAACCCTTTGCGCGCTAGTCCGAAACGCACTTGGGCCAGTTTTATTTTATTTAGTTGCAATGTCTAACTAAGACCGTTAAACCGTTTTTCCGGGACTCATCGATCTGAGAGTTTTTTTTTTCTGGCTTGCAGAAACAGCGCGCAGCGGTAGTTGAGAATAGCCTATCCCAAATAAGGGAGTTAGGAATCTTTTCCTGGCTAAGGGAACTTTTCAAGACCTATTAGGTACCTGGAGGTTTACCTACAGGTTTTTAGAGAGTGAGTTTTAGGATCCGATTCTAATGACTGAAACTGGAACTAGTTCGCGCCAAAGTAATGTAGTGTTGTTGCTGCCTGCAGAAAGAACAAAGTTTGACTTTAGAAAGTCAAACAAAGTGGATCTGAGGGCTAATTCTACTAATTTTCAAGTTCGCATTTGTATCTCAGTGGCAATCCGTTAAAAATGTACGGAAATTGAGGTTTTTTGACAGTTTGCGACTGACATGCGATTATGAGTGTTGTTTAAAAGTTTAGTAGAATTGGCACACTGTCTAATTTTATTTTTTCCCCAGACCATTCCCAGAGACTAATTTGACAGGTGCGAATGTCAAACTCCAAATTGAAAAAACTAACAACAATCACTTGAGATGTCAAATTAGTCTCTGAGATTAAAAAAGGAACTTTACTCTCAAAAATACTTCTCGTTCAACAGCCAAAGGCAGGCAGTTTACGAGAACAGCCTTACCTTACTTATCTAACTACCTACATTAAAAGCTCATTTATTTTAAAAAAAAAAAAAAAAAAAAAAAAAATACACAACTGACTTCCTAATAAAAAAAAACACTACAAAGTATAAAATAACTTTAATTTCGGAAGTCAC
>NDFZ01005188.1:85629-114976 GCA_002192655.3 Mamestra configurata
AAAAAAAAAAAAAAAAAAAAAAGAACATATTCTCGACAGAGCAAAAAGTACCTAGGTACGTTAAATAATTTAATTTAGCAAACCATAATTTCGTCACGCTCTGGTGCGGGTAGGTTGGCATTAAAATTTTGGAAGTTGGTATGGGTAGATATGCGACCTTCAATACCTGTCTCTATTGTAAATTTAACAATCCAATTTAGCATAGGTACAAATAATGGACACTACTGGATAGGAATTATCCTGCTGAATGTTGCATAAATCTGAATGTGCATACTTTACAGACCCCAGGCTGCCAATTATGCCGCCCGCCCTTTCACTAGGGGTAGGTAAACAACATAACATTTTATCAAACCCTCTTCTATTAAAAAAGTTCCTAGTAGAGGTTTTAATACAAACTGAAAGTGTCTTCCTACTACATGATACTTACCTCAATAAAAATTTAATTTTTAAATTGACTAAGAATTTTAATAGCCATATTTTTTGCAAACAAGTTTTATACTTAATAACAACAAGCTAATGAATAATGAAGGCCAATAACGAGATTTAATCTTTAACTTACCTGATGGTAAAATATGTGAAACGAGCACACAAAACACTAGGAATCCTGTCAACATTTTCCCAGCAGTGCAATTTCGTACACACTTGACAAATACTCAAAAACCATAACCGTTTTCATTGTGTTTGAAAATACGTAACTAACAAAATACAATCACCAGTCACCACACATTTGTTATCAATATCACTCACAGCACTAAAAAACTGTTGATTTTGATCAGAGTAAAAAATAACAGTTAAAAGCGATCGAGAATGTAAAATGTTTAAACGTTCGATGCGTGAAATCGGAGCGGAGCGAGCATTTTGGCGCGAAACAACACGTCCGCGCGGCTAAACGCGGCGAGGCGGACTTGTCGGCGGGACTCGATAGTTGATTAACCAACTCGGCCGGTGTCGGCGGCTGTGGCGCGAGGCTTGTTTGGGCGGTTCGCCATTACAAACTGACGCTCGCTGTTGCGACGCGGCAGTCATTCAGACCCCATCGCCTCCACTCCTCAGTATCCAATCTTGTTTGACCTCAAAACGTTTCTACTTCCTTAACCAGCACGGGTCGATGTCTGCTGGTTCGCTTGTCTGTGTAACTTCGTTCAACTACGTATGAACTCTCTCTGGTAGATTTCTGGGGTGATTTCATGTTATTTAGATCCTGAGCCTGAGCAAGGATTCAACAGCTTTATAGTTACCAGGTACTGTGGCACTAGCGAATCTCACGTTAGCACCCCTTAAGAATTGATATAAAATAAAACTCCGTTCGTGATTCAACTGAGTACCTAATTATATTTGGCATCTGCCTTTTATGAGAGCTAGTACAGACGCCAGCATATCAAGCTACCCGAAACTGTCAAATTTTCCCAAACATCCTTGAACCTAATGCTTTAGCGATAAAGTTGAAAATCTATTAAAGTAATTTGACAGATTGTTGTAGTTTGATGTGCTAGCGTCTGTACATGAGTTACCTATAAAAACAAAACATATTTTTCAGATTCATAATTCAGGTACTCTTTTAATAGACGCTTCCAAAGTTCTATCGATTAACTTGTCTGCACGTGACCTGCAGACAAGGAGGTCACATTGCCTACCTACTTTACTAACATAAGCGCCGGGAGGGGGATGCAAGGGGGTGCACTTGCACCAGTTGCACTCCCCTGGCTTTCTATAAAACACGAAGAAATAAAAAAAATATGTTTAATAGACAAGCGGAATGATACAAAACACACAAAAAAAACTCAAAAGTATTTATTTCAATTAATTAAAACCATTACAGGCACTTTTGAATTGTCAAGGTCGGTCTGTCCAAAGAGATGATGCACGTTCCAAAGCGTAGATCTCTATGGAGAAGAACGTGCAAGAAACTCCACGGACACTCTTTTAAATCAATGTTTTTTTACAATTATATGGTTACATCATTCTGTTCATATCATTGTTTATATCATGTTCTTACAATATTCAGTGGGTCTAACAACTGCTAAAAAAATTGATTGTGCG
Organism: Mamestra configurata; assembly: GCA_002192655.3. NCBI lineage: Eukaryota > Metazoa > Arthropoda > Insecta > Lepidoptera > Noctuidae > Mamestra > Mamestra configurata. The sequence goes on from NDFZ01005188.1 coordinate 87,670, forward strand.
CCCTAATGGCTGTGTAGCAGGATCAGCATTGGGCCAAGCATTTTTATTTTCAATGTAATCTCCCAACTTATAATATGCTTGCCTGCATAATGTGCGTTTCATACAAGATTTAAATTTTGTTTCATTTAGTTCTAATATATGAGTTTCTCCCCATAAATATTAAGTCACAATCACTACCTACTTTTGACATTTGGTAAGGCAAACCTTCGTTTTGTTCCCATTTAAAACCAAATTATTAGCAGTGAACCAATTTTGGACCAGCAGAAGGGCGTTATTTACTTCGTCAAGATTATTACTACGTCTATTTATTTTAAAAATCAAAGAATTGTCATCAGCTAACAAGACCATGTTTAACTTGTTTCGCAAAAAATGGGGTAAATTATTGGTATAAACTAAAAATAAGGAAGGACCCAAAATCGATCCCTGGGGGACGCCCTTTTCACGTTTAGTCCCGAAGATTTGACACCGTTTATTTAACTAATTGTTGTCTGTCGTTCAAATAAGATTGACTAAGTGTAACGCCTAGGCGTTTAGCCTAGTCCATAATGCTCGAGCTTCAGCAGTTATGTTTTGTGATTAACACAATCAAACGCTTTAGACAGGCCGCAGAAGATACTGTTACATCAGCGGACTCACGATAGTGCTACTTCTGATATTATTATAAAATGAAACTATATTTGAGAGTTAAACTTTCAAATATATTTGGCGTCTGCCTTCAAAGAACGTTGGTACCGGAGTCCCCAATGAAAACAAATCATATTTTTACATTCCTATTTCAAATTCTTTTAGTTTCCGCCAGACGCTTCCAAAGGGCTACCTTGTCTGCCAGAGACCTGGAGCCAAGGATATCCTCGTCACAATACCTATGGCATCTTGCGCCTTTTCCTATGCATTGAAGATATGTTTTAGTAAAGTGATGACTGGTGCAGCGTCAGTTGTACAACGTCCTTTGGTGAAACCATACTGTTTATCGTGCAAGATATTAGTCGTGTTTATGTGATTAAACATCTGATTAAGCCTCACCTTTTTAAATATGTTGCTGAACACTGGCAACACGGATACAGCATTATACTTGAGTCCAAGTGACTAGGCATATGATTCACAAATGCCCAGAAGTCTTCTGAGCACACTCACTGACGGGCTCAACAGAACCATGTCCTCCGCAAAACTAATATTTTAATCATTCTTCCGTCTATTGAACATCCGATCGTTGCTCCGCACCGTATTATACTCCTGACTACTTCAGAAGAGATACCAGCTCCCTCGGTATAGTGGTCTCCTCAAGTAGTTTATGCCAAAGAATATCATAAGATACCAGGTCGAAGGCCCTCGACAGATCAAGAAAACACGCATATACTGGAGTTTTTCGGTCAGTACCTTACAGTTTGTTTCAGACACAAAATTGCCATTTCCGTTGACAGGTTGGGTCTGAAGCCAAATTGCAAGTCATGTATCTGAAGGTGTTTACCCAGCTGTGCGTTCATGAGACTGCCAAGGACCTTCGCTATGGTTATGGCCAATGATACAGTGCGGTAATTATGCTTGTCAGATGGATCCCCGGTTTTGTTTTTTATTATTGGAACCACTGCAGTTTTCATCATATCATCCGGAATAAAGGAATTAAGAATAAAGGAATAAAGGAATTACCTACACGAAAATTAAACAGTAGACTCAGGACTCTGGGCAGATGTACACCTGCATAACGCAAATGTTCTATACTTATACCGTCATGACCTGGTGACTTTCCACGCTTCATATTTATTATAACATTCCTCACGTCTGATAGCATAATTCTTGATGGCTTAATGATAAAATAATGGCATAAATGAATTCTAAATTAAAAAAAAAAAACTAAAAGTATAAAATAACTTTAATTTGGGAAGTCGGTGTTTTTGGTTGTTTCTTCGTATTTTAACACCGACTTCCGAAATTAAAGTTATTTTTTGCGTTGTAGTGTTTTTGTTATTTGGAAGTCGGTTTTATTTTTTTGTATTTTTTTTACTTTTTGGTGGTACCCCACACCTAACAACACCACTGGAAAGTACCTGGAATGCAAAACACGCAATTTCGTTTACTCGGATGATTTAGTTTCTATTTTCTCCCGCTACTTTGATTTAAAACTAAACTACTGCACCGATTTTGATGAAATTTCTATGGGACCAATCGGAACGTAAATCCTTTCATATGAAAATATTTTTTCAAATCAGTTCATAAATGACGGAGTTATGAGGTAACAAGCATACAAATACAAACGAATTGAGAACCTCCTCCTTTTTTTGAAGTCGGTTAGGAAATTAGTCCTACACGAGATAAGGAGTAGGTAACTACCCACGTATTTATTACGCTCACAAGTGCCTCTTCAAAACATCCTCATGACTCAAGAGCAAACGTCACTCATCGGGTTCTCCTAAATTTATATTGCAACAGTGCACCAACAAAATAGTTGACTAAATCCTGCAAATACATTCAAACTGGACTAAAGATGACCAGCGCGGTATGCTCCGGGTCAAATCTCGAGAAGTATTTTGAAAAGAAATCTGAAATGCAATTTGTTGTGAAGGGGAATATTAAACACCAGTTTGTAGGATTAGAATGGGTCCCAAAAGATATCCGGCTATTTCGTGGCAGACTTCATGCAGGATTAGTTCACACCAAAGAGTATTGTTATTATAATAATCCACAGTAGCACAAAAATAGAGAGGTTTGGAAGACAAAAGAGAAGCATTTGCCCTGCAGTGAGACAGATCAGTTTTAAAATATATAAATAAGTATAAACGTAGGGAGCTACATGCTCGCTTTTCTACGTCTTGTGAATTGTTTAGATCATATTATTATTATACTCTTTGGTGTAGATTTATTCTACTATTCTACTTAATTATGAAAACGTTGGCAACTCTAGGAATATTTCGGGATGCCATGTTCTCTTAAAAACTTCCCAGCGCAGTATTTGAGAATATTTATTTATTCATTTACTTAAAGGTTCACCCACAGCACATACATGCACATACAAATACTAAAACATTTGGTAATATTTTAATATATATGCCAATTACAGGTAAACACAACATTGACAACAAATACGCCTGATTACTGCATAGTTGCTAACAAGTCTAGGTGTACAATTAGTTTGGAAAAAAGAAAAAAATAAAATAAAAATAAAAACTATGCGACCGTCCTCTAGTTTGTGAAGGAACATAAGGCTATGCATAATTCTCCGTTGCCTTAGTGGGGTAATTTTAAAGAAGCTCAAACGCTGTTGATAGGGACACCTATGGGATAAGCCAGGGGATATAAATGCGAGATGTTTGGTGAAAGCCCGTTGTATGCTTTCCAGTCGCTGAGAATGTCAGCGACTGGAGAGCATACAACGGGAGAGCATGCGTAAAAGGAGTCCCAGGCAACACTGGTTCCGGCGAGGCGGCGAGCCTCCTTGCCGGATTACCGCCATGGGATCTGGAGGCGAGAGCCCTCGCTCACGTCTACGCGTGGCGCGTGGAGGCGCTTCGCCGGGGCGAAACTCCGCTGCCGCAGCAAATTGCGGCGCGGCGGACGGAGCTCCGGCAGGATACCATGGCGGTATGGAGACAGCGACTATCGCGACCCAGCGCTGGGCACGCCACTATTGCGGCGGTAAGGCCCCTCTTTGAGGAGTGGCTGGAGAGGCGCCACGGCGTCCTCACCTTCCGCCTGACGCAGGTACTTACCGGACACGGCTGTTTCGGGAGGTACCTGTTTCGGATTAAGCGGGAGGACACGCCCGGGTGTCAGCACTGCGAGGATCGCCCGGAGGACACGGTGGAGCATACGGTGGAGGTCTGCCCTGCTTGGGCTGAGCAACGCCGTGTCCTTGTCGAGGCGATCGGCGGCGGTGACCTCTCGCGTCCGGCCCTGGTTGAATACATGGTCCGGAGCGAGGAGGCTTGGGGAGCGGTCACCTCCTTCTGCGAAGCAGTAATGCTAGCGAAGGAGGAGGCGGGCCGCGCGAGGGAAAGGCAAGGCCTTCGCCCCAACCGCCGCTACAGGAGAAGACGCCCCGGGCGTCGGGAGTCGCAGGGCGATCCCCGGCCACCGTAGGCGCGGGCCTGCGGACGGCGAGCATTGGGTGGCTCGCTGTCCGATCACCACCAGGCCCGGGTCGATGGCGCGTTGTGTTTCACGCGCGCCTCAAAGAGATGTCAGCATAGAAGACGGGGCCCGCTAGGGCCAGAGCCTGCCAGGGTTGCGGAATTTGTTCGAAAGAGTCACCGCGGCCCTGGAACGCAAAGGGCTTTAGAAGGAACACGGATGGGTTTTAGTCAGTAAGAGTCTGACACGCCCTTCCGCTCCGCCCAGAGCGGAAGAAGTCATTTGATGATATCCCATCCATAAAAAAAAAAAAAAAAAGGCAACACTGGTATATTCCAGCCTACTACGCACTAAGGCATTGTATAGGTCCATTTTCGTTTTAATAGACCATTATTCTTGCGTATTACGTTTAAGAAACCCTAACAATTGGGCAGCTTTTTTAACGCAACGGTCTACATGTTACTTGAATGTTAATTTTTATACATTATCACTCCGAGATCCCGAATCTCTTCAACCTTGGTTAGTGTTACGCTATAGATTTAATATGAAGTTACACTAGGTTGTTTCTTTTTTGTGAATATAATGTAAAAACACTTTTGACGTTTAGAGCCATGCCATTTTTATTGCACCAATCTTGTATTCGATCCAAGTCACTTTGAATCGCGACTGAGTCATTCGATGACATTATGTCCTGTAAATCTGCTTTAATCAGCTGTTCGCTGATGATTTAAAGATCTAATATTATTATTAATCATCAGCGAACATTAAAAACTTATTTTGCCAGCGAGCCTTTACCGTTTACAATTACAGTAATTATGGCCGAATTACTGGCCATAGTGTATTTTTTTTAATTATGAAAATAACCTATAAAATGGTTGAATTCCTATCCAAATATTATTCATTTAGCACTATTTTGGGTACTTTAAAACTACAGTGTTGGCAACCCATGATACTTTGCTGTTGATGACAGATTGTACGACGGAGAGAAACGTGCCTGATCGCGCGTCACACACGTCAGTGGCAGTGTCAACAAGAGCTTAAAGTGTCAAGCTGCTTGCGCGGGCGCCGGGAAAAATATAAATTCAATTTTATTTTACAAAATGTTATCAATGTGATTCTACCGAATAGTAATTAATTCAATTTCTAATTTATCTTTATGAGAGTTACTGCAAGAATAAAACATGGGTGTCTCGCATACAACAGTGAATGTGTTCGTAGGATGTTGCTCCAGCGCTTTTCTTATGGAAATTCTTATGGCAAAGAAGCCAAGCAGCGCTAATTTAGTCACATTTCTACAATTCTTCTTTATCACTCTATATGGATTTGTTGTTACTACAAAGTTTGGAACGGTGAGTCATTTATAAGGAAATAATTGCGTCAGTTTTAGTTTCTCATCGTATTTATTTTTGTTATTTTCCTTTTGTGTTCATTCATTCCTGTCATGGCAAAATTGTTGTAATTTGTGACTAACTAATCGCCTTTTATAGTGTCTATAGTCAAGTTTCTAATTATATAAGTTTTCTCAATACAATCTTATTAGGTATAAATTTTTTCGCAAAGTGCGAAAAGATAAATAAGTAGCTAATGATTATCAAAAGAGTTGCTAAATGTACTGTATGTACTAAAAAGGAAAATTTTCTTTTAGTTTTGAATAGATAAACTGGTAATTCCCTACTATTACATCACAAAGGATGAATCAATCATTAATTTTTTTACCCACTGAGTGATTGAATAGACCTTCAGGTATTCATCAATAACTTATAAAGGAAAACAACATTCATTCTAATAAACATCCTTCAATTGTTGTTCTGTTCTTATGACAGAATGGGAAAGAAGTAAGAATCTAATAAGATTGCATCAAAAGAAACATTTTCATATGATTACTAGTGGCCTGCCCCGGCTTCATCCAGATATCTTAGTGTTTTCCCTACGGAGTGTAGGGAAGCTACATGCCAAATTTTAGCTTACTTACCAGTAGTTTCAGCTGTGCGTTGTCTGCCAGTCACTCAGTTACTAAGGGAAGAATTTTAAATATATTACTAGCGGTCCCGACGGACGTTGTCCTGTCTGAATGTTTGCTTTGTGTATGACGAAAAATTATAGAAATTGATTGCAGCGCCACCTAACGGGTCCAATTGTGAATCTAAACCATTCCCGAATTCCCTTGAACACACAAAAAATTTCATCAACTTCCTAAACGGCTGGAACAACAAAAATTGGTCCAGCCGTTTAGGAGGAGTTCAGTGACATACACAAGAAATATATATTAAGATATTGTTTGCATGCTCATCATTTTGATCTAAACATGCTATAATATTGTCTATTCTCATTGAAGTATGTGCTATTTTCTTACTAATAATATGCCATATTCTTTCAGGTAGGTCCAAAGATACCTGTAAAGCAGTATATAATGCTAGTCACTCTCTTCTTCATAACTACTGTGGCTAACAACTATGTCTATGCCTTGCATGTGCCTTCCACGCTGCATATGATCATACGGTAACTATAATTTATTATCATTAACCTTTTGAACACCAGAGCATAAACGCATCGGCGTACCCCCGTACCCCCGACGCCAAGCCACAAGTTCGCCGCATTTTTTGTCACATATATTTGTGACAATGGCATTCAAAAGGTTAAGGAACTTATTCAGTGTCTTGTTGGTTTAGTAGTCTCAGTTGCTACCATTGAGAATCATCATCTGGGTTCAATTCCCTGGTTGTGGTGAGTGTTATTCTGGTATTTTATTGTTATTTTTTGTAGCAGCCCGGAGTTTGAATTTGTGGGCTCTCTTTGATAGGCTCGCCCCTATATCTTAGGGCTTAAACTTAACAAACATAATGCAGGTGTATTATAAGACTCACTTCTGCCTATCCCTTCTGGGAATACAGGTGTGATGTGTTATCATCAAACTATTCATTACTTTTCCAAGTATTTTTACTGATTAGGAACTGTATTGGATAATAAGGAAAAAATCACTGGCTTATCTAGACCATTTTTGTAATCTCCTTTAAAGACCAATTTCAGATTTGATGTTCTTAACACATCTTTGTCAACTGCAGTTTTGAGCAAGTTACTTACCTTATCTTACTTTTCATTGTCCAATTTCAGGTCAGCATCGTCTCCAGCCAGCATGCTTGTGTATTGTAGCGTCAAGAAACAAATGCCAAAACTAAACAATGCTATTGGCTCAATTCTTATCAGTGCTGGAGTAGCATTGGCCATGTACGGAGGAGCGCCTACAGATGATGCCAATAAGGGGACATTCCTGTATTGGTGCATAGGAGTCACTATTTTGTTGGCTACGTTGATAACGGGTGCCTTTACCGGACTTCAACAGGAGAGATTGTATTCTCAGTATGGGAAACATCCAAATGAGGTAAGAAACATGTCATGACATAATTATTATAATGCTGTTAGTGCATCACCATAACATTTCCATGACCATAAAAAAAGCTTTTCTAATATAAATCTGAGTTTATCTGCCTATATTCCGTTTTTCTGAGATAACAAGTGATCATGTTAATACAAATGATGGACAAAATGTAATAAATTAATGAGACAATGTTTGGCTAGATAACATATTGTATTTTTATCTTTTAATGTAGGTTCGAGTAGGAAGCTTATCAATAGCACGAAATGAACAATTTAAATTATCTTTATATTAAAAACATAACATAGTTTGTTCCAATTGTATAAATAAAACAGCTATTTAGTTATGCAAAAACACTGTTGCCAAGTGTTTAATTTTAAGCTAGATTTAGAGTCACGCACTGCATCCGATTCGAATCCATGAAAATTCGGATATAAAAATCTCGGACCGAATTCGGATATTGCTTACGCACTAATCCGATCTCTGATCCAAATCCAAGCTATTCAGGGGCTATCTTTGGATATAATATGTCCGATTTGAGTCCGAGGTAATGCGAAAGCGTTCATATAAACAGTAGATACTACGGCTACTTCGGTCTGTCATATTACTTCCGAATTGAAGACACGCCACGGATGACGGAAGTTGGATCTAGTGTGTTAACTAACATACAAATAGTTCTATGACTACGGTTATGTAAGTCTTGGAATGACTAAATCGCGAAATGACTACAGAGTATGTTGACCAATACTTGGAATGTGCAATTCTTAATCTACAATCTTCGGATTCGGATCGGATGCAGTGCGTAACCGCTCTTACTCTGTAATTTTGTATCGTGGCGCGGGATACACCAATCAAACGAATCTATTCAGCCCTAAGTCATATCACTACCAGTTTTGCAGCCAATTAACTGCGTCAGGACACGAAAACAACACAATGATTAATTCTGCCTTTAGGTAGGATGCTAAAATATGTGCCCAGCTGACGCCAGCACATCAAGCTAGAACAATCTGTCGAATTTCTTTATTAGATTTTCAACTTTATCGCTAAAGCATTAGGTTCAAGGTGATTGGGAAAATTTGACAGTTTCGGGGAGCTGATTACGCCAGCACATCAAGTGCTGGCGTAATCAGGCAGGTACGTCTGTACCTCCTGCCAGGGTTGCGGAATTAGTTCGAAAGAATCACCGCGGCTCGGGAACGCAAAGGGCTCGCACGCTCTTCCGCTCCACCCAGAGTGGAAGACGTCATTTGATGACTTCCCATCATAAAAAAAAAAGTCTGTACCTAACTTACTACCAAATTATACCAATTTGTCAATTAACCCATTCTTAACACCAAACCAAATTATATCCACTAGAAGGTTAATATCACTTAACTCCAAATTAATGAGAATATGGTTTGGAAATGTTGCAGCTTGATATGGCGGTTTTTACATCACATTGTCATCCAAAAAAATATGTGTAGGTAACTGTATTTTCAATTATTTTTTTTAATACTCTTGCAGATGCTGTTCTACACTCATGTTATTCCGTTGCCTGTATTCTTTGGGATTTCTTCCCAATTGATGGACACCTCATCAGATCTGCCACTGGATGCTTGGTTACTGATAGCATTGAACATCATTTCTCAGTTCTATTGTACACATTCAGTACATGAACTAGCCACCAAAGAAACTTCAGTAACAGTGACATTCATACTAACTTTGAGGAAGTTTGCTTCTCTATTGATCTCGACTATAGTTTTTAAGAATAATTTAAATATTTATCATGGAGTAGGTACGTTGCTGGTCGCGGTCGGTACATGTGTGTACTTCGACTTTTTCTCTGCTAGGCGTCAAAGACCAGTCAGTATAAAAACTAAGGCAAATTAGGACTTTTAATATTAATTTTCTACATTCCCTTCCAATACCAAAATAAATTGTGATCCATGATTGTGAAATTTCGACTTTTAGATCTTTATTATTAAGTTTTACGAATTTATCTTCTTAGATATATTTATACTTTTAAATGTTTGCATTTAATTAAGACTATATTATACCTATTGTAAGATGTCCACTATTTTTTGTACATTACTCGTAGAACTATGTATTCTTATAGTTTATATTTATATTAAAATTATTATTTAAATTATAGAATGAAAAATAATATTGATAGTTTTTAAATCCCACATTTATTAAGTAATCTTAAAAATATTTTGTATGTAAACATATAAGTATTCTTAAAAGAAAATTATACAACTTTGTAAGGTATCTACAGCAATAAAAATATACAACCTTACAGCAAATAAAGTAACTACATTACAATCGACATGATGAAGCTGCTTGTACCATAATTTATGAGAAAAAATATACTTGTAACCTACAAAGATTTATACACACAATCGCTCTATTCACTTCACGTCACTTATATTACAGAATATTTGTCCAATTATATAACTTCTTCAAATGCCTTGGTATCTTCACAGTCTGAAAATGTGATAAAAAAGTTGTTAGCATTCCATTGTGATTTTTGAAATCTTGAGTCTGTTAACTCAGGTGCGTTAATAATTCATTATTAGCCCCTTTTAAGAACACTCATAGGTTGGAATAAATAATAAAACGTAAGGATAAATAATAATAAAACATGAGGATAAATAATAAAATGTCAGGATAAATAACAAAACGTGAGGATAAATAATAAAAAGCTGGAGTAAAATCAAAATATATGTACAAGTTTTCGGGAAAACAAAAAAAAAAGTGTTCTACGGGCTTTACGTACCTACCTGCTTTTGCTGTCAGAGCGGCTGCGTCGGTCGCGAGATCTTGAGCGCCGCACGGATGGCGAACGGCGGCGGACCGACGGCGAGCGACGAGGAGAGCCCGACCTTCCGCGAGAGTACGAACGCCTGCGAGGACTGCGACTGCGGGATCTAGCAACAGAACCATGTCATCACAACGTCCAGTCTCCCCACAACAATAACACAGTGCAACTTTCTACACCTCAAGGGTCATTTTTCAATTAAACAGCACTTGAATTTAATCTATCCCTCTTTGTAAACAAATCAATGTAAGTTATTAACCGCTTTGTTGAATTGACATCTCTTCTGTGTAATCTTGTATGATTTAGTATTGAAAAAATTGGGGGCCCATTTAAAATATTTACAGTCTACATTACACAAAACCCTAGTTACCTACACCTTTAAGCGCCAACACGACGTCTCTAATTCTAAGTATAGGCAAGGTAAGGTTCTAAGTATAGGATTTAAAAAGTACCGAGACATGGTGAGCCTGCGAAGGTTGCCGTTGTGGGGCTGCTGTGAGGCCGAAGGGATATTATTGAGGCGGAGGCGATTTTCAATGTTATCTTCCGTCGAACGGTGGCATTAATTGGAAGTTTCAAGAAAAATTGCGGTAACACGGGGAGGTCGATCGCCGTTAGGTTGTATTCTAGCTCGGTGCCACGGTGACGACGGTGTGTGCAGTCGGTGAAGCATTAGGAGTTGCAATGACATTCAGGATGTTTGTAGGATCCTATACTGTGTGGCCTCTATAATGCATTATTCAAGTCCAGGTTCGGATTACGGTAGGGGACTAGGTGATGGCGGTCAGGAGGTAAGTAATAGGGACGCAGATGTTGGAGACTTCGGCTGCGCGCAGAAGTTTGAAGAGCCGATCGCAGAAGTTGAGCGGGATGTTGTTGCGAGCGGCGTTCGCGGATGTCAGATTGGTTAACGAGCCGTAGTTGTGGTGAAGACATGTGGTGAGGTCGTTGGTGTGTTGGTGGTTGGTTGATAAAATGGACCTGTAAACGATCCAACACCCACCACTTTTAATATCTCCAGATCAACTTACTTAACTACTTGTTTTTAGAAGATTTGATTAATACAATAACATCTTAAAATTATGTTATAAGAATGATGTAAAAAACCAAAATGTAGTTTTCAAGTCAATTTGCTAATTGCAGCTCAAGACTCTTATGAGGTAAATAATGATAGTTTACTTATTTGTTGATAAAAAGTACTAATGAGTATTCAGAATAAAGCCATTTTCTCCTCTTCAGATAAAAGGCACTTTACAGTTAAGTATAAAGCAATTATTGTTAATGATTTTATCACTGTTGTTTGCTCTCTTTAAGTCTTTCTTTTCTAATGACACTATCATTATTATTCTCCTTGTTTTGAAATAAAGATATTTATTGGTAAACAACACCAAAAAGAGAATAAATAATTTGTATTGTACATACCTGGAGTATCGGCGATCTCTTCTTGTGCGGCCATTGGACATTTCCACTCGAATACGAGTGCCACAGCATCGACTACAAAATAATAATAAAAAAAATCTAAGAAAACTTGTATCTGTTGAAAGAAAAACACCGCGTAAGTCAGAAAACTTAATTAAACTGCAACGAAGATACAGGAATTGAACTACTGAGGTTACACTTGGCGCCCAATTGTGTGAAATTTAAAGAAAAAAATATACATCGCTTCTTTGATTCAATAACGTGATAAGTCAGAGCCTTTATGCTGACTACTTTCGCTGATATGCTCAGCGAAAGTAGCATAAAGGATCACAGGAAGTTTATGTCTAGCTTTTAATGTCTTACTCTCTCCGTTTACGATCTAATTTAGATTGAATAAAAAGAAAATGTTCCCCATTCCAAGACAAGTGCTATCCATGTGGGACATCACATCTCAGTCTCAGTATGGAGGTATCATGCTCTAGCACACTTATGACTCAAGCGTTACACATTGAGGGTGAAACGGATCTAAGGAGTGTGCAGATAAGTAATGAGGCCGCCAACTCAGATTTGATCTCAAGACCTATCGATCGGCAGCCGACGCAATAACCGTTAGGCTACTATCGCCTTGAAATACCTCTCGAATTTAGTATTCAGATACGTAGGTTACTGAATACTTACGTTAAAACGTAGACAGACGCTCAATAGGCCAATAGAGATAAACAAACATCTGAACCAAAAAGTAAGAGGTGCATAAATAACTAATGTTTCTTCTAAGGGACGATAAGGGTGTTAGATTTTTATGAATAACATCACGTGGTATTTACTATTCCAAGTATTTCGGGATTAACAACATAGTTATCTAAATACGCTCACCTACATTTGGCAAGGGTAGCAATACCACCACTACCAAATGGGTCAAGTGAAACTAAAATGGCGGATGAAATGAACATCAGGTTAAACACCGGGATAAAGAAAAATGTAGACTTAGGTATACTGTTAAGACAACGTGAATTTGAATGGTCACTTACGTGCCGTCCAGGCCTCGCACTGCATCTTCAGCGTCACGTGGGTCTTCAAATTCCACAAACGCAAATCCTGGGGGGTTTCTAGCCACCCACACATTTCTTATATTTCCATATTTAGAGAATACTTTCTCTATTTCATATTTGGACGCATTTGTACCGAGATTTCCCACATAAACCTTGCAAGAAAGATCCCACTCTCGGTAGCGAGACATCTGGAAAGCGTAAAAGCAACGTGTAACAATTTATGCGACGCCATTTTGACCGATCTCCACTTTAAAGACAGAATATAATCTATACAGTTATAAGTAGAACTTACATTTATTTTAACACTGCGATAATAGTAAGTAAGAAAGAAGTACTTGAAATTCTTAGGTAACTAATATTTGAAACACAATTTCACCCTTTCACAAGCAACGTCGTGAACGGAGTGAAGAATTGAAGGTAAACGAATGGATGGAACTTTATTGATTGAATGAATGTTACATGAAATAATGAATGATTGAGTATCCAAAGACAACGAAGCAGACGGACGGAATAAACATAGGTGATGTTATGATTGTCTATGTTGCCGACTCCGTCTTGCCGATGTTTCCGATTTCCGTGCGGATTGTCTATGGTATATACCCCGTTCCCCGCGCCGCGTTCCCCGCTTCACTTTTTGTTATTTATTTGTCAAACAGCTGATTGTTTTATAGAATCGCGATGAATTTCTAGAATAGAGTTGAATAAAAATCGATATACTTAACGAAGATGGACGTGGTAGGACTACTGAACAATATAAACGACAATTCGAACATGTTTGCAGTGAAAACATGGACGTCCGAGTGGTCAAACAATTTTCAAGACAACCAAGTAAGTATTGATTTTTCGGTCTCAGTTTATCTAATTTCATTATTGCTGTGAGAAGTATGTTATAAAATAAAATATTAAATGTACAGCGTGACAAAAAATTACAAACCGGAAGTGTTTTGCTAGGTTACAAGGGTAAAGACTTGTAATAATAGAAATCGGTATCCTTGAAACCAATGTTATCGTGTTCGAAGTAAGAATAGATTTGGAAATAGTGCGGTTATCAATTTAATTAAAGATAATTATCATGGTTACTTCCTCTTATTGGTATAATAAAGTACTTGCTTCATTAGCAAGCATATGTCCAAGTTTTTATACCACTTAATCTTTGTTCATGTTAAGATTTTATGAATATTTCAACCTACAAAGATGCCTGTCTTACTATGTCCTGTCATTTTCTTATTTGTCATTAAAGAATATTAAATTTTATAAGTCTAAAAAACAAATGTACTTAATTAATAGTTAATTTATAAACAATCGTGTTTGAAAAAACATGAACTATCTTAAGTTACAATGTAAAATGGCACTGCCCTTTTGTAATGAACATTCAAATAGAAATATAAAACACACAGAAATGTTTCTATTTGAACAAAAATAGGTACATGATTGAATTAAAACATTCTTAGTTTGGAGCGCTAACTTATTCATTATTTTGTTTTATTTTATTTTCTACGGCTTCACCCGGATGTATATTTTTTTTCAAAATGAAACAAACGGATGCGAAATTGGTCCATCTGTTCGTGTGTGATGATTGGGATTCATATTTATATAATATATTGATTAAAGAAAAAGCTAAAGCTTGTGATCACTACGTTCAATTTAAAAAAAATAAAATGGAACCATGAATTTCTATTGGAATCAACCACAAAAGGAACTGACCTTTATACCATAACTTCAGTCATTATCAGGGGAAGCTGCTTTACACATAATATCAAGATGATTCATAAACATCTTGATAGAGAATTTTAATGAGACTTCATAATATCTAGTAATATTACAACATGTGCTAACATGTCAAGCAGGGAAATACCAAACATAGGCAGTCAAAACTCTACAGCTGTTTCATAAAATTATAGCTATAAAAAATAACCAACTGAGTTTAGTGTCATTAATATTTTTTTATATGATTTGATTTGAATTCGTAAACTATTTTTTCTTAATAAGACATGGTTATATTGGAGACTATTGAATTTGGATGGGATTTATTGTACTTATACAAAAAGATTTTTTATTTAGAGAAATTATAATCAAATAAAGATTAATTACAATCTTACGGAGTCTGCATTTTTCCAGTGACAGATAAAACAATGGTGTCCTTCCTGACTCAAAATTTTTGGTCTCGTACTTATTTTTTATTTTTATTATACTAGTGTTGCTACGCTAAAATAGAGAAAGACCTACCACTTATCTTTCGAGACACTCTTTGCTTATGAACAAAATTAATTTATTGAATGTGTATAAAAGCTTGTAAAATAGGAAAAGAGCAATGACCACTATCGTCAATTTAAAACTAAACAACTTTAACTTATCTTAAAATAAAAGATAATTCGAGTGTCATGTTCAGGTACTGTTTCATGCATGATATTGTATTAATCAATATTTAATACAAAGAAGGCTGTTACCATGCACTTAATTTAATTTCATTCCGTTTCACAGTGATAATTGAATGTAAATATGACATGTCAAGTACTTAGCGCTTATCTTAGTAGGTACATGTAAACCTGTATTCTGTATTAGATATTATTTCAGTGTTTTGAATAGATAAAAACAAAAAAACGGCCAAGTGCGAGTCATACTCACACACATAGGGTTCCGTACCATGAACCGAAAATAAATACATCTCTTGTATCCCATAAAAGAAACGTGTTTTTTTCCCTTTAATTAACCAATTTCAAAAAAAGGAGGAGGTTCTATGTTCGACTGTATGTATTTTTTTCATGATTTATAATTTAATTTTTATTCTAATAGCTGCTATACTACTAGATAGGCTAGGAATACCGATTTTTCAAAAATCCAAGGATACAGTTTTAGTTCTCGTTAATCCTCAGTCTTTCGGATTTGGCTATCCACGCACATTTAAAAAATTCACCCTGTAAATTTAATAAGCATTGCAATTTTTTTTTACAATATACACAATGTGTTTTTTTTGTAAAAAAACACTTTTCAGTAACAAAACGCTAAATTATAAGCTTTGCTACTTTTTTAACTCAATATTACCAAAAAAGATTGACGTGTAAAAGTGTATTTATTTACATAATTACAAAAAAAAGGAAAAATTAGGATGCCAGCAACTAAAATTACTATTGTCATACCACAAAGCATCAAATAAATATAGAAATTGTTTATTTCATCCTTTAGCAATGCATTTCGCGAGTTCGCGATACGCTACTGTGACTTTGACCCATCCCACAGGACATTGCACTCTTATTCAATAAAGCATTAGTCATCATAAAGTTTATGCAAAACAAGTTGTTGCTAGTTCTACGGCAGATAAGGTTTTTAAAGCTGAAACATTATTTGTTGCTACGGCGGGAAACAAGGCTGTTTACGCTGAAATATTCCAAAAAAACATAAACCTTCAATGGTTTCATAGCACTGCAGCCCTACTATAACGTGCTAATGCCATCTAATTTCGGTGATGTAAAAGGGATAGTGCTATTAGCTATGTATAGCTATCTCCATCTATCTCCATCTCTTAGTGCGGAATCATGATCGTTTTAAGACTTCATAGTAGGGCCCCGTATCGTAAAATAAATCGTAATAGCTTTAAATATGTGATTAACTGATACGGGCTTGTAAATCAACAGGCTGAAATACACACCTTTAAAGGAAGTCCTGGGGAGGTCCGAGAAAAGCTGCTTTGACTGCCCATGACTGTAGAATTGGTTCTGTGTAGAAAGTTTGATTTCCGTCTCAAGTCCAAATATTTGGCCTCCTCATATATGTAATAATTATATGTTAATTAAGGAACATTTTGAACACCTTACCTAACTTCTCTATAACTTTGGAGAAGGAGGCTGTAGGCAAAAACACCAGAACAGTCCAGAACTGACCTATAAATCTTACACGCACTCAATAATATCTAATCGAACAAACGAAATAGATTGTACGATAAGCGTTAATATTTTATTCCAATTGGCCTGAAACAATATCAGTGACGATGGACATTGCGGACATTGTACATATTTAAATTTCCCGTCATTCTGATGTTGATGTTTATCAAAACAGCGTGATCGCATGTCATTCTCGTGATTGTGGAAAAATGGATTCGTGTTTTTGTGTTCACAGAATTTAATGAAGTTCTGAACAAATCTTGACACCGCTGCTTATCACTTTGGGGGTTTACATACAAGCGTGATGGTGTAGTGTTTAGAGTCAGGGCGTGTTATGCTTAATTTTATTTATTTAATATTTTATTTATTTATTTATTCATTGTTATAACACCTTCACAGATACATCCAAGGCGATGTTATAACTTAGGTACCTATAAAACATATAATACAATACATCAGATACCTTAATCATTATTTATATGGCCAGACCTTTTTCAATTCGATTTTGCGCTACTTTTACAAATCACGGCAAGTTCTGGCAAAATATATCTTCCGAATACACTATTAATTTAAATATAGGGAGAACCTAATGTTACATTGATTTTAGTAAATTTAATTAATTCTAGCAAATAGCAAGTAGGTAATAGCAAAGTGCAGAATGCACTTCAATAAATTGCTATATAGACTGGCGTACAGGCGGTGCAGCACTAAGTATTTAATATTGATTTTATTGGACACTGGACAGGTAGGGCTGTCATCCGTCCGGGTTTCCCCGGATTTATCCTAGTTTGGAGGGTGTCTGGGGAGCGTCCGGGCGGGGTTTTATAAGGTCACTTTTTGCAACGGGTGCAATTGTCGCCTGGACCATACTGATTGTAAAACTCCATTTTAAACAAAAAGCTATATAACTTCTAGAAATAGGCAAAAAAAAAACTACCCAAGGGTCAAAATGCTAGAGCTCGCTTCGCTCGCTCTTTCATAATCGTTTCTCAGATTTTGTAGGCATAAAGTTATCAAATAAACTTCTATCGAAAGACACAAAATCCAACAGAAAATCCGAAGTGGGATTTGAAGGGATGGCAGCCCAATTACGCTTCTTATGCCCTTTACGGGCAAGAAGCGTCCATGCCGTTGCTGCAATTATAAATTTCCACGTGATGAAATGGAATCTATTGTGGAAAGAAAAGATTTCCCCTGTTTCTGAAGTGTAGTTGATAGGTAAATACTCAATTACTTAAGTCAAATACTATAATCCAATAGAAAATATTTTGCGCGCATTGAACCTGCGTCTATCCGTTGCGCAAAATATTATTTCTTAGCTACTTTAAACCAAATGAAGTATATCAACAAAACGACCAAAACTAATTACTCCTTCCGTCCTTTAGAATAATCCTAAAAAATTGCTTCATGTTTTTGGCGGACTGACTTTGACAATTTAAAAGTACCTGTTAGTGGTTTATTACACTAATCACATCAAATAAAGGCGAAAGTTTGTGAGTGTGTGTAGTGTTTGTTAGTTCTTCACACGCAAAGGGCTAGACCGATTTAGATGAAATTTGGTATAGAGATTGCTTGAGTCCCGGGAAAGGACATAGTTTTTATCCCGGGAGTATGTTCCCTTGGGATAATTTTCGACATTCACGCGGGTGGAGACGCGGGCGGTAGCTAGTTTGAAATAAATGCTTCGACACTAAATCCTGTCATCAATAAATTAGAACGTGCAAAATACTGCATACTCGGTCTTGCTTGCTCTTCAACCAAGGCCATGAGTCGTGACTGTTCGTTTGATTAAACTTATTTGCTCAAGTTTTTCTTTATTTGAGCGACCTTGAAAGTAATAAATAAAATATCTAATGCGACGTAGAATGAGTTAAGGCTTTTTAAATTGACACACCTCCGAGGAAAAACACGTTTGACCATGTCCTTAAGCGGAATAAATAAATCGCAGTGTTGATAATAAAACAACAACAAGACATAATAGGTGCTTGAGTTTAAATAGTTTATTATGACTTAGCGTAGGCGAGCAAGGAAATAATCAATGAATATGATGAACTATGCTGTTGGTCATACCATAATGATCTAATCTCGTAAATAGCTAAGTTTTCTAGGAGTTTTTAGGGTTCCGAACCTCTGCATAGAAAAATGGAATCCTTATAAGATCAGTCTGTTGTCTGTCTGTCCGTCTGTCACATTTTACGGGACCGATTCAGTTGAAATTTGGTAAACATAACTACTGAGCAATTTGCTTTCCAGGAGGTAGCAATTGAGCCATTCAGGAATAACTTACTCATCTCTGTTATTTATTAGCAGTAATAATGCACTCCCTTTGTCTTTGAACTCGTGAATCATTGTTTTTGTTCCAACTTTGACCCGTCCGCACCATATTATCACTTACTAGCTGTCGCCCGCGGCTCCGCCCGCATGAATGTCGAAAATTATCCCAAGGGAACATATTCCCAGGATAAAAAGTATCCTATGTGTTATTCCAGACTATAATCTACCTCTGTGCCAAGTTTCATCAAGATCCATTTAGTAGTTTTTGCGTGAAAGAGTAACAAACATCCATCCATCCATACTTACAAACTTTCGCGTTTATAATATTAGTAGGATTCAAAGTACGTGGTAAGTATGAAGTAGCTCGCTAACACGCTGATTTTGTTGAAATTAGACCTTTCCTTTGTTATTATTTTTACCTAGAAACAGTTGACGCGCGATGCGTAAAAGTCGCGTTCGCAAAATTATAGAATTGGACGGATTGACCTAGGCTAAACATAAAATTGACTTAGTGTGTTGTCAACTGTGATACGGCATGTGTGGTCACAATGCGTAGATAATAATGCCGGAAACTTATTCAGAATTCGACACCGCTATCAGCTGTTAGTGCTGTTTGTTACGAACGAAACGTAAACGTCTAATATAGACGTGTGTTGCAACGCGGCTGGTCGTGCCGCTGTTGCGCTTACGACAGAAATGAAAAGGCGCACGCGCAAGGACTCAACTTGTTTACAAACTGCGATTAGTGGATCCATTCTGTCTAGTGTTAGACGGACGTATTAGAAACGAAAAGTAGTGCTTGAATATTTGTAGCAGTTTTTTTTTTTATTTAATATGGGTTTGCTCTTGACTCTAGTCTAGGTCATAGATACAGAGACAAAGTCGACGATGGTTTTAAATAGAAATGCGGGATTTTCGGAAAAAATATAGTCCTAAAAGTGTGTAATTAATATAACTTAATAAAAATAAATAAAAAGATGTGTGTGGTGAAGTGAACTATTTAAATAAAAATAATAAAAATATAATATAAGTGCAAGATTTATGTGTGCAATTAAAATTATTTTTTATTAATGACAAATGTGTAATATAAAGTGACTATGGTGTTCTTTGTGGCCTGTGTATGCGTCATTTTAACTGCCCAGCTGGGAGACAAACAATATCGCGTGAGTTTAATGATAATTTACTTGATAGTTTATTTTATTGCACGATCTATTATGCCGAAGAATATTACGCATAATTTTTCTGCAATTGTATATTTAATATTCTAACCGCGATTTGGCTGTCGGCCGGAATTGGAAAGAGTTGACATAGAATTGCCTTAGTGCGAGTTTTTAGGCACAGGTCGAAATAAAAAAAAATTGAAAAGCTTTTGCCAATAGTAGATTAGTATAAGTCTAGCTATAATAGTAAATAATCATTCTGACAAAGGAGCTTGGTCATAATTTTCTTAGCTTATCTACAATTAAATTTAATATTTCGTCCCTACTACGTAAACTGTGTATTTTGTTTACCTGGTGATAAAAGCAGGAGCTATAGGGAAAACACAATCTGTATTTCAAAATCAATATAATTATATAAAACTCTTGCGTTACTGACTGATTGAGTGACTGACAGAGAACACACAGCCGAAACGACTGGTCTAGAAAGCTAAAACTTGGCATGTAGCGTCCTTGGGGATTGTAGGGAAGCACTGAGACTCTCAGTGCTCTCCTACAGTCCCCTCCTCAGAATTTCGGGAAACCCTCTCTCGGTCTGCGAGAAGCTTCCCGAAATTCCAACGGGAACGGGAAAAAAATGGAATATGCGCGTACGAAGTCGCGTTTTAGTTGGATTCCCTATCCACAGGCATGCCTAAATTTGGGAATTCAGTAACTCAATATTTTTTTTACTACGGACGGTTAAGTAATGTTTTCTAGTGCGGTGATGGAGCGGTTCCTAGTGTCCATAACACAGGTTAATTCCTAGCGCGGATACTTTGATATTGTTATCCGCCACTTATGCTGTACTATTAAAGCCGCGTATCCACTAGGGAACATTTGACGCGCAACACGTGACGCTCAACCTGTTCGGTAACGTTGCACAACAGCGCCAGCTGGCGCACAATATGAAAACGATACTAAATCAAGGGTTGTTCGTTGCCGTTAAACATGATGAGCAACATGTTGTGCATCATGTCGCGCGTCAAATGTTGCCAAGTGGATACGCGGCTTTAAGTAAACATATGTTCAAAGTTTTGAAAAATAAAGATTATTTATTTTTATTTTTAGCCAATTGTGTCCCACTGCAGGGCAAAGGCCTCCCTTTCTTCCTTCCATTCCTCCCGGCTTTGGGCAAGTCTGGACCAATCTGGCCGATAGGCGTCAAGCTCGTCCCGCCATCTTCGCCTGGGTCTCCCGCGATGTCGTCGGGCATTTTCTGGGACCCACATTGTGGTTGCTTTAGCCCATGAACCGTTCGACATCCGGCAGACGTGGCCGGCCGTTTGACTTTAGTTTGGCTGCTTTTTGTGTGACGTCGGCGATTTTTGTTTTGGAACGCAGCACTGTGTTCCTAACGTGGTCCATTAATCGGACTCCCAGAATGCTGCGCTCCATTGCTCGCTGACAAACCTCAAGCTTGAACCTCTGCCGAACTGTCAAACACCAGGTTTGAGCACCGTATGTAAGGATACGGAGAATGCACATGTCCATCAATTTGCGCTTATGACAAATTGGAAGGCCTCTTTTCATGAGAGCCTTCATCGAATAGCTCTTCCAGGCGTTGTCGGTGCGGCGAGCAACTTCTTTTTCTTGTCTCGCCTGGAATGAGACTATTTGGCCGAGGTATATGTATTCTGGTACATATGCAATCTCTACGCCTTCTAAATACAGTTTTTTTGGGCGCTGTTATTCATGAGTTTGGTCTTTGACATGTTCATCCGAAGTCCAATCTCGAGGCTTGCCTTATTTAAGTCACTCAGCATTTCACCTAGTTCAGCTGCCGAAGATGAAAACAGGACAATATCGTCGGCGAAACGCAGGTTGGTCAACCTTTTTTCGCCGACGACAATGCCTTTATCGGACCCAGGATAACTTTGAACAGCTTGGGGGACAGCGGGTCGCCTTGCTTGACACCTCTTTCAATAGGAAAGGGTGGTCCGGTGGTAGTAATTTTTATAGCTGCTGTACTATTACGGTATATAGTTTTTAATAAGTTGACGTAGGTGGTATCTATATTTTGGTTGCGGAGGGCGGAGTTTGAATAGTGAATCGTGGTGGATGCTGTCGAACGCTTTGGCGTAGTCGACGAACGCTAGATAGAGGGGGATTTTGAACTCGGTGTACTTCTCTATTATTTGATTGAGGGATTGTAGGTGATTTAAGATTATTATTATTATTTTATAAAACTTATCGAGATAATGTAATCTAACTAAATTAGACATCAGTGGCGTAAAGATCTTGTATTTTAATAATAATGAATACATAAACAAGGGAAGAATGGAAGAGAAAAACGTTTTCCGCCGACCCCAAGTAACATATATGTCACGCCTGTGTTTTCCTTCGAATATGACGCAACTTTTGCGGCTAACGGCTAAACGATCTTGTGTATTTACTGTCGCTCAACCGGACTGTTTACCCAACACCACGCAACTAGCATGAAGATACACGAATATTCTTCTGTATGATAATATCCGTAGTATTCTCGTTAGTTCAATGTCAACTGGTTAAACGTTGCAAAAATAGTAACAAATTCTCAAGGCCGTGTGGTTTGTTTGACATATTTTATCGCGTTCTCTGATAAATGGTATGTAAAGATGTTGTCTAAAAGGTCGCGTACTATATTAGATTAAAATAGCTTTAGGGATCCTCAAGCCTTGTTCGGTACGAGGTCTTGGCAGAAAAATCGAAATCCAAATTAAAATTACTCGGAAAGAAAGACCCTAATGGCTTTAGTTAATCATAATTTTCTAGCTCAGATATGACGTGCTAATGCCATCCAATTCCGACGATGTAAAAGGGATAGTGCTATACGCTATGTATAGTTCCGTCTCTCTCTCTTGGAGCGTAATTTCGATCGTTTTAAGACTTCATAGTAGCGCTCGGTTGTTTTTGGGTGGTGCAGCGCAATATAATATGTCTTTGTTCCAAACTTCTCTATACGTCATCTCAGTGGTGACTTCTTTCAAGCCATTTCATTTATCACAGTCCCGTCGTAGGAAATTGGGCAGACATTTATTTATCATTCAGGGTTGATCTATGTTGACAAACGTCGACATTACTACAAATCGTTTCGTAAACATCGCTGGTGGTATTATTCAAATAAGGACAAGAATGCAGGAAGTAATAAAGTTGTATGGCTAAATCAGGAAGCCTGCTGATGCCCGGTTTAAATTCTTAAGACACACCCAACAATTACAACTGGGTATTTTTCGAACTTGACGCCTACTGCGGATTGGAAGCAAGAAAGGGGAATCTTTGCCCTGCAGAGGGACAAAACAGGCCGAGAAATAAAGATCCTACTAATATTATAAATGTGAAAGTTTGTGCCACAATCAGGCAAAAACGGCTGAAGGGATTTGGATGAAATTTGACAAATATAGTGCTTATCTTGGAATAACACATAGACTACTTTTATACATTTTTATGCGAGCGAAGCCGCAGGCGGAAGCAAAGATGATTCTAAACAAATACCTACCCGACTTCATACACTGCTCGCTAGGCTTCTCTTTTCTCGTGCCAATTATTAGGCTCCTCTGCCAGTCTTATCAAGGTTCTGCTCGCGATCTCGTTTACCCATCTAGCCGCCGGACGACAAACACCTCTTCCAGGTCCTTGGACGACACTCGGTTACTGCCTTACTCCACCTGTCATCGTGCCTTTTTGATAACCTTAGTAAAGGACTGAAATGGAAAGGAAAATAATACTTTAATTTTTGGAAGTCGGTGTCAAAAACCGAAGAAACCATACGTGAAACACCGGCTTCCAAAATTGTGAGTTATTTTGTACTTTGTAGTGGTTTTTATTTGGAAGTCGGTTGTATTTTTTTGTAAAAACTTTTTTTTGCCAGCCTATTCTGTCTAACTCCTGGGCAAAGGCCTCGGATCCACTCCTTCCGACTTTCGCGAGCCTGCGTTTACTGATCCCGGTTCTCGCCAAGTATAGGTAGGATTTATAATATCGTGGGTTGATATAATACAGTCCGAACAATGTCATTAACAATTCAACATAATATCACACACAGTTTTCACACGTCTCATTCAAGGATAAATTGAAGTGCTACTTGCCAAATAAATTAACAAACACTACGAAGGTTTCGTCTGTTTACTTGGTTAATATTTGTATAGTGTAATTCAATAAAGTAACGTTTTATAAAACATACGCAAAGTGTTATTGATGAGAAGTTTTATCATAAGGTGCGAGGTTAAAAAATATAGTCTCGACATGATGCCGACTTTTCCTTTGCTATTACAATTACGCCCGTACTTATCGCTGTATAGGTACCCATTTTGTTCACAATTCACATGACGTGAAAACCTTAAACCTCTAATCTGGGGAGCTACTCTCTAAGCCCGAGGCCCGTAGTTTCGGGCTTAGTTGCGATCACCTAACCACTAAGAATTAATGACAACACGATTTGACAGTTACTGTCAAATCGTGTTGTCTTTCATTCTTAGTTCGGGTTCAGAACTAATCGTAAGTACGTAGGTGATACGGAGTAGAATAAGCCCGAAACTACGGACTTCGGGTTTAGAGAGTAGCCCCCCAGGCAAAGGTCTTGTGCGAACCAACTTGATTCTCATGTGTACTATAAATATGTTTTATTTTTGTTCACAGTTGCTGTGGTCTATTTGCGGTTGTCTTCTCGTATCCTTAGTCGTCGTATTTTTCTACTATTATAGAAGATGGAAATCGAAAGGTAATTTAATTCTTCGACTCTACCACACCCACACCCACACCTATTAATTCCTGGTTCCAAGGAATTCAAGGCGAAGGATTCCAGAAGGTTCCAAGGATTCCAAGGAATCAAAGGTTCCAAGGCGTGTTAAGTCCGCTTAGTACAAAAATATGTAATCCACTTATGCAATTTTAAGACGTGAGTTTTGGCTCTTGTGGTAACTTAGATACACTTTAGAAATAGGAGAGGTTTCTGTTTTTTCCAAAGCGTCTCGGGTCTGGTAAAATGATTTTGAGATTGAACATCTGAAATTTCTCAGTAGCCACCAAGAGGCTGGACTGTGCCCAGGCAATGGGATCGCCCCTTATAACAGAGGACTAATCAATTCTCCTAACAAGTTTTTAGCCCTTTCGTTTGATACCCATATTAAGGGACTCGAAAAAAATATTATCCGCCATCTTGGAGCAGCGGCCATATTGAAATTATAACAATACATTGTATTGTCACCAGAACTAAAGGTGTTTGCAAAATTTCAGTATAATAGGATACCAACAAATGCTCGAAAAATTGTTTGCAAATTTTGACAGTCAACTTACGTATATTACATACGAACGGTGCAAGTAAAAAATTAGCTTGTAAAAAAATACTAGCGAAATGGCACCTCAGCTTAACTTGTGGGAACGTGTGACTTTTTGTGCGTATTTATATACTTACTACTTAGTGGTTTTCTATAATAAACTTGTGTCTTCTTCCAGAATTGGCCGGTGTCACAGGCGGTGCCGGCGCGGCAGGGGACCCAGTAAAGAGGTTCCGCAAAAGAGATAAGATGCTGTTCTACGGACGGCGTATGCTGAGGAAGGTCAAATCCATCTCCAACTCGGGACAGGGCCGCAAAAGACGCGCCGTTATGCGGTTCGCAAGGAAACTGCTGCAGTTGAAGAAAGAAACGGCTCCTGAACAATTGAAGGTGAGATTAATTTGCCTAGACTTTACTACACTATTTTGGGATCGGCTTCCATTCTAGCCGGATGCAGCTGTGTACCAGTATCAGTCGGTGTCAGATTTACTGCCTTCTGACTATCCGTAACGACTGTCAAAGATGATCAAATGATAGCCGGGGCCAAACGCTGAACGTGTTTTAGGGAAATTAATTATTGCTACAATTACCTTAGCCACCTACTGGGCCCAAACTATAAGGAGTTAAACATCGATTCGAAAAGCAGAAGTAAGTCCTTTCGTCTTGTATGGAGTAGTAAGCGCAAAACCGGTCAGGTGCGAGTCGGACTCGCGCACAAAGAGTTCCGTACCATTATCCGTAAAAACGGCAAAATCACGTTTGTTGTATGGGAGGCCCCCTTAAATATTTGTTTTATTTTAATTTAATTATTTATTTTTGTAGTGAATATATAAGTAAATATTCTGTGAGTATTTCAAGCGTCTACCATTTGCCGTTATCAATATCGAGCAAAAAAATCACGTTATAGCGGCAACAGAAATACATCATCTGTGAAAATTTCAACTGTCTAACTATCACGGTTCATGAGATACAGCCTGGTGACAGATGGACAGACGGACGGACAGTGGAGTCTTAGTAATGGGGTCCCGTTTTACCCTTTGGGTACGGAACCCTAAAAATGGAATGAACGTGCTAAGAGTTTGTAGTTATGAACATTTCATAATTTATTTTTGTGCAACCTTCACGATTAGGTAAAAAGATTGATGGGGGTAAAATCGCTCATCACGGCCTATAAAACAAAACACACCCAAAAAATAACAATTACAAGTAGGTACCGGTGTCGACATCTTTACGTTAAAATATTTACATGACCTTGCGCGTGTTTACTCGTGTTTTACATTGTAATATACACATTGTTTTTTAAAAGGTAAATTGACACGAGGAAAGTAATCCTCTTGTATGTTCATGACATTGATTTATTATTTGCAACCTTAATGACTGGTTGATAAAACCCAAAGTGCTTAAAAATTACTTATTTACTTAGTTCTATCTGACAGCGGGAGGACAGCATATGGCTAGGGATTTTTTTAAGTCTGATCTTCTCTGCTTAAACAATAGAAAGTGGTCAAGGGTTGTCTTATATTAATGTTAACTTTGATTCCCAATAACTGACAATATACAGGGTGTAATGGTATGATGTCTTGTGTCATATTTTAAAGCCTGCTTCTACCGACGGAGATGAACAACTTTCTGTAAGGACGTAACGGTCAATTCCCAAAAAGAATCAACTGCCTAGCCTTCTCCCAATTATATTGGGGTCGGCTACCAGTCAAACCGGATTCAGCTGAATACCAGTATTTTTTACAACACCGTCAATACAAAGCCGTCCTCATCATCAACTGCCTAGCCTTCTCCCAATTATATTGGGGTCGGCTACCAGTCAAACAGGATTCAGCTGAATACCAGTATTTTTTACAACACCGTCAATACAAAGCCGTCCTCATCATCAACTGCCTAGCCTTCTCCCAATTATATTGGGGTCGGCTACCAGTCAAACCGGATTCAGCTGAATACCAGTATTTTTTACAACACCGTCAATACAAAGCCGTCCTCATCATCAAC
>NDFZ01005188.1:115055-391891 GCA_002192655.3 Mamestra configurata
CTCAATACTCAATACTCAATACTTTATTGCATTCCATATGTATTACAAAGGTGACATAATAAAGGTAAAAGATCAATATGGACCCTGTCGGGCACAGCAAAATTAGGAGAGAGGAAGAGGGCTAAGTAACAATTCAAGTAATTAGATTAAATTATTTAAATGTGCTAAATTGGAAATTATAATTATGTGTGAATATATAATATTATTAGATCTAATGTACCTATATAGGCGTAGAATATTAGTTATTGTAGTTTTGTATATTATTTTAGAACAGTGTAGGTAATTTTAATTATTATATAATTGGTATTGTTATTTATTATTAGATTTTTTATATTCCATATTTTATTATATATATTTTGTAACATTTAATTTTAAATTTTCAGTTTGCAATCGATTTGTCATCTAAAAACTCCTTTATTGAGTAGTATGACTTTGTTTCCAGAAATTGTTTCAATTTATTAATAAATATATTTGTTTTGCTTACTTCTCTTATATCATTAGGCAGTTTATTGTACATTTTTATGGACATAATTAAAGGGCTAGTTGAGTGCATTTTGAGTCGAGATTGAGGTTTGTTTATCTTGTTTTTGTTGTGTCGAAAAGTGTATCTTGTTTGTGTTTCTTCACAGGCTGTGTAAAAGTGTGGGTGTGTTCTGACAAATTTACATAGTTCCAAAATATATAAACAAGGAAGTGTTAGTATTTTGTGTTTTTGGAAGTATGGTTTACAACTATCTGTTTGTTCTATGTTGGTTATTATTCGAATTAATTTCTTTTGTAAAATAAATATTGTTTGTGAGTCTGTACTGTTACCCCACAGCATGACTCCATAGCTGAGCCATGCCTGGGCATATGCATAGTATGTAACAAGTGCAGTTTTCAAGTTGGTAGTTTTTTTAATTTCGCGTAAGGCATATGAGAATTTGGATAGTTTTGCTCTTATTTTCTGAATATGGGATTTCCAATTTATGTGGGTATCTATAGATAAACCGAGGAGAGTGAATTCATTTACTTGTTCCAGTTTTGTATTATTGAAGGTATAATTTAGTATTAAAGGAGATTTTTGGTGGGGATGAAAAGTAATTAATTTTGTTTTGGTAAAGTTTATTTCAAGGTTATGGTTATCCATCCAGTTTGCAGCTGTAGACTCAATCAAAATCATCAACTGCCTAGCCTTCTCCCAATTATATTGGGGTCGGCTACCAGTCAAACCGGATTCAGCTGAATACCAGTATTTTTTACAACACCGTCAATACAAAGCCATCTTCAGCTAATCAAAATGAATGAGGTACAATTTTCTATGTTTAATCAGCCTCGTCGTGCTCAGACCTGGTCACTCACAGCAAAAGTTCCGCCTTGGGGTATGTCAAAGGGCAATGGAGCGCAGTATTTTAGGTTTAAAAAGAATTGATAGAGTACGAAACACCACGCTGCGCTCCAAAACCGGTATCATTGACGTAGGCAAAAAAGCTGCCAGGATAAAATGGGACTGGGCGGGTCACACCAGCCGCATGCATAATGACCGCTGGGCAAAAGTCTCCAAGCAATGGGTGCCTGAGGATGGACGGCGTCGCCGAGGCCGGCCCAGAAAGCGGTGGCGAGATGACTTGGATGCACACCGCGAAGGCTGGTTCGAGGTGGCGCAAGAAAAGAATGTCTGGAAGGATATGGGGGAGGCCTTTGCCCAGCAGTGGGACACAATAGGCTAAGGAAAAAAAAAGAAAAAAAACAGCCTCGTCAGAATATACGGCTAATCCGTCTCATCTTTTTATCCAGGTATTGGAACCTCCAGCAGAGTACTTGGAAGAAGACTTGACGAGTGATGACAGGGTTCCACCAGACGCCTTGTATATGCTCCACAGCATCAGGGTGTTTGGGCACTTCGAGAAGCCAGTGTTCCTCATGCTTTGTAAGCATACGGAGATCCTCAATCTGCCGGCTGGGGCGTTCTTGTTTAAAGTTGGTAAGTGAACTTAACTGTATTTGAAAAATGAGTGGAGTGGCTGGCTGATTGTGAGTTGCGTCTCGCAGTTCAACCTATGAGGTCGACGGCTTAACCGGGCTTGCCTGTGGTGGCCTTAAAATAATATTAAAGCCTCCAGCCAGGGCTTATAAAAAACTTACAAATCAAGCGACTACACGCTAAGGGCACCCCCTGTGGGGTACGGGCCTCGGCTTAGGGCGTCGCTGGGGGAAGGACAGCTAGGGACGGGCTGGATCGAACTAGAATTATTATTAAAAATCAGCCACTTCTTCAGTCATTTTTCAGAGCTGGCAAATATCCCGCGTTTCGCCTTTCACATTAATTCTAAAATTAATGTTCTCCAAATACGCGCGTTTGAATTCTATGCATTAATGCTGGCACTTCAAAATATTCGCGTCAATTGTGCAATACAAAATATACCTTACGATTTTCGAAATAAGGTTAATTTTGTGCACGAGTGTCGCGAATATTTGGACGAAACCGCCAAGTGAAGTGCCAGACTAAAATGGCTCATAAATTAGAAAATATTTGTTTTGTTCAGCACCGTTTCTGCCACTCATGTGTCACATAAATGTGTAAATACAGTCTTAAATCTCGCAGGTCCAAGACAAACATTTGCCCACTCACTCTGCCAGGCCTTTTCCCAACTATATTGGGGTCGGCTTCCAGTCAAACCACATTCAGCTGAATACCAGTACTTTACGTAGAGCGGCTGCCAACCAGATCTTCACATCCCATTAACTGGGTAACACGGTACTTCTTGGCAAGACTGGAGTCTGTAAATCTGGCTTCTGACAATCCGTAACGACTGCCAAAGATCTCCAAATGGCAGCCGGGACCAACGGCTTAACGTGCTTTCCGAGGCACGAAAGAATCTTGATATGTTAGGATGGTCACCATCCACAGAACGACACGGTCACGATCAAGCGTTGCTTAACCTTGAAGATCGACCCGTGGGGCTTGGTACATTTTAGCCACGAGCTCCTCCTCTCGAGCTCTTAAACAAAAATTCCTTAACAACAGTATACAAGTAGTGGATCGTGTTCACTTACCATAAACAAGACTCAAAAGTAACTAATTTGAAATGTTATCCCTTGCAGGAGACACAGACGAGAACGTATACGTGGTACAAAACGGAAGAGTCAACGTGTACATCACTAATCAGGATGGTAGCAGTTTGTCCCTGAAGGTGGTGAGAGCGGGCGAGAGTGTCACCTCGCTGCTGAGTTTCACTGATGTACTGACTGTGAGTAAATAACGACTGCCTTTAATGAAATAATGATATTTAGCACATAAAGTCAAAGTCAAAGTCAAAACGTATATTTCAATTAGGCCATTAAACGGCACTTTTGAACGTCATCGTTTACAGTTCAGTAAAAATAATAATATTGCATGAATAAAGTGACTCTACTGTCCATTCCAAAAGGTAGATTCTTATGGAGAAGAACGGACAAGAAACTCCATAGTTACTCTTTTCAAATAATTGAACGTAAATCCGTAGGACGGTAACGGTCCATATCTTATTTATTTTTTTGTTTCTTTGAATTGAGTGCAATTAGTGGCGACATTGTATAATGTGACTACACGCTTGGTACATATATAGAAATAACAAAAAAAAATATCAGAACGGGATCAGAAGCTAAGTGTACGACGTACACTTAGCTTCTGATCCCGTTCTGATATTTCAAATTTCTTTTCGGAATACCGCGTAAAAGTTGCTTTATAAAATTGTTAATAACATACCTTTATTTGGAAGTTCTAGCTCAACAGCTTGAGCTCCCGCTATAGACTTGAAATTTGATTTTGTATGTTTTTACAGACGTTTTGTATAGTATGTACGTGTCTCACGGCTGCGCTAAAATGGTCTATTTCAGCGATATGTCAGACGGTGGTCTAATTTACTTTTCAAAGGAAGTTTAGCGGTTCATTTGAAGGCTTTAATAGAATAGCCTGGGAAATATAGACCTACCGCTTACCTGAAATGGTGTCAGGATATGCAAACAAAAATCTTCGTTATTTTCTGTGTATCGTAATGTGTGAGGAGTATGTATTCTAAATGTCCAATTTGCCAGGTGCTATCAACACTAAAAAAAGGACCATGAGCCTTTGGCAGGCCAATTTTTTTTTTTTTTAATTTTTTTAAAAAACGTTGCCCCACTCTATGAATTTCTCCTGTATCGTGGGTGCGTTTACAAACATACACAAACAGCCAGACCCGGAACAACAATCTGTAGGCCATACAAATAATTGTTCCGTGAGGGAATCGAACCCGCGACACGCAGCGCAGCAGTCTACCGCTCAACCACTGCGCCAACCGTGCTATCAAATATTAGTAGCTACATGTGAGAGAGTCAACAACACTCCTTCTGCACCTACTGCTTTAACACCCAATTTAACGGTAGACTTATTACAGTCATTTGCGGTATTGCCCAGGGCAGGTTAATGTGAACAAATAGCATGACACTGCTCTTTTGCTAAGAGTGTTTGGTGACCAGAATGTACGTTAGGTGTGAAATAATTTACCAGACAAATATTGGTATTGATTGGGGCATATTGTACTAAAACTGTCCATAAAAATGTTTTAGTAGTTCAAGATAAACAATTAAAACTACCACAGTGTAGTCTTTTTAACCCAAAGGTTGACTGGTAGAGAATGCCTTGATGCATTAAGTCCGCCCATATACCACTATTGTACATTAAGTTTAAATAAATAAATAAGTAAATAAAGTTTTATTGGGTGTTACGTCTCAAGGATAAGAATGCTTGGAAACATGCTGGTCCTGCTCCATAGGACAATCAAGGGTGTAGACAAAATCCAACTGGTTGATCTATGTATTAACTTTATAGATATACTGTTCCTTTTTTTGTGTTTCTATTTTTCTGTTGACTCACACACTGTTTAATTAATGGTTCCAATGTTTGTAAATATGTGAGTACCATTTACCTAAATTTCTTTAGAAAATGAATAAGTTTACCTCTACTGGTGATACTTTGTTCTTATAAGTAGCATACTCTGGGTGCATCGTCCTCACATAATATTAAATTAATTTTTGTATACCAAATTTTGTAAATCATTATTTGAAAAGAGTAACTATGGAGTTTCTTGTCCGTTCTTCTCCATAAGAATCTACCTTTCCGAATGGACAGTAGAGTCACTTTATTAATGTAATTCTATTATTTTTACTGAACTGTAAACGATGACGTTCAAAAGTGCCGTTTAATGGCCTAATTGAAATAAACGTTTTGACTTTGACTTTGACAAGTCATTAAATTGCACTGTACATATTTATGTATGCTATACATCATTTTATGGTTATTAATAGTAAGAATTCATAACACTAGCAATGACTTGTTCTACTAGAGTCATCGGTCTAGTCGTTGCAAACGCTTCTGCTGAGCTTGATGTACTGGGTTCGGTTCCTAGGCCGAGCAGTGTCATCGGGTTTTTCCATTAGAATTAATTAGTAGCAGCTCGGATGTGCCCGATCAGCGGCAATAAACTCGCTCCGTTTCACATAGTACCAAAACAAAACAGGCAAAACGTGGAAGTACACCTCTGCCATATCCTTCGGCGAGGTTAAACATAGCGATCCTGAAATTAGAAATAGATCTATCTATCTATCTATTGGGCTATGGTTTCTGCACTTAGTCCTGATGTTGAACCATTGTGCGTGAGCCATGGCGGCCGTCATTCCAACCAGCCAACCTCCCTCCAGAAGCAGATCAGTCCTAAAGAGTTCAGGATGTCTGTTAGTGAATTCGGTGTCCCTATTGTTTGTCTCCGTATTTCGGCGACGCCTGTGCGCTCAAGGAGGAGCGATACCATTTCCTCCTCCTCCATGCATGCTCTGCACAGAGGACTGTCCGAAGAATTAGATCTTATTATATTGTACCTATTTTTTACATATAAATAATTTGAATTTGGAATACAGGGTTGATATTTTTATGTCATACTTAAACTGTCCTGTGTGTTTATTTCTAGGGTCACTCTCAACCATACAAGACGGTCAACGCGAAGGCGTTAGAAGACTCCCAGGTCATTAAGCTACCAATGAGGGCTTTCCAGGAAGTCTTCAAGGAGTACCCGGATATATTCGTCAGAGTTATACAGGTTAGTTTCAAGCCTATAATATAACTGTATAGAGAAAGAGGACAGTTATTTATGACTTTCTATACAAATCATCAGATGACTTCTCCTACTCTGGGTGGAGCGGGGGGAGTGTCAGACTCTTACTGACTAAAACCCACCCGTGTTCCTTCAAAATGCCCTGTGCGTTCCAGGGCCGCGGTAACTCTTTCGAACAATCTCGCGATAGGTACTGGATTTTTTTATAACATCTCAAAACCTAGAGAGCAGACAAGTAGTTAAAAATATTGCTTAAAAATCTCAAAAAATGGCGGTGTTGTCATCGTTTTAAAATATGTAATAAACAGAGACAGCACTAATTGCGTGTGACGTCACTCACAAGTCCCGCCATATTGAATTGAAGCCATCCAGTACAAATGACATTTTGTGTGACAAGGCTATCTTTGTCACACAAAATGTATAATAAATAACTTCTCTGTTTTTCGACCATTTTTATTAATTTTTTCACAAATCGTAATATTTTAATATTATATATCAAATAAGTATTCATTCATTTAGATTTTGCATACTAGTCAAATGCCCGGATCCTCTATTCGAAAAAGTTCTGAACCAATTTTTTAGGTCTACCCATCTTGCATCCACATATCAAGTTTCATTGGAAGACTTATTATCTTCAAATAATAATGTTTTTTTTTATGTTTTCAGATCATTATGGTGCGTCTACAGAGGGTGACATTTACAGCTCTTCATCAGTACCTTGGATTGAGTGCTGAATTGGTCAACCCGGTAAATATAATTTTTATCTCAAATTTATTTCGCCTTCAGGCAACTTTAATTTTCAAATCTACTCTACATGCATTGTTGTGTCATGAAAATTAAAATTATTCTTCTTTCAAGTGACATCAACAGTGTTCGTATTATGTCATACTTTTCAAGTAGACTTCTCTAAAATTTTGCTATATGTTGATGTATAAATCGTTCCAGGGGCGCGACAGACGCCGGCCGACGACGGTGGGCTCGTCGCCCGCCAAGTCGTCGAAGATGAACAACGTGGACAGCAGCGGCAACATGCACTCCCCGCACCACAGCGACCGAGCCATGTCCGAGCATCTTGTAAGTCTTACTACCCTCTTTCTGATGAGATTAGCATGTGAGTTAAACTGCCCCTTAGTTTACTTTCAAATGCAACCAATCCCTGTTTCCAGTTTGTGGAATTTGTCTCTGGGTATTTTGTCCCAATGTGTGTGCGCTTAAGGTGAAAGCGCCAGGGTAGCGCGAAATTCAAATTTTCATACGTTTTTTGCATTTTGCAGGTCAGTGTCAGGTTGTATGTTGATAAAAATACGATTGGCGGCCGTAACAAATATGGCTGTACTGAGTTATAATAATTAAAATCATCAATACACGTTGTATCATTCATGTAACTCGATTGAATTCCTTTTTTATGAAATAACCATTAAATCGAGTTAAATGAATTTAGAGGGTTGTATTGATGATTTAAATGATTATAATTCTGTAAATAAATAACGTGTTACGGTCGCGAATCATATTTTGTTCAACATACAGCCTGACACTGACTTGAAAATTGTCAAAACACATAAGAAAATTTAAATTTCGTGGTCTACCATAGCGCTTCCACCTTAATATTATTTTAATTGAAGTTCGTAGCCATGCCTATGGTAAGCGCCAGATAAATTTGCATTAAAGTTCATTGCCCTTTCCTTAATTTCTCTGCATAGAACCCGGACAAGAAATTTTGAATCTTTTTTCATTACTAGAAACATTCAGGACAGCTTCATGATTTCTGTTTTCGTAATTATGTATGTCAATAAATGTATGTGGGTCAATGGCCGTTATTGCAAGATTATAGGGTGTCGACCATAGTGTAGGTTTATGCATTGTGCCCGTGTTTTCGTTTGCGTGCATTACCCGAATAAAAACTACCCTCTGTCCTAATAATTATAGACTGTGTGATTTTGAATACCGAGTGTTTGGCTTCATGCTAAAATTTTTCTAGTGCTAATGTAGATTTTATATTTTCCACAATCAACTTGCCCAGGCTGTTTTGTTGGGGCCCACTTCGAGTCTAATCAATAAATCTTGGTTTTTGTATACCCCGATAACATATTAGAAGTCAAAATAACCTGTAGGCATAGACAATGTGTGTGTGCCAACTAACAGTATGCTTGCATGTCAGGACGGAGGGCATGCGAGCTCGTCGCCCATACACATCCAGGGGCGGCGCCAGAGACCCGACATGGTGCCCGACATCGCTTCTAATACGCCGCAGGTAAGGAGTTGTACAACGGCTTGCATGTGTACCCTGCTCTACAAATATTTCATGAAAGTGCAAATAAATGACGTCAACGCTTCACAGATGACAGCGGGACACCACTCGCCGACCACTCAGCTGTGTGATGCGGGCATTTCTTTGCGCCGATTGTTTGATGTCAATTGTGGCTTTAAATTTATTTTCATACAGTCATCTGTCTCTGCCTAGCCTTTTCCTAACTATATAGGGTTCGGCTCCCAGTCAAACCGGATTCAGCTGAATACTCGTGTTTTACGTGGAGCGGCTGCTTACCAGACATCTTGGCTAGACTAGAGTCAGATTTTCTGGCTTCTGACAATCCGTAACGACTGCCAACGATCTACAAATGGCAGCCTGGACCAACGGCTTACCGTGCTTTCCGAGGCATGAAGGAATCTCGATATGTTAATATGGTCACCCATCCACAGACCGACCTCGGCATGCGATCGACCCGTGCTGCTGTAATTATTTAGCCACGAGCTAAAACTATTTATAACTCAAGAACGGCTGGACCGATTTTGTAGATCTTTAGTTTGTTGGATTTGACTATTAAAACATCGCCATTTCTGAAACATGAAAAATTAATTATGATGCGGTACGAAGTTCGCCGGGACAGCTAGTTTAAACTGTATTATTTTTTTTATAGCAGCAACCCGATGTCCAACCGACGCCGTCCCTGCAGAGAGCTCGCGAGGGATCTTCCTTCAAGAAACACAACACTGATAACCTTGACGAACAGGTAAGATTTGATCCTTTTACGTCCGACACTATACAGAACGCAATGTAATGCAACTTGTAAACGAGTTGGTTACAAGTGGAAATTTAGCCTAAGAGATTATTGTAAGTTATTAAAGATACTGAACATTTTTATTTTACAGGCACTAATCCAAATAGCGACAGAGGCGTTCGTGAAGGAACTCGGCCTGGATTGTGACACGGTGTTACGTGGGAACGTGCAAGTTCGAGACCTGCCCGCCGGCACTTATATCATGAAGGAGGAAAGTCATAAGGTATGAGTGAACATCTATTATCACGTCAATTCTTCGTAGGTATTCGCAGACATAACTGTAGTTTTCGAACAATCTTTTTAATAGACCCCAAAAAAGTTTCTTTTATAAAAGTCTGTTTTCGAAAGAGGTGTATTTTGGATAGGTGTATTTTAGAAAGAGGGGTATTTTAGAAAGATGTGTATTTTAGAAAGCGGTGTAATTTAGATAGCTGTGTATTTTAGAAAGAGGTGTAATTTAGATAGCTGTGTATTTTAGAAAGCGGTGTATTTTAGAAAGGTGTATATTAGTACAGACTAAATTTATGAATATGATAAAACAAAATCAGACAAAATTGTTTGGTCCACTATGTATTATATATTACTAGGTACCTACTTCTGTCAACATTCAAATTTATTTTGAAACTCCTTTCTGCTATTATTAAATTGCTTTATAATTTCCTTAGCTGTATTATAGTATCCCCGGTGAGCCAGAAATCTCACAGGTATGGTTTTAGTGTGATACATTGACAGTTCTACATACCATGATAACACCATATTCACTGTCATTTCTCTACAATGAAACGCAACATCAAAACCATACAACCAGCAACTGGCCTTCAGGGAATGTTCTAAAGACCAGCATAAGAAAATTATTTTGTAGGAAATTACTCAATATAGAGCCTTTTTCTAACTATATTGGGACCGGAAGCAGCTGAGAACCAGCATTTTCCATAGAGCGACTGAACATCTGACCTCCGTTACCCAGTAACTGGGTAATCCACCCCTTGTCAAGAC
Organism: Mamestra configurata; assembly: GCA_002192655.3. Classification (NCBI taxonomy): domain Eukaryota; kingdom Metazoa; phylum Arthropoda; class Insecta; order Lepidoptera; family Noctuidae; genus Mamestra; species Mamestra configurata. The sequence goes on from NDFZ01005188.1 coordinate 125,221, forward strand.
TCGTGTCAGATTTTCTAGCTTCTGACTATTTCGAACGATGGTCAAAGATCTTTAGAAAAGGAAAATCATAAAAACTTTCACTGTAAATTAAAAGTTCCATTAGAATAGCCTGAAACTATATTTTGTATGCGGGATATTTTTTAGCAATCTCATCAATTTAGAACAATTCCGGGATCCGGGATTCTGAAAAGCATGTCCATATTATACTTTAGTGGGAATAAAAGTGAAGTTTAGGTATATTATCGCCCCTGATTTTCCGATCACTGATACATATATTTTTTTTAATCATTTGCAGAACCCACATTGAGGTTCAAATCGCATAGCGGTTGCCGTAAATAACCCCCATTAGAATCTCATGTGTCAAGTGTTTCTTTTTAATAATTTAACTTTGTGTTACAATTTTTGACTGATTTCTTTCTTCGCATATTTATTTGCTTTCACCTTTCTCACGATCCAATCCTTTTCTTTAACTACTTAATATGTTAAAACTAATATTTTTTTTTTTTTTAGGATGTGGCGCTGGTTTATTTATTGTCTGGTGCTCTGCTGGTGTCTCAGCGAGTGGCGGAAGGCGACGGAGAAGTCCACATGTTCACTGCTTACCCAGGTAAATAAACATGAGTTTTCAATGTCAAAGCGTTTATTTCAATTAGGCCATTAAACGGCACTTTTGAACGTCATCATTTACAGTTCAGTAAAATAATAGTATTAAATTAATAAACTGACTCCATAAGAATGTACCCTCCATAAGAACGGACAAGAAACTCCATGGTTACGCTTTTCAAGTAATGGGTTAACAATATTTGGTATACAAAAATTAATTTAATATAATGTGACAATATTTTGACAACTAACTTAGTTTCTAGACTGATATATTTCAGCTGCATCTTAAATTTAGCATAATAAAGCTAGTAAGAAAGAGAAAGAGTTATTTTCTCTAAATATGACGCATGCCATAAAAAAAGAAAATAATTGAAACGAATTGCTCAGCATAACTCTTACGAAAAGTTCAAACGAACTGTTTAGACACTCCATCTTTTCTGATAAATAAATCCTCATTTAATTATACTCCTTTGTGAAAAGTTAGAGTAATATTAGGTCTGCCAGCGTTGCGGAATTTGTTCGAAAGAGTCACCGCGGCCCTGGAATGCAAAGGGCTTTAGAAGGAACACGGATGGGTTTTAGTCAGTAAGAGTCTGACACGCCCTTCCGCTCCACCCAGAGCGGAAGAAGTCATTTGACGATTTCCCATCCTTAAAAAAAAGGGTAATATTAGGTCGACCTTCATTTAATTTTCATGTTTCTTCTCCAGGTGAAGTAGAAGGCGGTCTAGCCGTCCTAACAGGCGAACCAAGCTTCTTCTCCATCCGCGCGAAGCATTTCTCTCGCATCGGCCTGCTGTCCAAGACCACCGTGTACAGCATCATGAGGGAGCGACCTTCAGTAGTGTTACACATTGCAAACACTGTTGTACGAAGACTGTCACCCTTCGTGAGACAGGTGGACTTCGCACTTGATTGGGTATGTGATTTTGGGAACCATTTGTGGTAATAACATGAATGTTTTCGTCATAAAACGATTTGCAAAAATTTTTTTAGGTGTTTTTTATAGTTTTTTAGATAATTTTCAGTATAGCTTGCAATGTGGAAACTATTCAATCCCCAGCACATCAAGCTACAACAATCTGTCAGATTTGTTTGATTGATTTTCAACTTTATCGCTAAAGCATTAGGTTGAAGGTTGTTTGGGAAAATTTAACAGTTTTGGGTAGCTTTGTGTGCTGGCGTCTGTACAACAGGCAACGTCAAGGATGTTGGATTTGTTATGTTGTAAAAAAGAGTACTCCCAATCTGCCAACAAATCCCAAACCTAGACTTCAAGAAAAAAAAATGTATATCTTTTGGCATGACTTGACAACTAATAACATTTTTATACTCTTTTCCTCCACAGGTATTCCTCGAATCAGGACGCGCCGTCTACCGCCAGGACGAAGAATCCGGCTCCACATTCATAGTCCTGTCCGGGCGCCTGCGCTCCGTGATCACCCATCCCAACGGCAAGAAGGAGCTGGTCGGGGAGTACGGCAAGGGCGACCTGGTCGGCATCGTGGAGATGGTCACGCAGACCAGGAGGAGTACCACTGTCATGGCCGTCAGGGATTCTGAGCTGGCCAAGTTACCTGAAGGACTGTTTAATGCTATTAAACTGAGGTTCCCTGTGGTCGTGACGAGGCTGATTAATCTGTTGGGGCACAGGATTTTGGGTCAGTGTTTTTTTTTTATTGTTGTGCCTTTATTTGATTTTAGCTTAATTAATTTGGATGTAGTTATGTAGAATTTAACTCTAGATAGACTTTTCTATCTTCAATGAATGAAAATGGGTTTATAAAATGGTGATCACAGACCGTACAACAGAGTTGAGACTCTAGAAACAAAATCATCTTTATAATGTTTTGCTCTACTTATCTTTGTTTGCCCTAGGTTTTCTCTAATTTAGATTCAGTCTCTATAGTTTGGCAATAAAATCCCTTTCAAAAATGACATTCCTCAAGGGTAAGCATGCGTCCATGTTGCTGTTGTTACATCATCGCCTTACATTATAACTCTTGCCTTCCAATCCCCAGGATCCTGGCAGAAGCCAACAGCCGGGCTGGGCGGCGCGGCTGCCATAGAGCCTCGTCCCTCGCAGCACAACTTCTCCACAGTGGCCGTTGTTCCTGTCAGCGATGATGTACCGTTGACTGCCTTCACTTACGAACTGTATCACTCGCTGTCTGCTATCGGTAAGTCAAAATAGATTTGAAAGAAAACATTTACAGTTTAAAAAAACGAGCGAGTCTTACAGTAGTCGCATAGGATGTGTAACGTCTGATAAAAAAGAAGATCTCACCTTGGTAAAAAACAACATTAACATTAAAACTACCAACTGACAGCCAACTCGACCACTGCGCGCGCTCATTGGTTATATCGAATAGGGCGTGCTCATTGATCAAATCAAATAGCGCGCGCTTCCTCGGCTTCCTGTTACACACTTCCGTCCTATTTCACGAAATACTCCCGAAGCAGGAAAGCGAGAAGAAAATATGTTACATATAAAAAAAACAACGTTGTAGTAACGTTGCAGTTATTCGGTTTGAACCATATGGTCTCCTAGCAGTCCAGTACGACTCGCGTTTGACCACTATCTCACCTGATGGTAAGCGATGATGAGGTCGACGATGGTGAACGATGGTCACATAGTATATTTCATCTTTGTCTTTTCATCTTGGATGGATGGATAGATCTTACTATGAATGGACCACCAGCTTAATGTTTAGCTAATGAAAAAGGGATTTTGCCTGGGTTAAAAAAAATATGATTCTATTTAGTCCATCAGTAAGATTATCGAAAAATATTGGCAACGTATTTTTTCATTTTATAAAATCAATAAAAAAATACGAAGATAAAACGCATCAAAGATAAGGAGTGGGGGCTTGTAACGTCACTTTCCAGTCCTGGTAAGTCACACGAGTTTTCAACGCACTGTATCGTTTTAAGCTTTCTTTACGGGACAAAAGAAAAAATACATGTCCATGTCATGTGTGTCATGTCATGTGTGTGTGTGTGTTGGACTAATTCGATTTTTTTAGTCAAATACCCTATTTTTATTTTCAGGCCCCACAGTGCGTCTTACTTCGGACGTGATCAGAAAACTCCTCGGTTTGACCATCATGGACCCTAACAACGAGTACAGACTCAGTTCCTGGCTGGCACAGCAAGAGGATAAACACAAGGTACTGTTGTCATCAGAAAGTTAAATTTAATCCTTCATCAATAATAATGTCTGTTGCTAAATATCCATAACCTGTTGTTCATTTCCATCTCAAACGAAACAAAAATACCTACAATAGTGTCCAATGATTAAAATAATATTTTGTCAAACCCAGGGTACTGTATCTTGTAACTATAATTTCTTATATTATAAAGTTCTTATATTATAACTATAATTCCCTGGAGACTTAAAATTAACACAAAAAAAAAATCGCTATTGCCCCTTATTTTACCTATAGTTTCTAGTAATATTGTAATTATTGTTATTCTGTGTAAGTATACTTATTAATAATTTGTAACTGCATAGGAATCTTAAAAGCTTCCTGCGGGACAGGCCTGGCCTAGCGCACGAAGTCTTTGAAAATTCTTTGATACTTAATTATTAAAGAAACTAAACGCTCTTGTGTAACACACAATTTTTAATACTTATATATTATTTTTTATTTATTTTTTTCTTTTTACCGATTGTTGTGTTGTGGTTTTCAGGTGGCTCTCTACCAGTGTGATCCAAGTCTCACACAATGGACACAGCGATGCATCCGCCAGGCTGATTGTATTCTCATTGTCGCTTTGGGAGACAAACAGCCCAGTATTGGCAAGGTAGTTTGATTTCAGAAGTAATTAAATAGAAAATTAACCTTCTGAACGCCATTGTCACGTAAACATGACAAGTAAGCGCGTGCCCTGTACGCCAAACGTCACAAATATGTGACAAAAAGTATCTACGGCGAATTTGTGGCTTGACGTCGGGGGCACGTCGATGCGTTTATGCTCTGGCGTTCAAAAGGTTAATAGCATAAGTTGTTATAAACATTGTTAGCTGGAAGATGCTTAACTGCATATTCTAAAACAGAGCCGTCTCCGCGTCTGTCTGTTTGTACGCGATAAATTAAAAAACTACCGAATTAATTGTCTTACGGTTTTAACTAATGGATGGAGTGATTCATAAAGTTGCCCGCTGCTCTGCTGAGTCGGGGCGGGTCGCTATTTATATTTAAATACTTGTCTAAAATAAGATAAGGTATCACTGTCTTCTGTGTCTTGTAATCACAGAGATGTTTCTTTTTTTTACCAAAAACGTTTTGTCATTAATCAGAGCCACTTCTTATATCCAAATTGGCGACACTTCCAGATAGAGAAAGAGATCGAGCGTCTCGCCATCCGTACGCAGAAGGAGCTGGTGCTGCTGCACCGCGAGGGCGGCGCCAACCCGTCGGGCACGGTGCACTGGCTCAACATGCGCACGTGGGTCAGCCAGCACCACCACGTCCGGTGTCCGCACAGGATGTTCACCAGGAAGTCGCAGTATCGCATCGTGAGTATCCGTTGTTTATGATCTGCTGTGTCTGTTGTCTGTGCTTTGACAGCTTCAGGTGTAGACTAAAGTGGAATCGCTTTTATTTATTTTTATGACTTTTTCGTTTTTAACCATTTGAACGCCAGAGCATAAACGCATCGGCGTAACCCCGACGCCAAGATGCAAAATCACCGTACTTTTTGTCACATATTTGTGACGTTTGGCGTACAGGGCACGCGCTTGCTTGTCATGTATGTGGCATGTAATGGCGTTCAAAAGGTTCAGGATGGGAAATCATAAAATGACTCCCGCTCTGGGCGGAGTGGGAGTGTCAGACTCTTACTGACTAAAACCCACCCATGTTCTTTCAAATGCCCTTCGCGTTCTAGGACCGCAGTGACTCTTGAACAATCCCGCAACCCTGACAGAATTTTTGTGTCATCTTGATTTGCTATGTTGCTGAAGTTTCTCAGAGCATAGTAATATTGATAATTTTTCTGACCCATTTACATACTCTAGGTGTGGATTGTGGGTTAGAATTGTGAGAAATTAGTGAACTAGATTATTAACAAATCAAGGATTTTCAAATCGATTTTATTTTATCTATACATATAATAAAAATGTAACCGCTGTCTATACATGGAAGATATATGAGAAAAAATATTGTTGGGACCTTCATAACGCAAATAACACACAAAACAATGATTTTTAGAATTTTTGGCTGTTTGTCTGCGTTTGTGCCTGCTAATCTCAGAAACAGCTTATCCGATTTAGATGTTTCCACTAATACATTGTGGTAACCTTCACTTAACATTGTGTTTGTTTCATGTCAATTGGTTCATAAATAAAAAAGTTATGCCAATTTAAAGAATCACGTCGAGCATTTGTTAAACTTTCTATCTATTCTTTCTCTGTTTAGTAGCGTTGACTGAAACTTTACTAAACTTCATAATCTTAAATAAAAATGTCTGCCCCAAGTAATTATTGCAAAAGCTAGTATTTTGATATACAACACTATAGTTTCGATACTCTCACACTTTAGTTTTGTGAAAGTATGAGAAACTGTTCGGTATCGCTTTTTTCTGATCTCACTAAAACTTGTCATTTTGCCTCTCCAGAGCGAGTTATACAGCAAAGTGCTGATGTCTGAGGCATCAGTACACTCGGACTTCTCTCGGTTAGCTCGTTGGCTCACCGGCACTTCAGTGGGGCTGGTGCTCGGGGGCGGTGGCGCTCGAGGGGCCGCTCACGTGGGGATGGTGCGTGCTATACAGGTAACTGTAGTTTTTTTTTAAATCTATACTAATAAAATAAAGCTGAGAAGAGTTTTGGAAAATTCTTATTGTCACGACTTAGAGCGTATTTTGCATGTAAAATTATTTTTGTATATAATAGCTACATTCATGAGAAGGCTATAACGGGAAAAAACGGGATATGCGTGTACCAAGTCGCGGGCAAAACAAAGCTAGTGACAAATAAAATGGTAACAGATAGATACCATAAAGATCCGGAGACCAGAAATAAAGGTTCAAGCGAAGACAAATTTTTAATTTATTTTCTCTGGGTTGGACTGCCTTAAAAGATTTTTCTTTATATAACTTTTTCTGTAACACTTGAATGGCGTACATAATGAAGATGACATTCTATTCTATTCAGAAAATCCCCATCTAAACCCTTATGACTCGGTTTCCAGGAGGCCGGCATCCCCATCGACATGGTGGGCGGCGTGAGCATCGGCGCGTTCATGGGGGCGCTGTGGTGCATGGAGAGGAACATCACCACCGTCACGCAGAAGGCCCGCGAGTGGTCGGTGGTATGTATCCTTCCATCAAGTTTTGGATCTATGTAAAAATATTCTGATTCCCATAAGACCTTTTGTGCGATTACCAGTCACATATACATACAGTTGGTGGGCGTGGCATTAAAAATGTGATTGAACTACAATAAAAAGACTAACGACTATATGTATAGAAAGTGGTTTTTTTATACCAGTATTTTTTTTTGCAATTGTTTCTTCGCTGTACAACAGATACACTGGAACATTACCTTAAATATTACCACACGCAGAAGCGTGTGGTAATATTTGTTTCAGAAGAAACACACGTTATAATCGAGGTATTGAATTTAGAGCCTTTTGGATTCATGTAATTACGCGCCAATGTTAACCTTATCGTGACACAAAATAAAATACACTTTACTTGCAGATCAGATAAATCACACTTACACAATTGGTACACACTTATGTTAAAATAGTCTTCTAATTTTTTTCCGAATTTATGAAGAACTGTTTCAGTATTTGGGAACAAAACAGGGTTTATTTATTTTTTATTTTATTTACTGGGGACAAAAAACAGTTACATGCTTAAAATAAATAAGTAATTCTTCAGATTAAAATCACAAACATGTAACCCACACCAATGTCCATGTGTTCACAAAGGAATAATAGAAGTGAAGGACTGTGGTAAGAGTTCACAAATCTCTGTGATAGCTCTGCATAATATAAATAATTTCAGTTACATTTAATTTAATTTCCTTTCCAATTTTGTCAGTAATAGATTACAGATCTCTGTGATAGCTACGTACAATATAATACAGTTCAATTTAAGTACATTTAAAATAATTAAATTTTTTGCCTGTCAAATTCGTCAAAGACATAGTAAGATTTTGAATTACTTTTTGATTTTATTTTGCTCTTTTTACCTCTGAAAGGTTTCCAGCCTCGTGTAATGACCAGTAAGATTTATAAACCTAATCGGGTAGATTGAACAAATGAATAAACAACACGAAACTGAGGAGCTACTCTCTAAGCCCGAAGACCGTAGTTTCGGGCTTAGTTGCTGGCGTATTCTAATCCGTATCACCTACGGACTTAGGATTAGTTCCGAAACCGAACTAAGAATGATTGACGACATGATTTGACAGTAACTGTGAAATCGTGTTGTCATTATTTCTTAGTGGTTAGGTGATTCGGACTAGAATACGACCGCAACTAAGCCCGAAACTACGGACTTCGGGCTTAGAGTGTAGCCCCCTTGACACAACCAAGACTAAACCATCTTCACTCGTGTTCCAGAAAATGACCCAATGGGGTAAGCAGCTTCTGGACCTGACGTACCCAGCGACGTCCATGTTCTCGGGGCGTCAGTTCAACGCCACCATCCGCTCCACCTTCGGGGAGGTACACATCGAAGACCTGTGGCTGCCCTACTTCACGGTCACCACTGACATCAGTTCCAGCTGCATGAGGGTGCACCGACATGGTGAGTTTGTAGCGGAGATGAGGAATGGTGGTTTTATGAATGACTCTGAAGTATGATATTTCAAAACAAATTTAAACAGTCATATTAAATTCATTGTTTTATTACGCGCCTGTTTCCGTGTCCTGATAGACACTATTCACCTGATAAGTAAACTGAATTCTAACAGATATATTTTAACAGTTTTTAACCTTTTGAACGCCAGAGCATATTCTAGAACATGTTTCCGCATTCTCTGGATGCGGAAGTCTTAAATGTAAAATAAGTATTTATAAAAGATTTTTTTATTAAATAATTCATCGACAAATTACATTTATACGATCTTAAATTGTAAATAAATATTTCGAATCTCAAGTATTCTCAAAGCAACAATTAGCATATATTTAATTAATGTTATAGATATATAACTTAACTTTTTCAAATGATATTATTTCTGTGTGTGAAGCTTTACAAAATCACAATTGTGTGTGCAATGTCCATAAAACTTGCACATTGAACTAAAGAAATTATCACAAAATCGCTAGCAGTAGTATTAGTTAAAATTTAACACAACACATTTCGTGGACAGGAAACTGTTTAATTTTTGATTAATTTATATATAGCTTTTTTGCACTATACTAACCCAAGTTATATTTATTTGCTTTTCAATATTATTTTATAAATGGAAATGTCTGGCTTTTATTTACTCTATGGCCAGTTATAGGCGCAATTTGCGTTCATGGTCGTCCTAAGAGATTGGTTCCACTATAGCGTCCTGAGATCAGATGTAGTGGAACCATTCTCCAAATACTTTAATGGACTACAATTGAACGTTAAAATGCCCCAATTCAAGCCATTGTGTAAACGAGTGTATAAATTATTCGTATCGATGTGATGCATGTTGAAATTGATAAATATTGTGTAAAATTGTTGTCGTAATATCTGCAGACCAGATTTTATTTATGTGGCAGTATGTTTGCATAAGGGTGGTTATAGACGTACGGCCAACGCGACGTCATATAGTTGTTAAATTCCACCTCTATGGCTGAAATTTACGTTTTTTAAATATGATCCCAGAAAAGTGCCGTACGTCTATACAGCGTGACTTAATTCATTGACAATATTTCAGGGGGAAAGTTTTTTTCTATGAATCCAAACAACTTTTGACTGTGGGGTCAACGCTGAAATAACAGCTATTCAATACGGAACGTTCGCAAACGTCAATAATATGTTGGGGATAGCTGTATTTTTATTCGCGATTCCAGTATTGATCCCACATTAAAAGTTGTTTATATTCATTCTTACTTTTACTCCTTGAAAGATTGCCTGTAAATTCACAAGTCACCCTGTGAACACTAATATTCTTATAAAAAAGAATCCACACACAGCTTTAGTGAACCAATGTTACAAAATTGCCACTTCGCTGTCACTTGACCACATTTTGTCACGCGGACGTCTATACCTTCATACGATCCATATCTATGATGGCAATAGTCGTTACAGGCATAAACGTGCTAATTTTGTGTTCATGTCATTTTGTTTTTTAAAAAAAATTTTTTGGTTTCATTGTCCGCCACAGTCTACAAACCACACTCACTTGCATTTATATGTTTGTATGATGTTACAAGTGTGTTTGTTACATGCAATATTATGTGTTTTTACACCCCCACTACCCCTCTCTCACTCAATGTTCTAAATACCCCCCTCTCACTCTTGTAAAACTATCGAAATTTTTTATTTTATTTTTTAACAACGATACGAATCCGACATTTGCCTTTGGGAAGTTGCCATTACTTTAAAAAAAAAACGCTTGTGATTGGTTTACCTAACGCTAATTATTTGGGAGTTCATACATTAAAAAAATATTTATTATATTATTAATCGTCCATACAATGTCGGGTTGGATGTGATGTAAAGTTTGTATGTATTAAATCTTCGTACATTATCATACATTCTCTCATCTTCATGTACATATATGCATGAGTGTGGTTCTTAGTTATTTTTCTCATTTTTATTACTTGTATATTTAATCTTTTTTAACTTCCCATCTGTAGTTTGCCGCAGCGTTGTCGCAGCGTGGTCGTTGCGTATCATCTTAGCATGTTGCATGTACTGTAGCAATGTCTATTCTCATCATAGATTACTCACGGACCAGATGCGACACTGTAATTCTATGTGAGCTCGACGATACGTTTTCTATCACGTTCATTTCCTATCCATGGACTGTGTTGTTTAACTTTGACTAATACACATGTTAGGCATTGAACAGAAACGTCAGATGTCCGTATGTCTGTCTGTAGGTTCGCTATGGCGTTACATTCGCGCTTCGATGTCGCTCAGCGGCTACATGCCACCGCTCTGCGATCCTGTAGACGGCCACCTCCTATTGGACGGCGGTTATGTCAACAATCTCCCAGGTAAACCAATCACAGAGCGAGGTGTTGCGTGCGCGTATCCGATTGGCTGGCTAGCACGTGTGCACAGTTAGGCTGAGTGAAAATATTGTCGTAAAGACTCTGTGAAAAAAAAAATGTTGAATGAATAACTAGTTAAAGACGATCCAGTATCAGTATTTTTCCTTATCTTCGACACAATAAGTAGATAGTGTAGTTAAAAACACAAAAAGTTCAAAAACTAATCACATTCCAATACAATATACCACCTACCTGTAATCGTATCAGGTAATAAAAAATTAACTAAAACTAAAATACAAACTTACTTGTAGATAGTGTAGGACTGTAGGTACTTCCGGTCTCAATAATTTAGTAGGAAAAGTAATACTGTAGATAAGGGATTCTAATTCTTTCCTAAAAAACAAGTTTCAACTCTCTAGCGATCGTAGTTCTGTATCATTCACAAAAAAAAAAATCTTTAGACGCATTTTCTTCACTTCGCAATCTCAAATTCTCATTTTAAAATTCTCTTCCATTACTAATGTAAAACATTACCAGTCTGACTAAAAAAAAAACATCGTTCCTTTTTTAAACAATGCCATAGACTAAAAATCAATGTTGCCAACACAAAGACGTATATTGTCACTCAGTCTAGCGCCCGAAGGTAAGTAATGGCAACGGCCTCGGATGGGTCGGTTGTTCAATGGCGGAGTATCACCAGGTGTTCTATGGAGGTACTGCCGTTCGTCCATGAGTATAGCGGGCATCTTCCCGCCTATTTGCGACCCCATGGATGGACATTTGCTGCTGGATGGGTGCTACGTCAATAATGTGCCTGGTAATGTATTTAAAATCTTCTTGTACCTATAAACTAGAAAGTATATGATAAGCTTCTTGTATTCTATGTTAAAGAAAGTATTATGTAAGGAGGATTAACTTGTTGTCTGATGTAACAACAGTGCAAATTGATCTGACAATTAATTTTATGGATTTTTCGATATTGTTACATTTTGAATACCAATTATGCCAAAACGAACCAACCCAAATTCTCTTTTTTTTTCTAATAGTTACGGTAAATGACAGTCCATCATTAAAGTTTTGGTTTTTATTTTTGTAATATATATATCATACAGAATCATAATTGCAGGTCGTTTTGGCAAAACCCCAAAACGACCTAACCCACGATGTCTCCGTACTTCTGTTTAATTCAAGTCCAATATTCCAAATTTATTGGTAAAGCAGTCTTAATTATTATACTGAATAAAAATAAATAAATCAGGATAAGTATGATCTAATAACATAAGGTAAGGTACTTTGGATCATCAATCAGAGACAAAATGATGTGGGATGGTTTGTTTTGGCATAACAAGGCCGGCTTTTAATATTTTGATTAAGTACAATTTTTAATCAAATACCTATTTTAAATGATTGCGTCCTTGATATTTTTAGGCTCGTTTGATGAGCTATTTTATAACACTGCGAATGTTAAAGACTGGATTTATTTATTTGAAACAAACTTCTTCCTTGTCTATAACATAACTTGTAAAACATTACAGCGGATGTGATGAGATCATTGGGAGCCAAGCACATCCTTGCTATAGACGTGGGCTCTCAGGACGATACGGACCTTACCAACTACGGCGATGATCTGTCTGGCTGGTGGCTTCTGTGGAAAAGGTGAGACTTAAATAAAAACGTCGAAATTCAAGTCGCAATATCATTTTGATGTTGCGGAGTTTGTTCGAAAGAGTCACCGCGGCCCTGGAACGCAAAGGGCTTTAGGAGGAACACGGATGATTTTTAGTCAGTAAGAGTCTAAAACGCCCCTCCGCTCCATCTAGAGCGGAAGAAGTCACTTGGCGATTTGCCATCCTTTAAAAAATATATCATTTTGGTATCAATCAATCTCAGAAACTTGAAAAATGTAGGGAATTTAGAGATACGAATGCAAACCGTTCTTAAAAATACCGGAATATCCCCTTTTATATTCTCATATTTTTAATAACATTCGCATTCTAATACTTCTAATCTCAATATTATCGATGTGTCAAAAATACATCGTCTTAATTTGTGAAATTCATGATCGCTAAGATGTGATTAGATTTTGAACGTTTTTTTTTACAGAATTTGACAGTATTATAAAACCTATATGTATGGGTATTCCTTTCTTTTCCACTTTGAAATTGATCTCATCATCAGCAAGGTCTTCAAGGGAGGCTAACCATCAAATCATTCGAATTTCAAATATTGGCGCAAAACCGCCATTGATTATTCCACAGTCGAATTGCAAAGTGGACTCACTAGGTGTCGCTACTCACACGTTGAAGAATTGTGGTTGTGAAGTAAATTTAACTCAGAATTAAATATGATATGAGTATTGTTATTTATTTCAATGACGTTTTATTGCACAAAAACTGATACAGTAATAAAACAATAATCTAAATTTACTTTTCGAAACATAAACGCTTCGTTCAGTTTGACAAATCTCACCAACAGATGTCACTGTGCCGTGACGTCACGTTTCTGAATCGCGGTGTTAAGATTCTCCGCTGTTGAATGACTCTCGCGCACTACCGTGTAGAACTCATACTTACCTGGCATAGGGGACACCGTGATCAAGAAGGCGGTTCCCCCAGGGCGAGGCCTTCCCATTGCACTGCGGTTGGGTTGACCCCTGCGATTATCCCTAATGTGGATAACTCGGATGCGTAATTTTTGGTAGTGGGGACTGCGTTCGCGCCGTCCCCCTCAGAATATTCCAAATGAACAATAACAAATAAGATGCAATATAGTTGGTAGTTTCCAATTTTAAAGATGTTTGACCGCCTCCGCTTCCGTATCAAAACGTCCTATTAGCAAATCGTCGTATCCGCCAAGCGACCTATTAGTAGAACTTCTTATTGTCTTACTAACTTAATTTTTCAGTCTAATATTCTATTCAGTTGGACACGATTAGTCTGGTGATCTTTTGTTAACCTGTTTATTATACAAATAAATAATTTGATTAAAACAAAAACTGTTGTGTACATTTTTTTTATAACCGGTAACATTCTGTACTCGTTTGTGTCGTCTGTCTGTCTGTCGTCATTTATAATTTGAAGCTGTTATTTAGAGGACATTGTATTGTTTACAGATGGAATCCATTCACAGCGCCAGTAAAGGTCCCCAACTTGCCAGATATACAGAGCAGACTGGCTTATGTGTCGTGCAACAGACAATTAGAGGTAAGATTTTTTTTTTTTTTTTTTTATACGGGGACCACTCGCAGTTCAGCACGCTAGGGCTGGTAACTGCTTAACCGGACTATCCTGTGGTGGCCTTAAATGAATCTAAGGCCCCCAGCCAGGGCTTACAAACTAAATTAAAACTACATGACCGCTCGCTAGGGCATCCCCTGTGGGATACGGACCTCGGCTAGCGGCGTCATTTTGGGAGGAACAGCAAGGGACAGGCTGGGTCATAACATTAATTGGGGAGTTTAAAACTACTGGCTCAGCGACACGGGCTGGCTCGGTTATCAAAGGTCGGGAAGGAGCAGGTAAGATAAAGATATAATGCATTTATTTGTATAAATATGTGTGACATGACACATGTATATGCACATATAGATGGAAAGAGTTAAATATTGCTGGTTCAACATGTTTTGCCATATTCGGCGTACAAAATATTATAGTCACAATTCAATCCATTCAAATACATACCTAATAGCAATATTATTAATATTATAGAAAGACTATCTAATTACTATATAACTAACTTTAACTGGTATGATAAAAAGCAAAATTTTTTCACAAACTAATTTATTTGAGGCTGCAATTTCGAGTTGCTGTTTACTTGCATCATCTTAAGACAAAAGATAAGCATCAGTGTAGTTTCTACAAAAACAAATTGGATGACATAAGTAAGACCCTCGTCCCGCAGTTACTGTAGTTTATAAAATCTATTTAAATCTGTTCGCTTATTTTATACTTACTCATGTTATTTCGGTATATCAAATCACGTCACTTAACATTCGCAAATTTACTGATGCTGGATTCTGGAAAAAAAAAATCTTCATGAACATTAGTGGTATCATATGCGGACTTAATGCATGCAACAAGACATTATCTACCTGTCAACCTTTGCTTAAAAAGAGTACAATCACATTTGATAATGCGCGTTTCACTGTTTGTCACAATAGTTTTATGATAATTTTCGTACGAGAAACGACCTATGTTTCAAAAAATGAACTTAGATATAAGAATATCTAAGTTCATTTTTTGAATGACTTAAGAAAAGCTAAAATAGTAACTAGGACCAAGAGTCCTAGTTACTATTTTAGCTTTCCTTAAGTCTTCTTCACACTAAAATTTTACCATATCCATCCCCAGGAAGTAAAAAAATCGGACTACTGCGAGTACATCCGCCCTCCGATCGACGCCTACAAGACCCTTCAGTTCGGTTCCTTCGACGAAATACGTGAAGTTGGCTACAGACACGGCGCTGCATATTTCGAGGGCCAGAGGAGGGGTGGCGGAGGGGGAGTGAGCGGGGCAGCCGCTGCGGAAGGGAGACGGCACGATGCGCCTTCATTGACTGAGTGAGTAGGACAGAGATAGATTGTGTTTTAGTGTTGTGTGCTTTCGGAAGTCAACTTCAAGGCGGTGAAGCTGTGATGGTGGTTGCTATGTGTTTCGAAGGGATCTCAGTATTCAAATTTAGTTGTCTTGCTTTGAAGGGATTTGTGTTCTTACATTTATTTGACTTTGTTTTGTGTTGTTTGTGTTTCGGCTATATTCTCAAACGTTACTTAATTTTAATTCGCATTAAGGCATTGTCAATATAAGACGTGAAGAGCATTATAGCAATGTCGAATAAATTATAAAAAAAAACATCAAAAAATTAAGAGTCGTTTGAGAATTAGCGGCCTAATTAAAAATCTGCATGCAAACATTCATTTTCACTATACATTTCCATGTTGTATAACAATCATGTCTAATTTATCACTTACCACGTACACTTCGCTTAACTTTCCAAAGCGCAGCAAGAAAAGATATTTTAGATACTTTTGCAAGCTTGAATTAAGCTTTATTTATTTTTGAATATCATGTGGTCCCTTCGAAATAAACCAAAGGCGAAGGACACACGATGCGACTCCTATGTGAGTAGCTATCAGTAGCTTCTAGAACATCGTATATAAACTGGTCAACAACTGGTGGAGGATCCTGGCAGTGACTGGCAGTAGTGAACCGTTGTATTGTTCTATGAGGTACCGCTACGGGACTACGTACTACGAAGGGCAGCGGCGAGGAAGCAGGAGGCCTAGTAGCTTCGTATCTGATGGCAGGAAAAGTCACCCACAGCCGTCGATTACCGAGTAAGTTTGTAGTTGGTAGTGGTGCCGAGTTTTGATAAAATGTGCCAACCCACAATCAGTTATAGTGAATACGAAGAATTTCAGTCGATATTGCAATTAATCCGAAAACATAATAGGCCCATTCATGGAAATTTAAAAATTACATGAGCTACATGTTTTATGTAGTGCAACACGTTTTTTGCTGGGAACTTTTTACTGTAGCTTTTCTAAAAAAATACCCAAAGTTTTTTTATGTCCAAAAACGCCTTAAAGTTACAGAAAAACAGTGTTTTAACCTGTAAAAAGTATATAGTTAAAAAAACATGGTCAATAATAAAACGCATACAAATTTAAACTTGCAGTTAGCTTGTTATGTTGTTCAATTTATCAGCTTTAAACCATAATGTACGAAATTATAAGAATTACTTCAGAAAATGAGTCGATAATTGAATGTGGTTTGGTACATTTTTGCGAAATTCGACACAAAAATCTTCCATGACTGATCTTTCTTCAAGACTGGTCTGAAAGGGATTTAAAACCTCTCTCTTCTCTCTTTGACACAGAATTGCTTCGTTTACTACATAAAGGATACAAGGTGTATGTATTATAGAAATAACCTGGATAAATAACTTTCCTTTATTCATTTCCATACACATTTTTATTAATATTCATTTTAATATTTGCACATTAATAAAAAATAATGTAGCAAACATTATCCATCTTCGGATAGAAATTGTTGACGGAGGGAACCTTCTAACAAAGTGCCAATGGTAGCTTACAGGTCTTACTTAAATTACTTCGACGTAACTAAGGGCGAAATAGCCTTATTATGCCATATAACCATATACATTAACCTTTTGACCGCCACAGCCGGCTATAGTCGACAAATGAAAAAGTTCCCAATACGCCACCTTCGGCTAGAGCCGACAAAAAAAAACGCCAAATTTGTGGTTTGGCGTTGGGGCAAACCGATATGTTTATGCTCTGGCGTTCAAAAGGTTAACTGCCATGTATCGTAACTACCTTCTTCTGACTTTCATTAAAGTCAAAGTCAAACCGTTTATTTCAATTAGGCCACTAAGCGGCACTTTTGAACGTCATAATTTACAGTTCAGTAAAATAATAGTATTACATTAATAAAGTGACTCTACTGTCCATTCGGAAAGGTGGATTCTTATGGAGAAGAACGGACAAGAAACTCCCTAGTTACTCTTTCCAAAAAATGGTTTTACATAATTTGGTATACAAAATTTTATTTAATATTATGTGAGGACGATGCACCCAGAGTATGGTACTTATAGGAACAAAGTATAACCAGCAGAGGTAAACTTATTCATTTTCTAAATAAATTTAGGTAAATGGTACTCACATATTTACAAATATTGGAACCATTAATTTAACAGTGTGTGAGTTAGCAGAAAAATAAAAACACAAAAAGTATATTAACCATTAACCTATGGACTTCCTCATTTATGGGGTTTTAAATCTGATTTCTGTAAGTATTTTTCTTGAACCAAAGGGATATCTCCTATCGACGGAGAGACAAATTAATGACAGGTCCCCGCAACGCTGATTTATTATATAGCAAATGCAAAACAATGGTCATCATTGACATCAGCCCACGTGACCACCAAATTTCAACCATAAACTAAACGAATACTTTTCCAACACTTTTCCAGCTACACGTTCACGGACTTAGCCCAGATGGTATGTTCGGTCCGGACTGCCCGTGACGTAGACAACGATTCCTCTTCATCATCAGACTATGAGGAAGATCAGCGCCATTTCGAAGGGTATGCGTCGGAACCCAGCGCTGGGATAATGGAGGTGAGAACACGATTTTTTATGAACAAAAATATTATTACTTTATTTTATATTTGGTTTCTCAGTGGGACCAAGTAATTTAGTGAATTGATAGAATATAGGTACTTCATTGTACTTTGGTTTTTTATTTGTCTTTTTCTTGCTTTTTTTTACATTTGCCTTACGAACCTTCGTACAAAAAAATCGGACCCTTATAGCAATACTCGTGTGTCTCTCTGTCCGTCTGTTTCAGAGCGTATTTTAGTCTTAGTACCTAATGCATTTTGTAACTAGTCGTTTTAACTGATTTGCCATTTCCGGATTGGAAGCGAAAAGTATTTCGTTTTATTTCTCAGTGGTGTTTATCAATTTTACTTTCTTAATTTTGATGTCAAACTTTTATAACGAATAGTATTTCTTTTTAGTTCATTATTTTTTATATTAAAAATGTCCCGTGGTTTAGCCTGTCTTTCGGCTTAGTTGTCTTGTAAGTCTTTAATTTTTCTTTATTTTAATTTTTTTAAGTACATTACATTTACGAAACGCTGAAAGACGAGTTGTCGTTAAAAAAATATTTAATTATATATATATATATGCAGTTTGGACTGGCTGGGAGCTGTCACTAGAACAGCTGCAAAAAGGCTAGGTAAATTATGTGTACTAATAAAATAAATATCAAAATGTTACTTGCGTTTCAGAGTCTAGAAGAATTCTAAATTGCCTAGTGTATTAACATACAAAACATATACAGGGTGGAGACGACGATACGACAATAAATCAAAACATTGGCAATACTAGTTCATACAAATATGTTGTCTTTTATCACAGATTTGATGTCACTAACTGCAACTCTCTGCTTAGAATATTTCGTCAGAATGGTAGTCACTATAATTGGAAAGTTTATTTTTAATTTCGGTGACAGGATTTATAATAGTTTCAAAATATTCCTATGAACCGGTATTGCCAGTGTTTTCATTTATGGTCGTATCGATGTCTCCACATTGTATAACTATTTAAAAAATGAATATATTCTGAACGTTACGTATTATGTATATTCAGAAATCGAGCTTGGACGGGGGAGCCCCTTGGATCAGTGACACAGAATTGGTGGGCACATATTCACTGCACCGCACTGTAGTTTGACAGACGGTGTAGAGTTCTATCTTTTTTTTTCTTTGGGTGCTGTGACGTCACGGGCTTGGTTGCCTATTCTGTGTTTTTGTGGCTATGTGTTGTGTCATCGTTTTAACATATGGTTTTTTGCTAATTTATGTTCAGGTTTAATGCTAAGTAGTATTATTAATTCGGGACTCACTTTTATCTGCTAGATTACTAATAAAGGATAAAGGGGAATTGTGATGTAGTAGAGGGAAAAGTACTAACTGATAATAACGGTCTATTGAGGTAAAAAATGTTAATTCATTTATATGGGCCCATTCTGCTATGAATTAACCTTTTGAGCGCCATAGTCACGTATACATGACAAGCAAGCGCGTGCCCTATACGCCAAGCGTCACAAATATGTGACAATAAGTACGGCGAATTTGTGGCTTAGCGTCGGGGGCACGCCGATGCGTTTATGCTCTGGCGTTCAAAAGGTTAAGATGCTAAATAAAATATGTTAAACGAAGAATCAGTTTGGAGGTTGATTTAATAATACTAATTTGTTACTCCCATCAATTTTGCATCCCAAAATGTTTCTACTATACAACGGGTAACAGAATAAACGCTATACTTTAAAAAGGGGTTCCCTGAAATCGCGAAAAAAAAACGTCTGCCCCATACATTTCTGTGTGCATAACTCGACAAAATATTACTGAACAGCTGATGATTTTGGGTTGGTCACATAGTTAAAGTTGTTCATAATGATGAGTACAATTACCCCTTTTCATGTATTGCGTTTATTTTGTTCACCTTGTATAAGAGGTTTTTTTAACTCACAATTTTCAGATGTTCAATCTGACCACGAAATAAGGTTCTGATTTCTGTGTGAGCCATTTTTTATTTGATATGCACTATGTTCGATTTTTCTACATACCTATAAGTACTAAATAAGTACTAGATTTTGCCTCAACTGGTTTATTCAATACTAGATGTTGCCCCCGACTTCGTACTCGCATATCCCGTTTTTTTCCCGTTCCCGTAGGAATCCCGTATAGCCCATAGCATTGCTCATGAATGTGGCTATAATTTACAAAAAGAATTTTCAAAATCGGTTCTGAAGTTCCAGAGATTACCCCCTACATACAAACTACCTCTTTTTAATATTAGTATAGATTAACGTTGCATGTGATTTAACTTTTTGAACGCCATCGTCACGTATACAAGACAAGCAAGCGCGTGCCCTGTACGCTAAACGTCACAAATGTGACAAAAAGTATCTACGGCGAATTCGTGGCTTGGCGTCGGGGGCACGCCGATGCGTTTATGCTCTGGCGGGCAAAAGGTTAATATTTAACAGATCTAACTTGCATTTACAAAATTTAAAAAAATAATTGGTTTTTTAAACATGTCCTAGTAGATAACTCATGCTAAATGCTATGTAGTTATACATTACATAACATCGAAAAAGCAATGTACTACATTAATTCATGGTTATATTAAAATAATGCTCAATTCTCTTTTAATCAACTCTTTATTAATAACCACTAATTTTCTCGTCACTTAACATATAACAATCAAGGTCTTATACATAAAAAAATAACTGTTTTGCAACTGCTTAACTTAATACACAAAATGTTACAATACAAATGTCCTAGTTTTCAATTTTCAGTATCGCACTATGACGTACTAATGCCATCCAATTCCGACGATGTAAAAGGGATAGTGCTATACGCTATGTATAGCTTCGTCTCTCTCTTGGAGCGGAATCTCGATCGTTTTAAGACTTCATAGTAGGGCCTCTTAGGTTAGCTGTCAGAAAACACATTTCGCCTTTGTACATAAGCTGTCCAGTTGTATTTGTGCCTGAATGTTTTATCTGTAAATAATGGTCCCGGCGAACTTCGTACCGCCTCAGAATCAATTTTTGCCGTGTTTTGTTTTTGTCGTGTATCTGAATATCGTTGTATTCGAAACATTTTTGTACATATTTTTTTCTTTAAATTTTCGAATGTTTTTATAGTTATTCTGCTATTCGGGGCAAATACCCATAAAACGAACTAAAGATCTTCAAAATCGGTCCAGCGATTCTTGGGTTATAAATGGTGTAACTAACCCTACTTTGCTTTTATATTTACTAGTGGTTCCGGCGAACTTCGTACCACCTTAGAATCAATTTTTGCCGTAATTTGTTTTTGTCATGTGTCGCAAATGGCGTTGTATTCGAAAATGATTTTTGTACCTACATATTTTTTTTTCTTTAATCTGTCCAATGTTTTAATAGTTATTCTGCTATTCGGAGCAAAGATAAATCCAACAGACCAAAAGTCTTCAAAATCGTACCAGCCGTTCTTGAGTTATAAATGGTGTAACTAACCCGACTTCGTTTTATATATATAGATTAGATTAGATAAAGAAAAAGAAAATGAGATATTGAATTAGGGACCTACATGCAAAACAGTTTAGATTTTTTTTTATGAATACGACCAAGTACTTACAGACCACCAGCCAGTTATTAAGGAAAGCAATCTCAATTTCCAGGAAGGCCTACGCACCCGGCGGGTAGGTGGCTCCCTCTCTCTGTCGGAAGACGAGATAGACTCCGAAGCCGAGGTGTACGACCCGCTCAACAAGCGCGGAGGCGGCAGGTGAGACCGAACCCTGCACGACCTGTGCAAAGCGCTCTACGAGTACGTGCAGGACACTGACTCCTGCGCCGATTAGCGAGACGTGCAAAGACTTTTGACCAAATTCCAGTTTCATTATGTGAATGTGAAAATTGTCCTCCAGACAGGTCTTGAAAATGTCCTGTAGATGGGACGTTGAAATGTCCTATAGATATGACGTTGAAATATCCTATGGATATGACGTTGAAATATCCTGCACATAGGAAGTGAAAAACGGCATCTAAATGTCAAGCATAAAGGACATTTAAATGTCCTGCAGATATGACGTTACAATACTGCAGATATAGCATTAACAGATATGCAATTAAAATGTCATATATCTGTCATACAGTATGTCATAGAATGTCAGACATGTATGTCATATATATAGGACATTTAAATGTCCTGCAGATATGACGTTACAATACTGCAGATGTAGCATTAACAGATATGCAATTAAAATGTCATATATCTGTCAGACAGTATGTCATAGAATGTCAGACATGTATGTCATAGAATGTCAGACATGTATGTCATATATATAGGACATTTAAATGTCCTTCATGATATGACATTGTGTGATGCCTCGAGTCTGTCTTTAGGTACAGTATGCGGCAGAAAATACAAGTATTTCCTACAAGTTTGTTTGTGTGAAAATAAGCAGGATGTACTGCAGATATGACATTTGTATGAATTCATGTGTGAGAAGACTAAATATTATTATTAAAAATTAATAATGGTCAGTATGTGGTGTAGTTAGTGAACTGTGTTATTGTTAAATTTGAGAGGTGTGATATTGTGATAATTATGTATGTATAACAGTGATATTTGGTAGATACTGCAGTGAAATTTATGTACAGTGTGTTGTAGTTTTGTAGAAAAATGTGGCTAGACGTTACTTGGCACGTCGCCAGCACACCAAGCTCATCGAAACTGATTTTTTTTTGCAATCAACCTTGAACCTGCGAGAGGGAGTCATTTTTGAGGGAGTTAGATTAACACAAGCTTAACGTGGGATTAATCTAATCAATTTTATCTCAACCAACTTCAGAAGTTGACAAAAAGTTATGTCGTTTAATAACAGTTCTTCATCTGTGAGTTCCATCCTTATCACTAAGTGGTATATTGTTTTAATGTTTAGTATATGTGATGTGAATCGAGGAGCTCGTGGCTAAAGAATATCAGCCGCACGGGTCGATCGAGGTTAAGTAACGCTTACCAAGGTTGGTCTGTGGATGGGTGACCATCTTAACATACCGAGTTTCCTCCGTGTCTCGGAAAGCACGTTAAGCCGTTGGTCCCGGCTGTCATTTGTAGATCTTTGGCAGTCGTTACGGATTGTTAGAAGCCAGTAAATTTGATACCAGTCTTGCCAAGAAGTACCGTGTCACCCAGTTGCTGGGTTGTGGAGGTCTGGTAGGCAGCCGCTCCACGTAAAATACTGGTATTCAGCTGAATCCGGTTTGACTGGTAGCCGACCCCAATATAGTTGGGAGTAGGCTAAGCAGATGTTTAGTATATGTGATAATTATAAGTGTTAAAGGGTACGATGGGGTTGGCATATCTCTAGACAAAAGCCCCAAAACAAATAAAGATAACAAAAAAGAAAAAAACCTTGAACCTAATACTTTGGCGATAAAGTTGAAAATCGATTAAAGAAATTTGACAGATTTTTGTAGCTTGATGTGCTGGCGTCTGTACTTTGGCTTACCATTATTCCTTTTACTGTCGAACAACTTAGAAATAACACGTGCAAGTTAGAGACGGGGACATATATGCCTAAAGCGCTTACTATGTAACGTATTTCAGTCTCCGCTTGAGAGTCACTTGCGTAGCAGCAGTAAGTACGGTCAACAAAGCTATTTGGTATGCAGCTAACTTGCAACTACTTTTCAAACAATGATAGGAGTATACTGAGTAGACAATTATTGTACAACACACTCGTAAGTATGTCATAAGCGTAAAAAAGGTATAGTGCACACGTTAGAAATAAATATTGGCGGTGCAGTGGAAAATTTAATAATTTTGCCTGTATACCAGTGGTTCCCAACCTGTGGTCCGCGTCCACTGGTGGTCCGCAAGGGTCAAAATATCGCGAAATCGAAATTTCAATCTTTTCACCTCAAAAATTTCAAAGAAAAGTTATGCTTTGTAGCATATATGATATATTTGTAGCATAGCAATTTATGATACATATTTATTCTTAGATTAGCGCAGCTTATTTTTCTTCTTGATTTCTGGGTCCTTCTAGCAACAAAGAAATCCAAGCGGTCCCGGGTAAAACAAAGGTTGGGAACCACTGCTGTATACCAAATAGCTTTGTTGACTGTACATTCAAAAATTCTGAATAGTGTTTCTTTTTCCAAAATTGGGTTTTTCCCGCGGGGCAATTGCAATATGTAGCTGTTAAAAGTGAGATTTTCGTGTAAATTATGGTCAAAGTTGGGCACGTGTGTAATTTTTAGTGATGTTTATTTATTTAATTTTGATATGTTCGCGTTTGACGTCGATGCCGCCAGTTGATAAGCGGTGATGTGTGGTCAGTGTAGTCTATTTTACTGGTATAAGGCTTGTGTACACAGTACACAATTTCGCTCACGACTTTAGTTCTTAACCTTTTGAACGCCAGAGCATAAACGCATTGGCTGTATTCGCCGTACTTTTTGTCGCATATTTGTGACGTCTGGCGTACAGGGCACGCGCTTGTTTGTCATGTATACGTGACAATGGCGTTCAAAAGGTTAAATAAAAGCAATGTTACCATCCAAATTATTTAGTTACAGTGCGGTGGCCGTAATGTGTACGATGCCAAAGAAAAAGAGATGATTTGAGCAGTGTAACATTTTTGGTTTTGGTGGTTTTATGACTATTTATTTAGATGACTACGGAATAGTGTATTTGATGTAACATTTTTGGAATTTCTTCTGGGATCCTTCTTACAATGCAATTAGGTTTAATTGTAGGCTAAAAATAATAACCGTTAGATTTCCAGTATAGATATTATTAAACTTAGTGCTGATTTTTCAACAGTCAGATAAATTTTACCTCAACAATAGATATGGCTGTTTGTCATTTTTATATTAGAGCTTTCAAACCGCCATTTTTGTAGCTCATATAAAAATTTTCTGACTACTGAAAAATTAATAAACTCCAGTCGGTATTGATGCAAAAATGAAAGGCCTAAAGAACAAATTAAGCTTAGATAGATTATTTCTGGAAAATATCACCTTAGGGTAGGTATTAGACATTTTAGAATCGCCTTTACATACAATTCCTACAAAATATCGATAGCGTAGATAGATAGATGAGTATTCCAATTTCGTATGGACACATTAGTCACTTTCCTATTTACTTGACGTGATAGCAGATGATTTAATACTGAAATGTTACTCAAATCTGGCTAAACATCGTTACACACACAAGTTATCGATAAGCCAAAATATGCGTTTCAGTACTGGCTCATAGGAGAAAAGGAGAAAACAATACTCGTTTGTCTCCCTCATTATATTGCATCGCGCGTAGTGAAATTTTTCAGACGTTTATTCTGCTAAAATCTCACCGTGAAAACTTAGGTGAAGTGAGCTGTCATTCCAATGACAGCTCACTTCAGAATTTTACAGAATAGCACTACTGCAGCCAGTCTTTATTACGTTTTGTTTATCCGGTCTTTATTCGGTAAATACCTCTCCGTAAAATTTAGGTGGAGTGAGCGTGAAGCGAACTGTCATTTCACCTTGATTGGATGGATTGGCAGCTCACTTCACCTAAATTTTCACAGAAAGATTTGGACAGAATAGCACTACAGGTTATAATGATAATTACGTGACTTTAATTGTAATTGATATTTCTAAAGCAGTATTTGTATGTATATTTATTTACTTCAACTGTCCAGATTTGCACAAAATATTAGTTTTATCATATCACTTTCATATTTAAAAACATCTCAACAATATTATTTTTTTACTAAAGTAATAAAAATGTTTTTGTTCAATGTATGAAAATGCTTTGTCGGATATTTAATTTGTATTAATTATATTGATGTATTTGCTTACATTTTTTTTACATCACGAATGTATTCTTATTTGTATGTTTTTTCTTTTCTTTTACTTTTTTTAATTTAGAAGGCGGAAAACTTAAGAAAAAAACATGAATAGGGAATTGAAAAAATATCCCATGATATCCAAGGATTTTATTTTTCAAAATTAAATTGCTACATCCTTCCAAAATAATATACATTCATATAGTAGCTCAAAGATTTGAGTTGAAAACCTTATCGCTTGACACAACGTGATTTTAGAAATAATGTACAGTTTAGTTTGCCAGTGGATTCATATTTTTAAAACAGATCCAATCTTTCTGGAAAAAAATAATAAGGACCACCCTTAAAGTTGTATCAATGTGTTTTGTGTGAATGGAATAATAATTGTTCTTAAAATGAGTCTGGATTATTTCTTCACGTTATGTTACTATACATATCCATACTTACGGACTGTAACTTCAATAATTATTATCTTTGAAATTACGACAAATGCCTGTAACATTGTAGATATAAACTTATCATTTAGTTTAACGGACTGCATGTAGCTTTAAGTATGCCACGAGGCACAAAAACGTGTTTAAATAAAACCAAATGTCTAGCTCAAATATTGTAATTCGTATAATTTATAAAAATAAACGCTTATTATTAAATATCGAGTCTCATTCAAAACCAAAAAAAATGGGTGTATAGAATTTTGAAGTGGATTTTTTTGTAGGGTCTAAGTTTAACTAGTCAGATAACTTTTACCTGAGGAATTAAATTGGCGTTTTGTCAAATTTATACTTCAGTGAATTATTATCTGCCTATTTAAAAAAAAACCTTTAATCTTTATGAGGTTCTAAGTTCATTTTATAGATCAGGCGTTCCTTCGTGGTCTTGACCCGTTCCAGGTAGCTGGCAACATTCAGAGCTTCCGCATTATCACCGAGATTTACCTTGATAGTCTCCACATTATCAATGTACCTCGTCCTATACTGATGTCCCATATCAACCCCATAACGCTTGGTCTCCGTAGTACCGTCCCAATGCTCTGGCTTCCTAATCTCTATACCTCTGATCTGCTGTCCTAAGTTCTTCCTAATAAAAAGCCTGCAGTCCGGAATGTCACACATATTAACCAATACCTGCATAGCTCTCAATTGCAGCACGGGTACATCCTTCTTCACGCACAGAAAAACTAATCGGTCACTCAACTGAAACTGGAACTCTTTCAACCGCCATTTTGACATCGTCGTTATAGAAGTGTACATCATTAGACCCACAGCGCTAATGATGACCTGTAGATCTTGTGAGTATAAGTAAGGTACTAAAAATGTTGTCATGTCGTATTTGTCGGCTAGTTTCTTGCCTATACTGTGCTTGCAGAGTTGTCTCATGCATTCCATGGCTCCTTGTACGATACTTTCGTCTTTGTACGACAACAGTTCTAACATCACTTTGAACGCATTCGCCTTTAGTGCTCTCGTAGGTTCCCAATCTGCTAGATTCTTCAGTGACTCTAAATGTAACAGAACAATACCTACATGGTCGTTTTTGATCACTTTGAGGAGGTTTTCGATTATTTTTTCGTTTCTTGAGATGACTTCGCAGCCGTATCTGGTGAGTTGTTTGAGGCAGAGTGCTGCAGCATATCTTATTTCTTTGCGATCTCGCATGAACAGGAACATGAGGCGATCGATAACAATCGGTTGGTTCAGGATGCGGTTCCTGCCTTGGAAGTAGTTCTCGAGGTGCGCGAGGATGAGACAGACCTTCTCTTTGACGATGGGGTCGCGGTCCTCAAGGAGGTTTATAAGACGGTAGACGACGTTCAAGCTCACAAGGAATAAGGCGTTTTCTGATATTTGGACCTGTTGGAAGATACGGATGTTACGGGTAAGTACAGTGTACAAAGACCAGAGAGAGAGAGAGAGAGAGGCCCAGGATGGATACCTATTTATGTTAGCTGACTGTACATAGGGAAATTCTATTTCGTTACGAACAAAATAATGTAACTTGTATTATTTTGACTAAATATGGCAAGTGTTAAACATTTTATTCTTTTTGTACCATTAGGACTGATACACGCTAAACAAAGACTTGCTGATAATACTAAATGACCATGAATGAAAATAATAAGTTTTCTAAGCACTGAATTGGTTATAGTAGTAGGTTAGAGTATGCTCGGGAGAGGCCAGCAGCTGAATTGCATAACACATAACATCACATATTCTTCACAATCGAAAGGAATTTCAGATCCGTTGCTTTGTAGATGTTTAAAAATTCGTCTGCTCAACAAAGTAATAAGCAAAAGCAATGAATATTATTGAAATGAAAAAAAGAATCATCAAAATCCATTTATAATTGACGGAATGATCGCATATCAAACATACAAAAAAAAAAACCTTAAGAACCTCTTCCTGATGTCGGTTAAAATGATGAATATTTTTTTTTTTTTTACAATAATATCTTTATTCCATAAATACTTAACTAACTATATACACTAGAAATAAAAATAAAATCTCCTAACTAAATAAACCCTAAACTATGGCGTCAAAAAATTCATCCGCATCGCTGTCGAATAAATTGAATGAAATAGGTACCTACCTGATCCAGTAAAGTATGAATAGCTTGGAGTTTAATGAAGCTATCATTCGAATTGATGTCCCTGTTGATGATGCGCAGACCACGACGCTCGAAGCCCAAGCGAGTCCGCGTGATATCCGTCCAGGGAGCGTATAGAGATGGCTGCATTGACTCCATTCTTTGCGCTGGTGGGCGTTCTAAAAGACGAAACTAATGAATAAGGGCTTCAGCTAGGCAATGAACTAAAGATCATTGGTGTCAAGATAAGTGGGACAGAATCATAGCGATATCAGGCATCATATTCCTACTGTTGGGACCCCTTTGTAAGGGAGAACGCATTGCGGAATTTGTTCGAAAGAGTCACCGCGGCTCTGGAACGCAAAGGGAATTAGGAGGAGCACGGATGGGTTTTAGTTAGTAAGAGTCTGCCACTCCCGCTCCGCCCAGAGCGGAAGGAGCAATTTGATGATTTCCCATCCTTAAAAAAAAGTCCATCACGCAAGCTCAGTTCGGGTTGGTGGTTGTCACATGTCTTTGAATTCTATGGTTCGGCCGCCTCTACCTACTACTACCATTTGGAGAGTAGAGGCGAGGTGTGATGAGTGGGTAGTTTTTAGGGTTTCGTACCTACCTCAAAAGGAAAAAATCCCTTATGGGATCACTGTTGTCCGTCCGTCCGTCCGTCTGTCAGTCTGTCAAGACCCTTTATCTCGGGAACGCGTGGAGGTATCGAGTTGAAGTTGAAACCATATAGGTACTCAAGTCTACAGTCCCTTGCAGCTGTGAAAAAACAAACTTCTAAGTTAACGTAAAAAAATAAAAGTAGTCAGTTAACTATCCAGGGTGGAACAGATTTCTCACGATTTGCAGTTTTCGGTCGTGAGGCAAAAAATGAAAAATAAATCTTAAACACTGATAATTCGAAAACCACCCAATATGGAGCCCTAGTTTTCGGGGTCAAAACGTTGCAAATCAGCTCTAGTAAACCATTTCAAGGAACGCCCTGTATAGTACAGTAAACTTTCTTTAAAAAATAAACATCCACCCTTTTGACCGTGACGTATTTACTATAGTTACGCTCTAGTTTGACTACTATCCCAACTGATTGTAGTAGACGATAGCACGCTTGCCTAGAAGTAACCTATTCACTCTTGACTTAAACACCCCCAGGTAATAGCTATCAGGAAACACAGTTGATTTACCGTCATGTGGATCAAATTGCGTCTTCCGCATGGCTCGTCGAACCGCCTTGTTAATAAGCTTCGGGTCCACGCTCGTCGACAGCTGAAGGTACGAATTCTTGTAGGGACAGTACATTTTTAGTTTTCGATATCTCTATAAAAATCTAAGTAAACAGCTACAAACGATCAATTTTTGCCGAGGAACCACCTCTCTCTTGTAAATATTACGAACTATGAGAAGCCACCAAATAAACATGAAACAAATTGGGCAAAATAATTTGACGAGTATGATTGACATTTTGATTAGACTTGACGCCGTGATAAACATCACGGCGTCGGCACGCACAAATTTTCATGTTTGTGAGGTATTCGAGAAAGGTGTTATTGCATAAAGTCTATAATCTTTGGCTCATTTTCAAATTCTGTATAGAGAACCGATCACTTCTGTAAACATGTCGAAGTGAAGGCTTGGGTGAAGTGACCACGAATTGAGCTGTCAATCCATACAATCAAGATGTCACGTGATCACGGAGTGAGCTGTCATTCCATCTTGATTATATGGATTGACAGCTGACCTCGTGATCACTTCACCCATGCCTTCACTTCGATATGTTTACAGAATCGACCGGCAAATCATTTAATATCACCTTTACGCACAGACGCCAGCACATCAAGCTACAAAAATCTGTCAAATTTCTTTATTATATTTTTCAACTTTATCACTAAAGCAGTAGATAGGTTCAAGGTTGATTGGGAAAACTAGACAGTTTTGGGTAGCTTGATCTGCTGGCGTTTGTACGTATGAATCCACACCCTACCTCGCGGAATCTATACACCATCAGGGTAGCCTGATCAGCCTTTAACCTATTGGAGGCCTTGACAGAGCCCTATTTGATTAGAATAGACAAAGAATTTATTTTATTTCTACAATAACGAATGAAGTTTTGTTGCATTAGTCCGGTTAAGCGGTAACCAGCCTTAGTGTGCTGAAATGCGAGTGGTCATCTTCAAAAAAAAAAATAAGTGGCATTATAGATGGCACTAATTCTGATATTGAAACGATCTATTCAACAGTACCCTAAAAAAAAATATTGTTCCGTGAATTCGAAAAATAATCAATATGGCGACTGAGGGCTATGCCACAAAGGTTCTATTCCTTTTGGCGCGAGTCACTACCGTAGCTCATGATCATCTGTCTAGCCTTTTCCTATCTATATTGGGGTCGGCTTCCAGTCAAACCGGATTCAGCTGAATACCAGTATTTTACGTGGAGCGGTTGCCTTCCAGACCTCTACAGTCAATTAACTGGGTAACACGGTAGTGCCCAGAGTACCCAGTAGGGGCCTGAGCCTGATGGGGTGTTGATTCGCTTTGTGACACATTCGTAGGTATTGTAGTCAGCAGACCTTTAGTCTATTAGTCGGAATCTTGCATTAAAAGATCTGAATCAGGCTGCTTCAGCGTATGCACACTGTCACATTCGTTGCTAAGATTTGTAGCTGTTGCAAAGTACACATATGTAAGTTCCTACCTACTTATGATTCTTAAATAAAAAGACATAAATACAAAAAAGTACAGCTAGACTGTAACAAACATCCGTTTATTTGCTAAATAAAATATAAAAAAAAACAAGACCGATAAAACTCTTTGTGGCCTCCTGGTTTTATGAAACAAAGACATAGAAGAAAACATGTATTTTATTTCTTAATTTTTATCTTTTCTAGTATTGATAGCTTTAATCAGATTCTGTTTGATGACAGTCATTCTGCTTATGTAGCTGTGCACATCGGCAGGTTGAACAGTATCCCCGTAATCAGTCTTGATTGTCTCCACGTCTTCGAGACACATCGTTTCGTAGTTGTAACCATACGCGAGCCCAAACGTTGTAGTCTCCGAAGTCCCCTCAAAATTCTCATGAGGTCTAATCTTTGCATTGTTGGCGATAACTTCTTCCCAGTGGGTCTTTAGTTCGATCCTGATGTCAGCACATTCGCAAAGGTTGATCAGCACCTGCATCGCCAGCATCTGCAGCAATGGTATGCTTTGCGAAACGGCCATTGCCACCAATCGCTTGACAAGGACAAAAGTGTTCTGTTTTATTTGCCATAATGACTGCTCCGTCGTCGTGGTATACTGCATCAGATTAAGAGTGCTCACAACCACTTCAATGTCTGGAGATAGCAGGAAAGATGATAAACGATCGTTAATGTCGTGCTTGTCCGCTAATTTCTTGCCTACACTGTGCTTGCAGAGTTGTGTCATGCAATCCATGGCTGCTTGTACCACTCTATAATGGTGGAATGCAATCAGAAGTTTCTGCATGACTTTAAACGCATTCGCTTTTAGTGCTGGGACGGGGTCCCACTCTGATAAGTTTTTTAGCGAGTTCAAGTGGTACAACACAATCTCCATGTAGTCGTGTTTGATCATTTTGAGAAGGCTCTCGATGATATTTTCGTTTTTAATTATGACTTGGCATAAGCATCTCGTTCTTGTTAGTGTTTTGAGACAGAGTGAAGCAGCATATCGTATTTCTTTGCGGTCCTGCATAATCATACATATAAGGTGGTCGATAACAATGGGGCGCGTTATGATTTTCGTCCTGCCTTCGTAAAAGTTGGCTAGGCGGGTGAGAATGATGGCCACCTTCTCCCGGACGATGGGGTCATTGTCCGGCATCAGATCGATGAGTCTGTACACGACGTGGTGATCGAGAAGGAAATAGACGCTTTCTGGTATATGAACCTATTTGACGAAAAAATCATGTCATATTAGAGGCCTACGTTTACAAGGTTCTACACTATAAAGGACTATATTATTACTGTATAGGTACATCTATTATTAGGATAAGTGCCACTGCCAGTTACCACGCAAACTATTAAAATCTTGCTTTAATTGGCTGACCCTCTATGATTCGGTAACTCTATAATCGGAGGATAGAAATGATGTTACAAGAATATAAATAGCTTGTAACTGTATATATATCCTATGAGTTCATTGAATAAAGAAAAGGTTTTTTCTTTGAAATCATCCAAATAATCCGGTAATTTAGGGAAACCCTATTATAATTATTCAGTAATATTACCTGGTATATCAAAGTGTGAATGGCTTGCAGTTTTGTCAATTTGTCTCGTGAGTTCAGTTCCCTGATGAGAAGCTTGAGTCCGATTCGTTCGAAGCCTAGCCGAGCCACTGTGACGTCGACACACGGCGTGGACAGGGAGGGTTGCTCTGACTCTAGTTTTTTAGCCCGCGGTAGCTTTATATTTGCAATAGAATCGTCTTTTTCTGAAATGGATGGTGAGGAATAACCAGCGTATAATGTTTATATAATTAAACTTTATGTGCAGTAGAGGTAGAAAGGCGGACTTAAAGCGACAAGGCATTCACTGTAATTGGTGTAAAACACTTCTGGAACACAGGGCTCCTTTCTGTGAGATGGACGCCCCGGCCTTTTTTTTTACCGATGCGAGATCATCAAATGCCTCCTTCCGCTCTGGGTGATGCGGAAGGAACAGATTCTTACTGACTAAATCCCATCCATATTCCTGGAAATGCCCTTTGCGTTCCAGGGCCGCGGTGACTCTATGGACAACCCTGGCAGGCTCTGGCCCTAGCGGGCCCCGTCTACTATGCTGCCATGACGCGTGGAACAGAACGCGTCGTCGACTCGAAACTGGTTCTGATCCCGCGCCTACGTTGACCTGGAAACGCCCTGAGACTTCCGAGCGACGCCAAGGGCGTCTTCTTCTATTGTGACGGCTGGGGCGTGAGGTTTGCCGCTCCCTCACGCGGCCCGCCTCGTCCTTGGCTAGCATTACTACTTGCCATGCCTCTCTCCACACTCCGAAAAGAGGGCTGAAAACTTATCGCCACAATAGTGGCGTGCCCAATGACGCGGACCTGGTGCGGGTTATTGGATGCCAAATGCCTTCGGATTGCAGAGATTTTCTATCACCCAGCAGTGGTGATGAAATCACTGACACAACGTTAAGTGCCTGCCTGAAAAGGACAAGTAATTCCTAAAGTAGCAGAAGATTATTTTGTGAAAGAGTTCGACTTATCTATCTGCCGCTAAGCAGCTGTGCTGTGTTTCAGCTTTAAAGGGTTTGGGACCGGTGTAAGTAACTAGGATTGACATCTCATTGCGGTGCTCCGATTATTTATTACAATAGGTATACACCATTTTTTTCAATGTTTGTAAAATTGTTGGTTTGATTAAAGCGGGTTACACTGTCAGGTTTAACTTTGGTTACGGGGTATAACTTTGAGCCAAAGTCGTTTACCAATAAGAACACAGTTAGTAAACAAATCAAATCAAATAATAGACTCCATCACGACCTCTGCATTAAAACTGTTATGGAAGAAATCTCAAAAAGGACTAAAACGTACAAAGAGCGAATCTCAAATCATTCAAACAAGTTAGCAGTCAATCTGCAAAACATCTAAACAGTCGCTAGAAGATTAAAGAGAAAGATTCCTCAAGACCTAATTTAGGAGGCTACAAGAATAAACGGGGCAGTCACTAGACAGCTCCCGTAAAAACCCGTTATCAATATCAAACATATTGCTGAATATCTGGAATGATAGATTGCAATGAAAAACTAAATAAAAAATAAGTTAGTGAATCAGTGTGCTGTGTTCCTATTGGTGAACGAGTTTCAGCCAAAGTGTGACCTTGCTGGATCTCTCGAAGTATCTATCTCTTGCCGGTCGATTCACCGCGATTTGAAATGGATCACCATTGGAAGAATCGCACCGTTAAAAGTTACGTGAAGTAACAGCACATTTCTCAAAACTTAGAGAGCTGAGAAGACGCAGTTAAAAATATTGCTTAAAATCCCAAAAAAAGGCGGTGTTGTCAGCGTTTTAAAACCTGTAATAAACAGAGACGGCACTAATTGCGTGTGACGTTACTCACAAGTCCCGTCATATTAAGATGAAGCCATCCAGTACCTACAAATGATATGATGTGTGACAAGGATAAAAGAATAACTTAAAAAGGTTATAACTTCTCTGTTTTTCGACCATTTTTATTTATTTTTTCACAAATTCATTTTTTTAAATCTCATGTATCAAATAAGTATTCATTCATTTAGTTTTCTCATACTAGTCAAATACCCAATTGATGCTAGAGTTTGACAGCTCACTTTGAGCTCACTTCACTTAAGTTATCACGGGAGATTGTTGCAGAATAGCACTAGGTACCTACTGCCGGTCGATTCTGTAAACATGTCGAAGTGAAGGCTTGGGCGAAGTGATCACTAGGTGAGCTGATGAGGAGGATCATGAGGTACCATTCACAGATAGAAAGCCACACTATCGCTGAATGCCTTTTTTTTTTTTTTTAAGGATGGGAAATCATCAAATGACTTCTTCCGCTCTGGGTGGAGCGGAAGGGCGTGTCAGACTCTTACTGACTAAAACCCATCCGTGTTCCTTCTAAAGCCCTTTGCGTTCCAGGGCCGCGGTGACTCTTTCGAACAAATTCCGCAACCCTGGCAGGCTCTGGCCCTAGCGGACCCCGTCTTTTATGCTGACATCTCTTTGAGGCGCGCGTGAAACACAACGCGCCATCGTCCCGGGCCTGGTGGTAATCGGACAGCGAGCCACCCAACGCTCGCCGTCCGCAGGCCCGCGCCTACGGTGGCCGGGGATCGCCCTGCGACTCCCGACGCCCGGGGCGTCTTCTCCTGTTGCGGCGGTTGGGATCGCTGAATGCCTAGACTGTTCCTGTGTGATAGGGAGTGAAGCCAGGGGAAAAGGCTAGTGAAAGATAGGTACCCGCTTCATATTTCTTCCTCATTGCATATCGCACAGCTTTATTGATGGCTCGCGGTTCCATGGGACAGACGAGCTGAAGGTAAGCGTTCTTTTCAGGATGGTGGAACATGGTACACCCTTGTGATAAATGATTATTAAAAACAAACAATGTAAACTACTAGAAAATGTTACAAAACCATCGATTTTTGGACTTGTCAGTGACTTTCTATGACATTGTCAAGTGACAGTTGCTTGTCTCTGCGTTTGCATGTTACGTTTTAGTTAAAGTTATCGAAATAGGTTTTATACATTAAAAAAAAAACAACGGGTTGCACTCCGGGAGTGTTGGCAGAAGTGAAAACTTGAACATTAACGT
This sequence comes from Mamestra configurata, assembly GCA_002192655.3. Lineage (NCBI taxonomy): Eukaryota > Metazoa > Arthropoda > Insecta > Lepidoptera > Noctuidae > Mamestra > Mamestra configurata. Next base: position 160,785 of record NDFZ01005188.1, read on the forward strand.
TGTGCATTTTTGATATAGGTATAGGAATGGTTAGGGAATAATTTCGCACGAATTGCTTTAATTATCAGTATAAAAGTACTATCATTTATGTGGTAAGATACAATATTCATTTAATGCGCTATCGTACAAAAACATGTCAATTTATATTACATTAAAAATGTTACACTTCAGAACTTTCCCTCCGTCTTACGAATTTTCGATTTTAACATTTTTTACCCATCCCAAAAAGTGCACAACGCCGCTAAAGAAGTTTTCTCTTCATAATATATTTTGGGGAATATGATGAGAAATTAAATAATTTACGTTTTCTTGTCGTCCTTTATGATAGACTTGAAGCAAAAGAAAAAAAAACGGCGTAAAGATATTTTATTTATTTATATTAAATCAATCACCACACTTTTCGCTAAACAGTACCTAGCCAGCCGGTCGATTCTGTAAAAATGTCGAAGTAAAGATGTCACGTGATCACGAAGTGAGCTGCAATTCGCTCTTGATTGGATTGACAGCTCACCTCGTGATCACTTCACCCAAGCCTTCACTTCGACATGTTTACAGAATCGACCGGCTGTGTAACTAGTAAGTAAGTAAATATAACTTAAACTGCGGTCAGTACCAAGTATTAATTAAAACATTACTCCGATTCTGATTTTCATTTCTGGCATTTATGTGCCATATAGTACCTAAAATGTCTACTGCACCTGTCATATTATTTGAACTTGTTATTCATAAATGGTGTTGTCTATTTCCTAGGGTAAGGCAATCTGAACCCTTTCCTTCTGCACTTAGTGTCCACTATCAGTTGTGCTTGTCTCTTCAGGTAGCAGCGCGACGGTATATCTTCTTCGTCTTCTGAAGCTGAAAGTATAATCATTTAAATAAATGTAACTACTTTACTAAAATGAAAGTTTATTAAAGTAGAAGAGTTCGTGGCTAAATAATAACAGTCGCACGGGTCGATCTTGAAGGTTAAGCAACGCTTGCCAAGGTTGGTCTGTGGATGGGTGACCATCTTAACATTAAGCCGTTGGTCCCGGCTGTCATTTGTAGATATTTGGCAGTTGTTACGGATTGTCAGAAGTCAGTAAATCTGACACTAGTCTTGCCAAGAACTACCGTTTTACCCAGTTAATGGGCTGTGGAGGTCTGGTAGGCAGCCGCTCCACGTAAAATACGGATATTCAGCTGAATCCTGTTTGACTGGAAGCCGAGTCCAATGTAGTTGGGAAAAGGCTAGGCAGATAATGACTAATATGAAAGTCTTTCGATAACCTTCATAAGGATGTATAGGGCACAAATTTTCCGATGTACGCGTTTTTTAGCGTTTCTACTATTTCTTCCAGAGTACTAGTTATACCTGAATAAACTATGTCTATATGTACAATGTTGCACCATTTTTTTAGGCGAAGAAAATGCCTAACGCATGCCACGCCGTCTGGGGAGACGATGTGGTTATGTGGGGCTTGCACCCACTAAAAACTTCGCCTGTGCACCTACTTTCGCCTTGATGGGTGGGCCAATGTTGCACCTGAACCAACTTCCACTTTACCACATCATTTTATTCCTTCCTCGCAGTCACCATTCTTGAAGGTAATCTACCTGTATCAGGGAACGTTCAAGGGAAAATAAGTACTTACTCTGGGCTTTGACAGGTTCTTTCTGCAAGAGTTCCTTGTATGTGGGTACATTCTTCTCCGACTCTTTGGGCGTGCTCTGGCTTCCACTCATTCCAGCTACTGAAGCTGCGGCGCTAGCCGGCTGCAGAAAGTAATGACGTGCTTTGAATTGGTGTTTTATATTACATGAGAGGGAAATTACCGAAATATTTCTGGTTTGTCGTTTCAGATTCTTGTAGGAGGTCCGTGTTTGACGAAAAGAGTGTCGTTGGAATTATGGGCTTATGTTTTCACGAAGCAGAGGAGCTCGTGGCCAAATAAAAGTCGGTCTGGCCCACGAAGGGTTCCGTACCATAAGCCGAAAAAAAAATGTTTCTTGTTTTTTTTCCCCTTTTATAATTTGTTACAGCGGCAACAGAAATACACACTGAAAATTTTAACTGTCCATCAATTACGATTCATTAGATACCTACAGCCCGCTGACAGAAAGACGGACGGACGGAGGGAGGAAAGGACAGCGGAGGCTTAGTAATAGGGTCCCACTGGTAAGTCTTTGGGTACGGAACCCTAAAAACGGCTGCACGGTTCGGTCTTCGAGGTTCCTATTATACCTCGAGAGCCGAGACTCCCTCCGTGCCTCAGAATTCATGTCATTTGTAGATTTTTGACAGGCGTTACGGATAGTCAGAAGTCAGAAAATTCACCAGGCTTGCCAAGGGGTACCGTGTTATCCAGTTACAGGGTTGTGGTCGGTTAGACTCGAAGCCGACACCAACATAGTAGGGAAAAGGCTAGGCAGATAGATAGATGATGTCATGAAACAAAAGTTGCTTCTGCAAACCTCTTAGATACAAGGCTGTCTGAATTTACTTCGTATTTGAAACATGAAATGTAGCGGATATTTTCGTGAGCGGTGGCAAGGTATTTCAAACATGGATAATTATTGTGGAAATTTTCACCATTTAAGTATTAGTTGTAAATAAAGTACAAAATATCTCACCGTAGAAGGCACCATGATGATAGTAGAATCCTTCTGCTTCTCCTTGATATCTTCGGCTTTGGCTCGTGCCTTCTCATAGCGGATTGTTAGCACCGTCACCAGCTCCTGCACATCTCTTGCTTCTGCTGTCCATTCTGGCATGCTTGGCTCTGGGATTATCTAAAATAAGTTAAAGTTTGAAAGTGAGTCAAGTGAGTGATGGTTCAATATGTCTGTGTCGCAGCCAAATAGCTAAATCAGCCGTTTAATTGGTTGCCTAGCCTTTCATTTAACTGCGCAAATTTTTCAGCGACCTAAGTGACAAGTCATTAAACGATACTGATCCAAAGGATCAATATCGTTTAATGACTTGCCCATGTCACTTATGTCGCTGATTAAACGGTGCAGTTCAATAATAATAAATTATTTATTCAGAGCAACGAAGACTCATTTAGTGTTAGTAACAATAAAAAAACTTAAAACTATGTTAGTGAAACACTCAAAACATCAATTAGAAAAACGCACACAACAAATAAAATCATTACTTCAGCATTCCAGCTGAGATACTGGAGCAACGACTTACAATTCGGCAGTCCAGCCTGCCAGCAATCATGCCCAGTATGCTGTTGGAACTGGCTCGCACCCTGCGCACCAAGGACGCACATCTTTTACGCATTAATGCATAAAAGCAATCAATATGCATCTCCGCGAACATCCCTGATGCGCTACAGAAGCGAGGCAGCCCCATCAACACCCTGAAAGCATTATTGTACTGTACGCGAAGAGCACTGTACGATTTCTGCGTAAAATGTACCCACGGGCTACAGGTGTAGAATGAGGAACAGAAGGTTCTAAAAAGTGTTTTTTTAACCTCCGTAGAAGCACGCTTAAACCTGCGGGCAATCATATTCGCTCTGACCGACAGCGCCCTCCGCTCTCTCTCAATATCGTCATCGTCCTTAAGGCTAGTGGTCAAGATATGCCCAAGGTACTTGAATGTGTGCACTCTCAATAACGGTACACCATTCACCCTTATTGGAGGTACAGCTTCTGGAAATTTTCCACCAGCCCCAAACACCATCACAACACTCTTTTGCACAAAAAAGGCTAGGCTTTTATTTAATGAAACGGCTGATGAAGCTTGTTGGCTCCGACATCTACATTCTAACCTGAGATGATATTCATGTCCAGCTGACAACATAGCATACTGCAACATTCTGAATAATTAACATAATTGTCTTAAGAAACAGGGTGAAAAGTTGAAGCGAGTCCTGGGGGCTAATTACACAAAATATTGAATAAAACAAAGTTTTTCCCCAGAAAACATTCGACGATTGTTTTCAATAGCAAGTAAAACTGCATTCAAACGACTCTTTAACTTCAACACCAGACAATTCATTACCAAGCAAGACCTTTTTAATTTGAGATTATTTGCCTATTAACCAAGACGTCTTGATACTACCATAAACTTACTACATAAGGTCATTTTGGTTTCTGAAAAGATTTCGTTTCGTAAACGATTAGATACTTAACTACTTGCTAGAAGGAGGGTCATGTTTTTCGAGAGTTTGTATCTCTATTTATTTGGATTTACGAATTTATTGATACCACATTTACTTTGGTAGTCTCCAACAGCGCCAACTGCATTGGACTGTTGCAAAATAACGTTGGAAAGTTTAGTTTTTTGCGGTCAGGTCTTACTCACATCTAGCAGCTTGCACAGCTCGTAAAGCAGTCTCTTGATCTCCAACAAAAGAGTCTCCAGCTCATCCATATTCTTCTCAAGCTCCTCGAAGATCGCGTTCTCTTCTGCTATCTCTTCTTTTAGTGCTGTTATCTGATCTTGAGCCCTGGAAAATGTTACAAATGGTTGATAAAAGTAGATTGGCGCGTTTTGGACAAACGTCTTTCTTGTTTGCTATCAAAAACCAATTAATCTGCGTAGCCTTTTCCCAATAAGTTGGGATAGTAACTATGATGCTGAGTACTATTACTTTACATGGAGTGACTGCCTATCTAACCTTCACAATCCAGTAACTGGGCAACACGATACGAGTTAGCAAGACAGGTGACAGATTTCTTGGCTTTTGGGTTGCTGCAAAGATGAACAATTATGATATTTATTTGCGTTAACGAATCTTTTTTCACAATCTGCCTTCATTAGTTCATTGCTGGGCACAGGTCCTGCCAATCGCACAGCATAAACCCTTGGCTACCTTATTCAGCTACTACTAGTCACGTTGCAAAAATCCATGGGCATCTTAGCGTCTAGTACCTATGAAAAGTTTCTACACCCCATGCTATGTTGCCACATGAAGAGGCGTCGTGCCTCTTGCGAAACACACTACATCTCACACAGTCACACCTACCTAAGTGTAATTGCAGACTACATCCATAGTCCTATTTGGAGGCCTTGGATTGGGCTGCACATATTGTGGGCTGAATTGCGTTTTTATCTCCTATTTGTTGTATGTGTGAATTACTAACATAACTTTAAGTTATCTTGATGTACTACAAACACTATGGACTGAAAAGTCAGAAATAAATGTTTTGAATTGAATTTAATAGTTTGCCTGTTTCTATGAAACCTACTCATCCTTGTCCTTGACGGAGGCAAACTTGAAGGCTTCCAGTTCTGCCATCATGGTGGCCTGGGTCTGTTCTAACTCCAGTTTCTCTTCTTCCGTTGTCTGCTGTAGGTAGCTGAGGCGTTGTGACGTGTCCCGTTGAGCTCGGAACCGGTCGAATACTTCCTCTGCGTCGGTCACTCCTGAAAGGGAGAAGAAGAAGCACCATTAGATTCTTGGTGCTCTGTAATTACTTGCCGTAATAGATAAGTAGGCAATTTTCAGTTTCTAAAAAAATATTAATAATTTCAATGCTTCTGTATGGTTACTTTATTTTATACACAATTAATTTATTGAGTTTTTCAACGTTAACCACCATCATCATCTTCCTACCCTTATCCCATGTTACTTGGGGTCGGCGCAACACGTTTTTTTCTTCCATTCTGTCCTGTCAACCGTCACGCTATCGCTAACTCCCTTTTCTTTCATATCACTCCTAATAAAATCCACCAATCAGCCAAAAAGTTTATGAGGAAGATATAACAGAGGTTACATTCTAATACTTTATTTCCAATAAACTCTTAACAACTGACGACATACCGGTTAGTTTCATTAGCCGCTGGAAGATATCTTCCATCTGCTGGGAGGCCGAAACTTCCTCCGGAACGGTTTCTCCCTCCGTAGATCTTGTTGACTCCTGACGCACAACCGGTCGAGCTATCGATTATTATAAACATGATCAAACGAACATGTAAAAAAAAGAATGTAGATCCGTCTTGTTCTGTGTACTGCTGCCTATCTGCTGTTAGCGGAGATTATTTTAATTTCTTTGTACATGTTGTAAATGGTTCTTTGAGTTTACTCGTTAGTACAATTCTTAATTCGCAATTTATCTACGTTAGTCGGTAATTAGAGCAGGGGTCACTCACACACAATAAATTTAAATAAGAGGCTCTCTCTTAGTTGTGGATATTATGGGCCTAGGCCCACTAATGTTTATGATTAAGTCACTTTGAAGTTACCTTGAGGAGGAAACACTCTCTTCTCCAGCTTCTCCAACTCTCGTTTTCTCTCAGCGAAGCGCTGCGCGAAGTAAGCACGTTCTGACGCTCGTGAGTGTTCAGCATCGTGCGCCCTCGCAGCCTCCGCTGCGGTCGCTGCTGTTGCACGGATACGCATCTCTCCAGCTTCCTCACGGATACGCTGCAATTCGGAACGTTGCGAAGAATAAGGATTAAGCGATTTAATATTAACATCTGTTTTTCAAGCAAAGTTAAAATTTTGTTTGAAAAAAGGATCTTAATTTTTTTCTGTACAGTTTGCATCTCCTGGCTTAGCTAGATTCTGGGTATTATATAGTGATTGCTTTTATCAAGGTTAGATACCACTCCTTGTTTTTGAAGATCATGTAGATCGAATGAATCAAGATTGATATTTGTGAATAGGGTGAGGTGATGGAATGATCGTACCTCTAATTTCATGATCTCTTCTTTTTGTTTCTTGAGAAGATCTTCAATACGAGTTAGCGAGCTTTCGAATTTAACCGAATCATCTAACAGGGCTTGCCTGTAAAGACACATAAAATTGTATGGGGCACTTCATTATTAGGAGTGACAATAATTTGATAAAATTCACGTACACACCATCACAGCCATGACATACCTTATAGAGATGTATTTCTTCTTGACCAGTTCAGCCTCCGTCCATTGGATGAGAACTTTGTGTATTTCGTTTTCTAAGTGCGAAACGTGCTGCGCGCAAATTCAGTTATTAGTTCATTAGTCATCCCACTCACCACTTATATTTACTGCATAATATCAAGCAGATACCATTTACTACAGAAATCAATACACAATTTTCAGTTAATTTGTTGATGATTAGAAAATATAGCCTATGTTACTCGCTGATAATGTTGCTGCAAGAATTTTTCAAATCGGTCCAGTAGATTTTAAGTTTATTAGTTACATACAAAAATACAAAACTTTCCTCTTTATTATATTAGTATGGATAAACATCTATCATTTGTAGATCCATGGCAGTCGTTACAGATTGTCAGAAGCCAAAAAATTTGACACCAGTCATCCCAAAAAGTACCGTGTTACCCAGTTAATAGGTTGTGGAGGTCTGGTAGGCAGCCGCTCCACGTAAAATACAGGTATTCAGCTGAATTCGGTTTGACTTGAAGCAGACCCCAATATAGTTGGGAAAAGACTAGGCAGATGATGAGTGATAAACTGTCCCAGGAGCAATTACACTTACCTTCCTAGCTTTGCTACTGTTTTTAGACTTCACCAGTATCCCTTTATTGTTCTCTATCAGAAGATGTTCGTACTCCTTCTCCAGTTCTGCAAGTTTCTTCTTTTTACTTCTCTTCTCGTATTTTAGTAAGTCTAGAATCTTTCTCTGTTCTGTCACTTTCAGATCGAGATTGTGTGTTATCTGAAAAGAGAGGGAAACAGTTATTTTACTTGGCGTAATTTCACTACAAGATGAGTTTGATGTTCAAAGCTAATTTGGGCTTTCACCAAAATGTGTTGGAAGGTTTATAAACAAAACAGCAATATATAACAATTTATTGACTGAGAACCTATGTCTTCTCATATAAACTGCGGTAAATTGTGTTTATTTTGTAGACTATAATATTTTTAAAAACATTATTATCTGTGACAGACGGACAGACTGACAGACTGTCAGCCAACCATTCAACCACCCAGCCAGCCAGAGAGTTCAGTTTTCTATACTACGGACGTTCAGAACCCAAGAAAATGAAATTTGCAAAAACAAGTCAGTTCAAGTCTTTACCTTATCAGCACTCTTATCCCCCATAGGACACACTTCATTTAGATACTTCTTGATCTGCACCTCCTCCTTACCAATCACGGCTCGAGCCTGTGCCAGCTCTGTGAGCCTCATTTTTATTTCTTTCTTCAGTGTATCTATAAGGTCATTGTTCTGTTGCTTCTCTGCTTCGTTCTCTTCGAAGTTTGATTTTCTTTGTCCCTCTGAAACAGAATTGATGTGTTACTAAAATACTTCTGTTTTAATTGTAGTTTTTAGGGTTCCGTATCTCAAAAAGTAAAAAAGGAACCCTTATAAGATCACTCTCTTGTCCGTCTGTCTGTCCGTATGTCACCACCGATTTTCTCAGGAACGGGTGGACCTAGTAAGTTGAAATTTATACCTGTAAATGTGTGTGTGTAAATTTATATCCTGGGTCAACACGATAAAAAGATATGGGCAACCAAAATTGACAATTCTAGGTCAACCGGAAGTACCCTATAGGTTTTGGGTCGAAAACTTATATGGTAGTTCCCGTTGACCTAGCTAGAATCACGAAATTTGGCAAAAAGCAAGGTTACAGCATAAATAAAGGAAAAGTTCCAAAAAATAAAAAAAAGTTTAAAATTAAGGGTGACGCCATACACACATAGTTGATGCGTGCTACCAATAAAAATGATACCTATTTTATTATGGCGGTATAATGGGTAGGCACGGAACCCTTGGTGCACGAGTTCGATTCGCACTTGACCGGTTTTTATATTTATCTTGGTACCGAATTCAACTAAGGAAGTACCAAATTTCGGCCAATATTGGGTCTGTTAACCTGGTTTTAAAAAACAAAATACTTGTCAACCCGTCACTTTTTAAACTCATTCAACAATTCACAGCAAGATTGACATTTATACATAATAATTTTGTGAAAAATTCTATTACAGAACGGGCCTTAGCTGTAAAATCTTTTGGGGATTAAAGAAATAATAAATCTACTTAAATGTTTCTGTTATTCCTACAGATTTGATCTCCAACCTTGACAATTTTAAAGAAATATTTTGAAACAAGATTACACCTATTATAATTCCATCATACGCACGCACCTGATAGTTGTATTTTCTTTTTGATCTCAAATATTTTAGTGTTGATAGTAGTGAGGCGGTCTTCTGTTTCTATTTCGAAGGGATGTTTTTGATAACACATCGCCATTGTTATAAATATTGTCGCTGTGATTAATAATAAAAAAGATGCGAGTTCCACCCTTTCGCTAGGTTAACAATAACAGTCGGACCAACGAAATTATTGATCAAACAATGCTGCCGACAAACGCAGCCTATTAATTATTGTACTGTTATTGAGTACCGTTTAGATAAGTTTGAAAAAAAAAAATAAAAAATATCATCCGTTAAAAATATGAAACAGTTCTTTATTTGAAATTATTTTGTTCCGATTTCAACCCCTAGTTAAAACATCTAAAAGCGCCATCTGTGTTGTGGCGCATGAACGACAAAGTTCAAAAGCTCTTGATTGGTTGCGCGCACACAGCGCTGCTGAATCGCTTGATTTCTCCATTGAATCAACATTCCTCCGCGTACATTTGTATGTGTGTGTAATTCGGTTCTCACGGTGTTTTAGCCAAATATTCTACAATTCATGACTTAAATCGGTTGTGTTCTGTTTTCAAATGATTTAAACTAGTCCCTTAACTAAGTGATAAAGCTTAAATATCAAAATATGTATTGTTACAAGGGGTGCGCACGCACACAGGCGCGGCGGCGGCCATTTTGATTTACCGTACGCTGTGTATTTACGGACAAAGCCGTCAGATGCGAGCGGGACGCGGCTGCGCATGTTCCTACCGGGCTTTTCGTTATTTTCAAACGTGTTTTACCGCTAAAATGTCCAATAAACAAATGTTTTCGACGTAACAACAGTTCAAAAACAAAATGAAGTGTCAGTTCTTACATTTGGTTCCGTGAGTGTTGATTATTTAGTGTTCAAACGACATAGAAGGAGTAAAACAAATGTGTGTGATCCATGTGTGAATGTTGTGTTACAAAATGTGGTCGAGGAACTTTATACCGGATTATGGGATTCAATTGCTGTCAATTTTCATCGTGCTGTCGACACTGGCCGCCAGGATCCATGGTGTCGAAGGTGAGTGCTAGTTATACAAGTAGTTGAGCTTATGAAAGCGCGGTCTGCAAGTTTACGCGGCCGAGTTGCGTTGGCGCGCTTGCTTAGCGAGCTTTGGGCGCGCCGATGCCTTTTGTATTTGGTCAGGTTACCGGTCGGTTCTCACAGTAGGGACTTGTGAAACGAGTCGTTTTAAAAACTGGAGTGAATTCAACGCATCGCATTTTTTAATGTTTTTTAATTGTGCCGCGTTTGTTGACGTTAAGCCCAGCTCGTAACCCGAGCTCGTATTATGGCATCGGTTCGCTTTCAGCTCCGTACATTGATATTTTGTACCTTTATTCTAGTAGGCTTAGCTTGTAGGCTGTAATATTTAGGTTCCACGTCGGACATTGTATTGAGAACAAACTATTTATCCGCAGGTATAGCTATGCGCTTTTCTTCAGCTTATCTATTTGTTATATCTGCGTGCCTATTCTCAATTACATTCGAATTGATACTATCCTGAGGCTATACCTGGGTCCTACTTTTCCTCAGTTCACCATACTCTTAAGGAATACCTATTCCAATATCCACATCACTAAAGAGAGTACAAACCAACACAACTTTTTTGTTTCGTCTTCCGTCAATGGGCGTTGTGCCCGAGTCCCGTGTGGCTAATATATCTACATACAAATCTCCTAATCCCATCCTCTCTGAATATGTATGAATGCTTGGTCATCCTCTTCTTCCTTACTAACCATAAGGTGTATTGGTATTGACTATAACCTCTGTAGTAATGTGTTCGTTAAAGTAAGTATCTCCAACTGCTGTTACATTTCCAACTTATCGAAACTTAACGTCCGTTAACTCTTTGTTAGTTATTTTTGTTGATTTCATTGCAACTTGCACTGTAACGTCGATAATTTAATTTACCTGAAAGTTAACATGTCTAAATAAAGCCAAATATAGTTTTATCATCATGAACTCAGGCCTCCATTAAGCTAGTGCTAACAAAACTTACACATTCGTATTGTTTCCCGGCTGCAAGTTCTTGGGATTTCTCTAAATATTTGTCAATAACACTTCCATCTAGCAAATATGTAACTAATCAACACTATTTTATTGCCTTCTTAAAGTATCTTAGCGCTTAATTTGCGGGTCTCTTTCAATAAAATTTTCTACTCAATGTTAATTTCGTATCATAACCAAATAATAAATCTTTAATATTTCATTGATTTGAAATGTGTTTAGTATTCTATCTTTTAACGGTATTGATGTGTTATTACTTCATTAGTTTTAACAATGGCGAAAGTTTGTTTGCTTGGAATATAACAAAAGTACTAATTCGTCGTCTTACATTGACGACTAAAATATTGTTTATCTTGTACATCCGCAATAATCTGATGGAGGAGAATAATCTAGAGGCTCACAAATTGTCTTCGGCCGTTTGCCAAATAGTTCCATCTACTTTATACTCCGTTAGCTTTAACGTTTTTTGGGGTATCATCAAATCCCGAGACGCGAGTAGTTTCCCAGAATCCTCTAAACAAATCTAAAACATCGAAATATCCTAGATCAGTGATAAGAAAGAACAGTTTAATTCTATACGTCAAGTTCTCGGCGTGTTCGCCTATACCAGTCTGGGTGAATACAAATGTTGGTGTCCACCATTTGGTATTCGATGCAACTCCACACGATTTCTGTGGTCGGGACTCGGCCGGGACATTTTGAATATTGATCAACCGTAGTTGTCACTTTACAGTTTAGAAAGGGACAATGTGTATATAAATTCTCGATTTTGAGGGAAAGTTCTTTTTTGTTTTGGTAATTGTTACTTATTTTGTATGCTACGAAGATAAACGGACGCAATTCAACTTAAATCTGTGTTGTGATTCGATTTTATATCGCTGTTTTTAGTAATATTGCTCATTTTACATGTTTATTGGCTTGAGAAAATGTGTTTAGATTTCATATTTTTGTCACCTGCTTTGTTTTGTCACCAAATTTTAAAATGCGTTTAGCTATCACATTTTCCGAGAACTTTTTTAGGTAAATCTTAGTCATCATTTCAGTAGCCTTTACTATTAACATACATACTCTCAATATTTTTTATTTTATTTAATATGGATTTGCTCTTGACTCTAGTCTAGGTCATAGATGACAGTGACAAAGTCGACGATGGAGCGAGCTTACCCAGAAGAAGCCTGTTCACTCTAATTTTGAAAAGATTAGAGTTGTATGCGTTCGGAAACACAGACGCAATATTGCCTAAACTAAGTAGCTCTTCTAATTCTACATCTCTAGTGATAAAAGCGCCCACTGTAGTAGTATCATTGTCAGTAATGCCATTCTTACAAAGCCTTTAAATAAATCCAAGTATTTCTAACTATTCCAGTACCTCGGTGACATTCACCACGTTACCGGGTATACCCAAACAAACCAACGGCTAATGTTATGGACACAGCGGCTCAAATATTGTTTGAAATCATTAATGGTTTCCGTTTGTATGTTTTGCAAGTTTTCGCTTTAGTCGTTTAGATAGTCACTTTATCTAGGTTCAAAGGTTCTTATGTGTTTCTGAACGCGTGGTGAAGTTAATTCCGATTGCTTTATCTAAAGATTAACGCGTCCTGGACTTAAGTATGCTGCTGTTTCAAGATTTGACGATTTTGCTACGAATTTGCTTTCTTCAGCTTTAAAAAAAAACTCATTAGCATTAAGTTTAATCCCTCTATTTATAGAATTAACATTAACGTTTCTTGGAATGACTGAATCTTATCGATTGTAAACACTATTGCTATCTCGCTCTATTTACAAGAATATAACAATGACAGGTAAAAGTTATGGATGTCAAGTTTATGAGTAGGGGGTTCATATTTTGTAGTGGTAGTATGAATTCTACTGATTCAAGGGTGTTCAAATGTATCGTTTTGAGGAATTGAGATGTGATACTCTGAATCCGAAAATTCAATAATATATGTTATTTTGACGGGAACGTTTCTTTTACTTCCTGGCTTTATTTCTTTTTGCCTTCATCAAATCAATCTATATAAGGTGCCATTAAATTAGATGGACAAATAAAAAACAAAAATAACCAACAAAAAACAAAACAATGATTAAAGCGATTTTATTTTGACCTAAAATGTCAATTTTTTTTGTGTATTTTCGGTAGCTGTTTTTTTTTCGTGTTAATATCTAATGCGTTTTTCTTATTATTTTGTTTTTGTTTCTATTGTCCTTATTTTGGTGGTCTGAATGAATTATACAAGTTTGACTATCTATTTTAATGGGACCGCGAATATATATTTTTTCCGTTACTGAGTGACTGTCTGAGTAACTGACAGACAATGCACAGCCGAAACTACTGTTCGTAGAAAGCTGAAGCTGAATTTCTACGGGAACGGGAACAAACTGGATTTGCGCGTACGAAGTCGCGTTCAATAGCTAGTAATCTATATAATCTTTAGTAATAAGGTTTTCATCCGTAGTTATCATCATCTGCCATGCTTTTTCCCAACTATGTATATTGGGGTCGGCAACCGGATTCAGCTGAATACCAGTATTCAGATTTTCATCCGTATATAATACGTATATTGGTTCGCCAGCCATGCAGATGTCGCCATGTTGTACAAACAGACGGTTCGCTCCAATTCTATAAACACGAGCAATTAATGGCCAATTGTCCAAGTTGTAGCCGCTAGCCACTCGCCCGGGGTCACTGGACACTGTCACAAATAAATCTCAACTAAAGTGTACCCTATATGACCAATTTCTCGTTTAATCTACATCATTTGCATCTGTTGTAACATCACCATGAACAAGCAACCTTATTCTGGCCCAATAAAGTTTGAATTTGCAAAATCATAACACGCCTTCGGGTGTCCGCGACAAGAAATTGTTCTGCGAATCGCCTTTACTTATTTGTAACGTTCGTAGTCTGAGAAACATTGAATATTTGAACAGTTCCAACTCGTAGAGGTTACAATACGTAGATTTTTAGCTTTTCTGTTAGAAATACTTAATTTTGTTACACCTGTTTGCTTAAGTTTAAAATGTTTCTGTACCAGCCCTGTAAAATCTTAAAGGTCTGAGTTACACATGTTTTATTTATATGCGGAGCCTTAAAATGCTTAGCTTCAACGTCAATCATATCATATTTCTATTTTCAGCCAATCACAATCACACGGTAACTTAATACTCATAGCGAAATTATCATAATGTTGCCAGACTTCACATAAATCAGCAATAATTGTTAACGATACTTAACTGGTCTTTCCAAATTAGGAGCAAACTTTTTGTTGCATTGAAATATCAGTTTCTATTTCGTCAAAACGTTGGGACAAACCGAATAAACCTAGGTTTAGCCATATAAGTGCAGTGAGTGCGGAGTTAAGACCACACAGGTTTTAACTGTTTACTAAATTGCTAATTATGTGTTTACGACCATGAGACACTAACTGTCAAGTCTTTCCGTGACAATAATGGTGGCTTTTTGATGGTAATGACCACTCAGCATAAACTCCATAGCGCCAACCGCTATGCTGAGGAGTTTATGCTCTGACATGTCTTTGTAGGTATTGTTGGAACGCCAGGCTCTTATGCTGTTGAGTGCGCTTAGAGCTTGTTTGTGGAAAGAAGCTTATAACTTAAGTGCAATGCTCTCTTCAAAGTTTTTTTGTCTTTTGATCATGCAAAAATCTAAGTTGAAGTACTGTACTGTATGTATTTTAAAATTTGTGTTACCAATAATGAAGAAAATGAAATCACATCAGAAACCAGAAATAACATAACAAGTGAACAGAATCCTACTGATTGGACACCATCTAGACATTCAGGAAAAGCTATTCCAATAAAAAAAATAAAGTCTACAACGTTAATAAAATCTACATCGTTTCTGCAGATCGTCATAAACTGATCAATGCCCCTAACAACTTAATTTACTCTTATAAATTCAAGCACACTGGTTAAGTCAGCACCTATAAATTTGTTAAGCTTGTAAAAGTTACAATGAGCAAGATTATACTGTAAAATAAGCATAAAAGTGATTAGATCATTTGCCGGTGGGAGACTTTTATGAGTGTCTTGTGTCGTACTCTATTCGTAGTTGCAGACTAGTTACATTTTAAACAAAGGCTGGTAAAATGTATTTAGCTTTGTTTTGTAATTTACTACTTTACAACGACTTGATCTCTCATTCTCATTATCCTGATTGGCGTTGATCTTTTACCGATCCTGCAGTAAACGTAGTTGTTGAACTTATTGGATTTCTCGCTTCTGGCATCTTAGGTAGTCTTAGTATTTATGAGATCCTAAATCATTGGTTGTTAGTTAATTTATCGCCACGTCCTTCACTAAAACTGTCATGGATTGCTTTAATGTTGCACAGTCCTAACAAGCTATACCATTTCCGTTTCCTTCTCTAGATTCAAAAAATCAAAGTCAAAAGTCATTTATTCAAATTAGGCTGAGTGCCAGCACTTTTTGAACGTCAAAGTTCTACATAAAGACAGTCCCCCATAACGCCCGCCCGTCACCACTTCCTAGTGTGAGATGTGTGTGTAGATGATAGATAAGTGTTCCATTTTACGTCATGCTACAGGCAAGTCGCAACACCAAAATCTTCATCTATTCCTGAACACATCTCAGTATCTATCCCCAGTTATCTCCGAGCGTTGTTTGCTCACACAACAGAGCGCCTGCGCAGCGGCACGGTGCTCAAACACGCCCGTGTTTGGACCTCACGGATGTCTGATAGGGTCGTCTCCTTGCCGCACTTACCTTGCTATCTTTTATGCTATCTAGGTTCTTGCTTCTTTGTGTGTGAGGTTTTACTTGGTCCTTGGGCTTATACAGGGTGTAAAGTTATCTAGAAATACTGGCTTGGTTTGAGTTACAGACATGTGTGAAAAATGCAAATAATGAAGATATGGAACCCCAATTGTCAAGACGGTAATTTGTTATGAGGATTACTACTTCAAGAATTTTCCCAAGATGTTAAAATTTAAAAAAAAAATTAAGCAGGTGACAGCCCTGATAGACAGGTTTACGATATGAACTAAGAGGGGAGACGAGTGTTGAAAGTGATAAATCTGTCCTGAGCGTTTTATGATTTATCCATATTTGTGACAAGTTCCATGTAAGGCCACGATCATTATCACGGCCTTAACACCACAATTCTTCAACTTTCCTTAAATAATTCTTATCATCTATAAAATGACACCTGTGAGATTCTCAAAGCATTTTCTAAAATCTTTAAGAGACTAGTTTAAGAACTGTGTGTATTTTTAACACGTTACACTAAAATATTTATTAGCGTTAAATTAAATGTTTTAAAATCAATCATGGATGGCTATGATTGGTCAAGGAAAATGATAACTTGCAAATCGCTTCAATTTACACCATCATTAGGTACAATTTACAGAACCCATTACGACTATTTAAGAATAATTATTTTTTTGTCCCTAATTATTATCCACACGAACCAAACTTAATGTCGCTGATTAGCGTTCGTTTTTAACAAATCAGCAACAATGTTGTGAAGTTAAACTAAAAAAGGCAGACAATGGAAGACTTTCGCATGAGAAACCAACATTTCCCATACAATACTGGTGGCGCATGCACAATAAAAACATGTCGCAGCCTCTTTGGTGACGTGGAAAACCTCAAAACAATTATTTTTACATAACAAGCCCGCATCGTTTCAGCTTCTTGTGAGAAATGCGACAAAATGTTGAAAGAAATGTCACCCGAGACACGAGTACTTTTTCATCTTTTCTCACTTATTCCGTTTCATATGCAACTTTAAAATACCAAGAATTGATAGATCGACACGCTTCTTAAGATAAGCGTGTATTTTCATATCACTAATTGCACTCTTGTTGACCTGCAACTATGGATTTCTATAATTACAATATTTATTATTCTCAAATTCATTCATGTAGTCTCTGCCTTCCTTGTTTTGAAAAAAACCATTCCTAAATCATCCTACAGCTTATTCTAAGCCGTATTCCCTAACATCCTGGATGATTCTTTCAAAATATTCAAACACATTCTGTTCTAGTGTTTACGTTGCCTCCATGCATATGCACTAGTAGTTATCGGCCGTCCGTTCGTCCGTTTGCTTTAATAATAAGCCTGCGCCCGCGCCGCTGTCACGAACTCCAAACATAGCCTCGAGCTAAGCGAGTTTTGTGGCGGGATACAAAAATGAAAAAGTGTTAAATTGTGGGTTGAGAATGAGAAGAGCGATGAAAAAAATTAACATTGAAATCATCTTTGGTAAAAAAAGTGTTAGATTCTGATCTGTTTTGAACTTTTATTGCGGCCATGGGTCAATGGTTTATTCTTTGCATCAGAGTGTGAAATTGTATTTTTGCATTTATGCTTATGTATTTCTTTAGTTTGATGCCATAGAATATAACACCAAAGTTATTCGAAATATTCTATTCCTATTCGAGGAACTTTGAATTGGTGTCTCTGACATTAAAACTCTAGGAAGTGGTGACGGGCGGGCGTTTTGGGGGACTGTCTTTATGTAGAACTTTGACGTTCAAAATGTGACTTTTGAGTTTCATCTCAGAATAAAACTCTAGTTCTATTCTGAGATGAAACAGGAAACAAATATTTATCAGCTATACGTATATATTCAGAATTTCTCCGTAATAGATACAGCTCCTAAGTGTATTTATTTTAGATAAGTTCATTTCTAAATCCAAACAATTTCTGCTTTTTACTGGTCAAAGAAACCTGATAATTCTTTAACATACTAAGCTTCATGTAAATATATCGGCTATTACCTTTTATTTGTCCATTTGGTGCCTTCCAAGTCCAAAACCAAAGGGTTGTGGGTTTCTTTCCCGTATCAAATGTCTGAATCCACTCCCACGTTAAAAACTCCGACAAACATATTAAGTACAATCCACAACACTGTTTCGTCATTATTTGAAGAAAATTTTACTAAAATACCAGCAGCAAAGTTAAGTTTGTCAGCTTTTCTATTCCACAATTGTTTGTCATAGTTTCTAAATCGATATGAATAACAAAACGATAGTCCATTAGTGCATTCTATCGATTGTACGGCCGTCGAATGTGTATCGATAAATTAATTACTTATTTTTCTGTTGTCCTCGGATCGATTTATCGGGCATTCTATAAACTTTTCTTTTATTTATGGCACACGTAGCTTACGCATTTATTCATCTTTCTATTTTGATCATTTTTTTCAGCACCGTTTTTAACCCGAACAGTATTCTTATTCGTACTAGCGCGGTTATTTGTCTTGTCATAACTTAGTGTCATAAAAGCATACACTTTAGAACTTTGACCTTCTAAATTCTCGAGTTCATTCATCTTTAATGGTTCTTCTAAAAGACGGGCCTTGCTTTTACTAAATCTTATTCCTTCTTTCTTCAAATCTGTTTCAGTTAGCCACACTTCCTTAAATGGTTTACCACACCAGACTGCTTATAGTTGTTCTTTTAAGCTTCAAGTGATTTAAATAACTACGTCTATTCGCAATCTAAAATTAATAAAGTCCATCACACTCCAGTAGATCCAATTAATAATTTTAAATACCGTCTGACGTCTGTCTGTCCCGCGTTTTTTTCAACCTGTCAATTGTAAATTACCAGTCTGGTTCCTAATTGCATCGTAAGTCAATCCAGATGAAAACTAGACAAGTTTGGGCAGAAGGACCACTACAGAAATAGGTGATGTTGAATTACACAAGTTGCTAAAATGGAACAGTCTAACTTTAGCGCCAATTTCGCTTGTTTATAGATTTTTTTGTTTCTTTTAGAGTTTGGCACTTAAGTACTTTTTTCATCTATCGTGGTTCTTCTGTACTTATCTCTTCTGTGGCCTTGAGGATCGTGAAAGCAAAGCTTATCTCAAGTTATAGCAATCAATGTCTGTGATCTAATGTCTGGTGGTATTTAGCCACTTCAAAAATTGATATCGCAACGATTGTGTTCCTGCGGAGTCATTAGGATTCAAACGGTTATGTAGGTTTTGACCAACTGTTAATAGTAGAAAAGCTTTTATATTTTTGTGTTCTTGTATCCGGAGTTATCATAATTTTTAGACGTCTCTTGTCTTGCTATGGGATCAGATTCTTTTAGTCAATATTTACCGTTTTCGAATGATATACCGGATTTCAGTTCAAAACCAGATTAATTAAAAAAAATGAGTCACTATAAAATAATCTTGGGCATTAAGGCAAAATATTTAAATGTCGTACTTTTAAAACAAGAAAGTGCTAGCACAAATCTTACAGCCAAATAAATCACTCTTCGAAATAGCGTCCACTTAAGAAGCGTGGAATTTCTAACCGCACATAATTGATTTTAAATTATTCCGAAATACATTGTGCCATGTGGACATACGTGTAAAGCATTTGAATAGTCCCTGATAAACTGTGATGCCTACCTGTGAGTTTCGGGTTTTATAGTCCCCATATCCAAGAGATTACGTTTTATGAATCTCCTCTGGCTTCGTTGAGCTTAAAATATTTTTAGTGCTGGCTAGGTGATGGGGTCCGGAGAGAAGTACCTATTGTTTAATTTATTGTACAAGTAAAAAAGTCAGCTGCTTATTTGTATGTATTATTTAGCATTGTTGAACAAGTACGTGCTTGTGATGAAGTCTAAACAAAAATCGCAGCTTCTAATCCTTCGTCTCTAGTCTAATCTTCTAATTAACTTCAGGTTTCTTATGTAATTCATCACACACCCATGTCAGCAGTAAATAACTTCAACCATACTCCACATTATAAATCACTAAAGATGCATAGAGATCAAGTTTCTGAAACTGTTTTGTCTTTATAATCATTAGTGTGAAAGTTTGAGAGCTCCGTACATTACTTGTTACTTGTAAATCATTAATCATTTTTGTCTTTCAAATCTATTATTTCATGATGGTACAAATCTTTTGTTTTGAGCAAAGCCGAGCTCTGCATTTGAAACTCATTTCGTTCGTTATGATTTTTAATGAACTTTGGAGCAAAAACTGGGTTTGTAATTTAATTTGGCAGTAATTTCATTGTATAAGTGTAATGGTGAAATTGAAATAGGACTGCTGATTGTGTCTGTATTGCCATGAGTTCAAAAATGATTGATGACTTCACTCTCCTTCTAGAGAGTATTCTTTTTGTTATCGATCGTCTGAACCCTATTCAGAGCTTTTTCATGCTCAAAGTGACATTGAAGTTTTGATAGTCCTACATTTCTAGTTGTTAAGCAAATAGTTCAGAACTCCATAGCAAGTGAAATTCAATCTAGCAAAAGCTTTTTCACCCCCGCCTTAACATATCAATAAAAACCTTTAGCAACCGTCCAACAGTTTCATTATTAAAACAAATACGATAAACCACCGAGATAAGATGGCGGCTGTAGATGATGAATTACAAAATGACCTTTCATTGTTTTGAGTCGGTCAGCGCAGCCACATAACGGTACTGAAGTGCAATCAAGAATAGATCATCAGTACCTTAGTAATATGCAAAAACTGGAATGACATGTGAGAGTGAGTTATTTTGTTTGAAATTGTAATTGAGACATATGACGTGTGAATGTGAAATCTTTGAGGTTTTATGGGAATGTAGTTATTTATTTTTCTGCTGGATCTTATTTAGCTTTATGTCTCTAAAATGTGATGTTTTCTCTGTTTACTTTATACCTTTATCAAATTGACTTTCATACAGTTCAAAGATACTTACTTACACACTTCCAAGTAATTTCTATTATTTTCTCGCGTCAAACTCTTCTTCATCATCTGTGGTCTCCTGCAGATCATAGGCCTCTCCAATCGCAAGCTATTCATCTTGATTCTCATATAACATTCGAAACCAATCTTATTTCAAACCAGTTGCATCTAAGTCTATACTTCCATCAGTTTCTTCACCAATACCTTTAAACAATAGCACTCAAACATTACTAGCTTCAAAATCAGCTTAACTATCATAATTAAACACACAACTAACAATCTACTTGTCAATCTTGAAGTAACGTTCTACAGGTGGGGTAAGGTCACACAGTCTACCGTAATTGGATTACGGAATGGCTCAAGTCAACTGGTGCATGATGTCTGCTGACTCCCAGACAAGTAACCAGACTGATGTTTTACGCTCGGTTGGGTTGTCAATTTAATTCTCTCTGGCTATTAGCATGTTTGGGTGAGCTTGGTGAGTGTAGTTGATCTGTGTAAGTCGGGATTATGTAGGTAGGTTTTGAATATTAAAGAGTTTAGTTGTGTAAAAGACTGGGCATTGATTAGGAGTGTGGGTAGGGGCTTGCTTATTGTGAGTCATCTAGAACACTAATCCATGGTCAAATCAGAGATACAAAATCTTCCAAATTAAGGTTGATTCTCAAGATATGAAATAATTGGTGAAAATGTTGTCTTGTAATGATTGTAAATAACTTGCTCCGTCATTTTAATTCTTATGACTTCCGTGGAAATATTTCAATGCACACTTATCTTAGAATCTAAATTCGAATGAGAGTAATTTCGTCCCACAGGTTTCCTCATTTTTCGGATAATCTTATAAAACAATGAAGGCGATCACTTTAGCATTAAGAAACGTCAATTAATTTCGTGTGAATATGATATTTTCGTAACGTTGCGCGCACAGCTAGTCGTATAATGATGGGAGCGGCGCACGCGCATAAAACTAGGAAACTGCGGCAATCGCTGTGAGAAGTTAGACTGTACTGTACTCGTTCGTTAGTGCCAATATTGTACAAATATTGAACATTGTTTACTTTATATTTTTAATTGTATAAGTCCCCTTCAACCAGCATAGAACCTACTTTACCAGACATTCTAACACCATTATTAGGGCCACCAAATTTTATTATAATCACCAAATTGCAAAATATTTTATCACAAATGGTTCCCCCATAATTGACCTTGATCTAAATACCCGAAATTGGTCCACAAAAAAAAAATACCCATGTTCATGTTATCATTATCACTTACGATACTGAGACAAACATTGTCGTTTGCGGCGTCCGGCGGAAGTGGTCCGATAGCGGGTCAGGTCTGGACAAGTCGACGGAAGGCCGCTCTCGGAAGCTCTATCGTACAAACGTACCGTGTGAACGTCGCTATCAAGCCGCATGCGCAAGCGCAGGCACCGCCGAAATGGGCACCATTCGAATGAAATTGGATACTTTATGAATGGTTTTGGGATATGAACGGTTAATGGAACTCTTTGAGGAAGAATGGTCTATCTGATCTAGCTTGTTTGTTGTGTGGTGGATCAGTTTTTTGATGATCATGTTTAATGATTGAGCTGAAAAAAAATGTTTTATAACATCTAAAAAAAATCAGTTTGAAAAGATAAATAAGATATGTGTTTTTCAATTCATCTTGTTGGAAAAACTGCTCTTTATAGTATCATCAACATCTCCGTGGTGTAATAGTAGGTAGTTTTTGCTATCCTACTTTGTTTCCCTCCCCTACAGGTCAAAAACCTCCCCTTTCACCTTCCATTTATATCTATGTACACCTAACAAAAATTTACTTTACGTGAATAAATATGGCACCAAAACAAAAAAGCCAGCAACATGTCGTCTATACAGTCATTGTTGGTTGACCTCGGTGGCTGTCGAAATCCAACCTCATTGGCTAATGAATGCTGATCTAAATCGACGATTTAGAATGGTTCAGGATTCTGTCTGATATTTGGTACTTAGTTACCTATATTTTTGTCATCTATTGTCTCGTGGTACCAGAGATTTTAAACTGACTATGATTGATAATGTACTTAAAAATTATAGCGGCTATTAAAATATTTTTTGCTTGTACAAAATCCTGATACACATTTTTATTCAAATTATTTGGCTTCTTTAAGAAAGCGCCAAAATAATCTGAAATACTTTGTTTTAATAGATAGTCAAATCAATCAAACGCCTTAGACAAGGCAACACCTTTTTTAACATTAAGAACCCCACTCCAAAAATCAATACAGTTAGAATATTACCCAACATTTAAAATTTTATCGTTTAACAACTTCCTTTCAAAGTCAAAAGCTCAGTCAACACTTAATAACCCAAAACTTTTGTTTAAAGTACACTCAAAATGGAGTACGTTGTCCGGAAGAGTGGAATCCGGTAAAGTCGTCGTTGTCAGGTCCTCTCATTGTGGCGACTTACAAAGAGCCGTAAAGTCGCACTTGTTCATCTACCTGCTGCGCTCCATTGTTTTATACTTCGTGGTGTTTTTAATGAGCTGTTGTAGATTCGAAGGGATGGTCTGAGGTGTCCTGGTTTGCTTTTTCCTGTTTTTTTTTGAGCGTATGGTAAGTATCTATGTAATATTATATCTTGATGACGTATGATTTAAGGCAGTCTGAAGATTAATATGTCTAAAAGGACCAAATGTTTTGCGAAATTCTTATTCGGCTTCTATTTCGATTTCTATGAAATAATGATTCATTTATTTAAACAGCCCATTGTTTGAAGATTTCGACATTCCTTTGAGCTTCATCGCAATCCGCTCACATACACATAACAGATCAACACGAACTGGGTGCCAGTAAATCTCGCGAGACTGGAAGAAATCTAGAACGTTCCACAGTTGATGGGCTACTAAAACTTAATGATTTAAACGTGGCTTCAACTGCGCGAGATCCTGGTGAAACAATAGCATTAATTATATGGATTATCCTTTACTCAGTCGGACTGCAAGTCGTGGTAATAACGGTATGAGCTTAAAATCGACATCTGGTCCGCGAGCCCTGACTGACATGCGTAATTGCTTAAGTATTATTATAAAGCTACTGAAACCAGAAGGCCAGTCACTGTTGACGGTTAAATACCCATTTGCGGGCCGTGAGATCATTTAAATCTGTTTAGACTCAACCCGTATCTCAGAATCGTGGATTATAAACAAATCTAATTGCTACTTACTTCATCATTGTCGGAAATAGCGTGATCAGCAGCGATTTCGGGACCTGAGAGAACATTATAACATCGTCCACATAGACGTCGTCGAAGAAAACGAAAAATTAAAATTATGAGATGATTTATCAAGCTTTATAATTATGTCGGCGCGAATAATGAACCAAAATACATCATTTATACGACAATTTAATGAATAAAATAACCTCCACGTGGGATTTCGACACACTTGGTAATGGTTAATTATATAATACCGGAGTATCGTGTCGGCCGCTGCCGCTGCTGTAATTAATACCTCTAAACCTATTCCATGGCTCGTTTTTTGTCTGTCTGTGATGATTTGTGCTGAGAATGGTCCGGAGCTCGGCAGCCGCGGACACACGCACGGCGCATGCGCTGTGCACGGTAGTTGCGTAACACAAGAGATCCGAGCATTTTCTTTTCTGTAATAACGTTAATTACATCTAAGTAGTTAGATATGTTATTACACGTAACAGGCAGTTTGAACGTCTCAATTCATATTCGCATTTGAAACTAGTTTAATTGATCTCGTCTGCTACAGCGGGGACTGGGGACCGTTTACCTGCGCGTCTCCCTTCGACCGAAGCCCAAAGGCGTCGCACCCTCCGAGATTTGCGCCGGGTGCGCCGGCGCAGGTGCTCGACGCACGACGCTCGTACTAACCGTCTATTTTACAAAAACAACAAAAAGGCCCAGCCGGGAGCGATGGCAACCGTGTCATGTTATTCCGTCGGTTTATACCATAAAAAAGAACGGAGAATTTGGCCGTTTCCGCTTTCTCGGAACCGTGATTCACCTCGCGTGTGAGCCTACACTATGATTTATACACAGATTATTGTTTGCGGTCAAACTCGAATGTTTTATGCGATTAAATAAATTTTGTTAGAACATGAATTTTAATATTCAACTTTAATAATGCATGTCGGTATGGGACGCCGGCTAAGTCCTCTTAAAGAGTCTTTAAATTTATCATTTAGAGGGCGCTTTCACCGCCATAAGTCACGCAACGTCGGGGCTAATAAATATCAAAGTTTAATGATGGCAGGATAAGGAGAATCTATTTCGAATGAGGTACCTATAGTACAATACAATTTTGATATTAAAACTATTTCATTCCTGCAGTTAGATGATACACATTCAATTCCGTATGGTGATTGACCTTAAGCTCAGTTTCCCATAGTTAAACCCATATGGGTAGCAGCAATTTGGTTCCATACTTACTATAAATATTGTTGACACATTGATAACCGTAAACAATGAAAACAAAATTACAGAAAACAAGAATTCCAAATATAAGTGCTTGTTAGCCAAAGTAATGGTGTTCAGTGGATCCTCGCCAGTCGGCCTAAATATGCCGTTTACGGGCTTAAAGTAGGGGTATTACAGTAAATCGTGAATCCAGGCTATTGTGGTTTAGACGTATATGGTACATTTAAGTTGATTCCCCGAGGGATTTTAACCTGTGGGTCGCAAACCATTTCGTGACCTTTAAAAGAAAATTGGACATGACTATTGATTCTAATTAGAAGATGCTTTTGTTCGAATGCTTCAGTAAATGCTATAAATGGAGGATAGTATTTGAAGCTTGAATAGCGTCTAATGGAGAGGTTGGAGGTTCGCATATTATTCACAGATTGCGACAATGATGCAACACTTCATTGTTAGAAGATCTACGATATCTTTCTTTCAACGCACAAAGAGAACAGAGAACAGGTGCTGTAATTTAAGGGCTTTACTTTCGAAATCGTTGAAATCTATAGTCAATTCCAGACCTACAATCTCGCCTTGAGCTCTCCTCTCACCACACAATTGTTAGGGCCCCTAGTGTTAAAATTCATCATATTCCTACACATAAAACATACCACTTAGATTCTGTCTGTCCTAACGACGTAATTTATGATCACCCACTTCCATAATTGGCACACGCAACAAATCTATTTCATCGAGACTATTAGTCATTGTTAGCAGGTCTGGTACCCTGGCTAAATGACGCTGTTCATAATTTAGCCGTTCACGAAGCTATGGGATAATTATGATTAATTTTATGCATGAATTGAGAAGGATTGGAGCTGAGAAGAACTGATGATGTGAGTCGTGAAGTCTACATGAAATACAGTTTTACTCAGACGTATACTCTATCTAGCAAGGTGGTAGAACAAACTCGTCGTTCACGTGAGGATCTAATAACTGCGTCAGTGGCGGCATTATCGCTGCCAAATACTGGGTCAGGAAAATTCTTGGTTAATAGGGATAGTCTACTGTTGACACCTACATGAAAAAAAAAAAAGTTTGTTTGTCGGTAGATAACTAAGGGTAAACATGAAGAACGTGAATTCTGCCTTGAAAATTTTGGACACATTAGAAACAGAATTTAATAATGACACTATAAGAAAGCACCCGATCAGTAGTGTTCTACACCAAACTGTAATCGTTTTCGAAAGTAGCCAACACCCAAACTCCAGCAACAAAACAAGTTGCTCAACTTTAATATAACCGCAATAAGTGAGGCACTTTGAAAAATTACATGCTCATCAAAAAGCTGTACCTTCAAAACTGGTAGAAGACATATTGTACGGTAACTACTTCTCTACTGACGCCATTTGTAAACCTCGGACTAATATTCGATTTACTATCGTTCGTATGTTCGTGATTAATGAATGTTAGGAAGAAGCCGCCTTTTCAACATCGACTAATTTGTTGAAATCGTTCCGCATTATGTGATGTGATTATAGGCTTTATCTCTTGATAGTTCTTCTATGTAGATTTGTGAAAACGGTTGATTAATAAAGAAAGGAAGCTTGATATTGTCAGGTCATAATATCTTAATTCGTTTATTAAACAATGCTTTCACTTACATACAATGCGCTTTGCTATATTGTACGTGACTTGAAGTAGTAGATGAATCACCAAATATAATAAACATAACTGAATTAAACTCAACATGCAACAAAATCGTATTGAAGCATATCACAATTTTATGGTTAGCCATAAACAATTTCAATATTATATTGCGATAATTTGCAAGTATGGACCATGTCGGACAATTACGTACATTTGAGAACACCACTGTAGTCGGTTAGTGTCATGACGAATCGAAATCACCATTCGGTGATGGCTCTTAGGAGTTCGTGTTCGAACCAAGTTTGATCAAATTCTTTCGGAATGTTATTGTTAGAATTTGATTCATGATTTATTCGGTTAGTTAGACAGATATTTAGTTTAGAAATGGAGGAAGAACTGCATGCTCCAAATTGTCAAAAGAGTTTTTAACGGTAACTCCGTGTTGAATTTGAAATTAACATTTTCACAAGATGCAGAATACTGAATAGTTGTAAATATTACAAACTCTGCTTTGCCTTATTTAAATCTCAATCTACCTCCGATCTGGAGAGTAGAAAGGCACGAGTAAATGTAAATAATTTTGTTAAAGATCCATCTTTGGGCCAAGCTCCTTCTATAACGGGTTTCAACGATTCTATTCCCTACCCGATGATAGACAGTATTGTAAGGTAAGTAATAACTCGACTTGCTCGCTATAATATTAGATGGTGGTGTACTTATATTTTCTTATCTTCGTTTCTCATCTGTTTTATTGGATTCGAAATTTTCTTTTGAGGGCAATGTTGTTACTATTCAACGAGTTTTAAGGTGTTATTGATAAAATTGTTACTTATGATGTTATAAAGTCTGCGATTATACGAGTAGTTAGTAATAGATTCCTGTTTTCTTGCATTGACATTGGTTTCAAGCAAGTTTTTTTTAAGTTTAGTTTTAGTTAACTAGTTCTCATGCTGTACATAATTTTTATTTCGCTCTGTACAATCATGTCCTATCTACATTGTATCTACAAATTCTACAACCAATATATTAAATGGACAACATAGAAAGCTCATTGTCTCCACCTAATTGGCAATGAAAATTCTAATTCTTATGTTAGGGTACATAGGAAGTAATTAGAATTTATTTATTGTGCTACCTTATCTTCGGGCGTCACGAATGCTCTGGGCACCTGGGCCAACCAATTGTTTGCAATACCTGCTTGAAACAGTCGCACGCGCATGTTTAAGATCTAGAAGGCTGTATTGTGCTTTAGACCTGACTCCGTCTGGTCATTGTTTAATAATATCTATTGTACTATTGCATGTATTTATAAATTGACAGTTTTCATTGACCAATGTTTAGTTGATTGATAGTTGCAGATGAGTTTTTGTTATGTTGATTCAGATGAATTGTAGCTACTGATATCTTAAATGTTTAACAAGTTAATATGAACTGATGAAGCTCAAAAATTGAGCTTGATCAAATATTGAATTGAATAGACACATCATCTAAAAGTATCCCTTCCGATCAAGTCTGTTCTTGTATTAAAAGTTCCTTAAACTTGAACGTATAAGAACAAGAATTTCGCAGTAATTCCTCTAAACTGGATATTCTGGTATGACAGAAAGTGACCAAAGGTGGCATCACTTCATGTTTTTATCCTCGTGTCTACGCTTGAGCGGGTCCCATTATCCCCTAGCCGTGACGTCAGCGGCAGCTGCAACTAACGTACGCCACGTTTATGCTTGACTCTTTCTAACATGCAGAGTTGGTGCACTATCTCTTTTCCGCACAAGTGCATATCTATCATCCGGTCAAGTCTACTGCGCGCGCGGTGAAACTGTATCGATTTGTGTCATTTTGTTTTTGGGAGATACTGACTGTTTGAATATTTTTTGAGGACATGTTTTTTAGAAAATTTCTGCACTGTAAGGATTTTTGCAAAATATTGTTTGGCCTTTTAGACTTGACGTTGTTCCGTTCCATTTAGTTTAACGAATTTTAGTATTGTTTACGACCAAAAGAACCAAAAATTCAATACATCGATAACTCTGAGTTACATCTTCAAGTTCTTTTATTTCAATATATCAACTAAAGGCTCCGAAAAGCTATACAGCATAAAACTAATCGCCTTACGCTATCGAACGCCCACGTGTTCCGAACCCGAACCTTTTTTTATTTATCTATCTTTTTTCTTGCTTTGTACTTTTTTTGCTTCTAATGGCATATGAAATGTAACACAAAAGCCTGACAAAAAATGTACTAAGAGCGTTACATGCAATACGCATGACCTTTATTTCGTCGTTTTTTTGTCCTTTTTATACGTCAAAATGGCGGTGTTTGGATTTGAATGATTAAATGGATTGTTTTGGTAGGTTATTAAAACTGTTTTGGGGGTTTTGAGCTATTACTGTAATTTGACTTGATGATCTATGATTTTGACATTTTCCTTTTCGATCTATTAGTTCTTATAATTCAAACTTAAACATAGTTTTGTTGATAGTTAAATGAAATGGTTTATGGTTTAACGCTTAGCCATAAAATTATATATTTTAACAGCTTAATTTTTTTTAAATACGCGATCTACAATGTATTCAAGGTCTGCTTCTCAAACGCACTTAAATTGTCAATTCTTTCACGACATTTAATTTCAAGACCTGTGTCGCGATCCAGAGCAACATAGTATGCAAGGGCAATGCGCAAGCGCACCCCACCTGTGTCGTGTAACGGAAGCGCGGGAACAACGCGGCACTGTTTAATGACATCATGAATTCTTAATGGCGGCAATATTGTCAAGTGAGTACAAAATAAATAATTGTGGTTTCAAAATATTTGGGAATAATTTTTCGGATTCAAAAAGACTTGCTGTAAAATTTAGCTTTGGAGTTTTGGAACTATAGAATTGTGCCAGTGCGTTGTTTGTTTTTATAAAATAACATTTTTCAGAACCAGCACCTTTACTTTGAATTATTTTACATTATACAAGAACCAACTTTCAATGACATCAAAAATCATTCCAATTATCGGTTTTCTATAATAATAGCGATAAAAAGACGTATCCTAGCAGGCGGTCCCTGGCGCCACCTACGATAATAGTCATGTTGTAATAAAATCCTATCAAATTAATATTCCACTCTTTAACTAAGTTTAATTAGTTAGGTTAAATTTAACCGTGAGAATAAACGTCTGCCGACCATAACAATTACTGATTTAAGATTTTTATGTCCAATGCTTACGTGTATATTTTTTTTTGGTATTAAAATTTAATTACATTGAAATTTTACTTATGCTTTAAGGTTGTGTCTTTTTTAATATTTGTCTATAAGTAATATTTTATTTATTCTTTAATGTAATTAATAAATTATACTTTTAGTATCTGTTGATTGATCTTTGGTCGTTGGGTGTACGGCTGCTAGTTCTGTGTTCTTTGATGAAGCAGTTTTATTTTTTTCTGTTTCATGTTTGCATCAATAGTCCTTGGAATCGTTTCAGTAGACTTGGTTGGCATTCAGCATTCAGTCATTATTAGGTTCAGCATTCTCTATTTCTTCTCCTCCCCTAAAAACAATTTCGAAGTTATCATCTTTGATCCTAATCTTGCACTGATGCAACAAATCGACTTCAGAATTTTATTCATCAAATGTTTGTTAACGAGAGCGCCCTTTCACCCTATAGGGTAAAACCAGGATAGTTGCCCCAGGGGTATAGTTGCCTCGATTTTAATTACTCTAGCTTCGCGGATGAATCACATGTTATTTTATTTATCAATCGAGAGACTTTACAACGACAACTAAGTAGACCGTGTTGCATGTGTCTGTGCGATTGCATGGGAAGGCAAGGTGCGATCAAAGTTTTTGCGCGAAAAAAATCTTCTTTCTCGGCGGGGCACCTATCCTAAACGTAATTTACATGGATTAGGCAACTAACCCCCATATGGGATAGATGTCACAAAATTTAGAGGTCGACAAAAATCGCCAATATTCTGGAAATATCAAAAATAATGTTCTTTACTTTCACAAATTTGAAGATAATAAACCAAAGTACCTACCCGTTTTATGAATAAAGTGACAACTAACTAAATACATATATAATATTTATATATTTTTATAAAAAGTGTGGCAACTATCCGGCTTTTACCCTACATGTGGCTTAAAGCTTTCATTCATCAGCAGATAGATACACCAACTCCACAATTCACCTACACAGCTCAACAATTTCCATACTACTGTCGCGTTTTTCATACAAATACTCGTAAAAATCAATGATACACATGTGAGCGATCCTCGCCAGATGGGCCGCACTTGTGTTTTCATTGGGGATGCGGTGGGAACGTTGGCGCATCTGTGCTTGCGCGGGCGCAGGCTAGGAGGGCGGACGGATATAAAGGATAAGGGAGATGTGTGCTGCTTAATTAGGTGGTATTATTGTCGGTTTTCTTTTTATCTTTCCGATTGGGAGTATATGTAATTAAAATATGTAGAGAAATTACTATGAGAGATGAAAAACTATTTAGTGTCAATGGTTTAACGGAAACAAATGAATGCACGCAATATTTTTGATGTTCTGTTTTTAAAAAAGTTTAGTTCAAAATTGCAAAGCTTTGTATCAATTCAGTTTTCGTTTAATGGTCTTTAATCCACATATTTTTTAGCTCATTAACTTGAATTATTTTATACTTAAACACATCTGCGAATAATGAGGCCACAATAACTCTAGACCACCAATTACCTGGCCTAGTTTCAACCAACTTACCCTACATATTCTTTCCCAATTAATGTGTCATTCTAATAGTTTAAACCTTGATTGGTCAACAAACAAACCGTCGGAGTGACACGCGGAAAATTGGTCAAGCGCTGATCTATTATGTTCTGCTACCATTAGACCAAGGTCATATGACCAGGTTGCTGTCATGCCCAGCTATTAAAGATAATGATCAACTAAGGTCAATATTGCGCATTAATTCCTATTCTGTATGGTAGTTGACGCGTTCCGTGAGAATGTGTCTGATTTAATACGTAACAAGTATGATCTGCATATTATTAAGTATCTGTGGTTGGACATTATCAAGTGGGACTTGGCAGTCATTATATTGGACCGTGGTCAATTGGACATATTATGTTAATGAACGTGGAAACCCAGCAAATTCAAAGTCAAAGTCAATTCATTTGTGTATTTCAACTAGACCATTAAATGGCACTTTTGAACATCAAATTTACAGTTTGAAATTAAAATATCAGTGACTCTAGTTGTGTATTGCTAGCCCTATTGCTTCCTGCATGTAGACTTAATAAGAAGTCAGTATTGGAGCTTTAGATGACAAGAATAAAAAGAGCAAGAATAGCTGTAGTTATATAGGTACTGTCGGTGGTGAGATCATCAAATTTTCAGCAGAAAGAAATCTACTGCTGGACAAAGGCCTCTCCCAAATATCGCCACATCGCCGGACCTGTCGCATCTAGTAGATTCTTGCGGCTTTCATCAGGTCATTGGTTCACCTTGTGGGAGGCCTTCTAACGATGAACCTTGAAGAAAACAAGCCAGAATTTTCTCACTAGAAGATAAAGGGTAGATAAACGCGGTCAGGATTGGGTTAAGGATAAAGGACCACCCTTCAGTTACCACATGGCAACTGGTAACCACTTAACATATTTTCATTAACAATTTAAATCTCAAGTGTTGACGACACTATCCCCAAGGACCAATCATAGTCGACATCTTTTGGGCTGGTCTTTTCAATCGACTGGAGTTCTAGACTTTTTAAGGCCAGGCCATATAATTTGCAATGGTGAATATTGACTTTGTACAGACGCCAGTACAACAAGCTACCCGAAACTGTAAAATTTTACCAATCAACCTCGAACCTAATGCTTTAGCCAAAAAGTTGACAATCTATTTAAGATATTTAACAAGTAGTTGTAGCTTGATGTGCTGTACATTAAGAATGCAGGTATTTTACTGAAGAAACCCATCACTCATAAATGCATGGTAAGCGTGTGATATATCAAAGGCAGTAGCTTCTTATGACTAAGTATAATTCCATTAATATTCATAATCTGTGGGAGTTTTATCATCGCTGGCTTCTTCATTTTGGGGGACATTAAATACAGGAATCATCTTATCTGTTGATTCTTTTATTTAGTAAATTTTTTAAAATACTTTCGGGGTACAAAATGAATGGCTTTTTATAACTCGTAAGTATTGGATTCGTTGCCAGGGTTGCGGAATTTGTTCGAAAGAGTCACCGCGGCCCTGGAACGCAAAGGTCTTTAGAAGGAACACGGATGGGTTTTAGTCAGTAAGAGTCTGACACGCCCTTCCGCTCCACCCAGAGCAGAAGAAGTCATTTGACGATTTCCCATCCTAAAAAAATTATAATATTGGAGTCGTATATACGTACCTCGTTTATACGTACCTATTCGTGATTTTGATCATTATATAAACGGATCTAAATTAATCCAAACAAATAATGACGAATACTAGCTAAACACGAGTGAGTGCACAAACACGTACATGGGTTTATTCGTCATGTCAAGACATCACCTCGCAGCTTTTACCTTTAAACTAAAACACAAATGGACCTTGAACGTTGTGTATTACGAAATTAATGAACACTAAAAATAAACGCATTTAATAATAGCTCAGACTCGAATTGTATCGATCTTTATAAATCTCCTACAATTTGTTATCAACAGTCTGATTGATTCAGAATCTTTATTCGCCGTGACCAATTGAAACAATCAGTTTGTAGCGTCTGCCTTAGGGTTGCCCGCCTTAATTATTATTTTTTTTTAATAGATCGTCGGGAAAAAATATAATAAGAACTTGTGATTTAAAGGGTTTAAGGATTTTTTATTGTGATTTGTTTAATCTCGATTTATAAAAAGAGCATGTATTCGTGTAAAAGTGTTTTTATTTTTAAGGATGGGAAATCATCAAATGACTTATTTCGCTCTGGGTGGAGTGGAAGGGCGTGTCAGACTCTTACTGACTAAAACCCATCCGTGTTCCTTCTAAAGCCCTTTGCGTTCCAGGGCTGCGGTGACTCTTTCGAACAAATTCCGCAACCCTGGGATAAAAGTGTACTTCAACTCACTATTAAAGCAAATATTAACTTAGCCAATTTCTGAATTTTGGTTTAATCTATTTTTCTAGTATCTGCTTCAATTTTTTTTGCCAATTAGCAGTATTTAATTTCTTCTCCTCAATTTTTTTTTACATTTTCTGAGTCATAATGCCCAAAATTATAGCAGTCATTTGAAACTGATCTAAAAATAATATCAATTTAAAAAAAAACGCATTCGCCAATAACCTAACATCCTGATGACCCTGACATTTAGTGCCGCGGCACCTTTGATCGCTACTTGCTTGTTTATACCAATTAACTAGCTCAGGCCACGGCTTCGCCTCTCTCACTGACTTCAATCAAGCACATTTAATTACGTGGAGTAAGATGCCACAATTTTGTTAATTACCTACTACAATTTCTTGTAATTGGTCTGTGTAACTATTTTGTCTTTAATCGCCATTTTGTGAAGATTTATTTTTATTAGTGATTAAAATTGTTTCGACATTTTAGCTGGCATCAACTAGCAATGTATTGTGACTTCATATATGGGGTTTGCTTTTTAGGAAAATATATTTCATTCACAGAAATATCTTGCCCTTATCAAAATGTATTTCTTTTGTTCCTTCCTTCTCTGTTAGTCGTCATCTCTGTTGTCATCCCTTTTTTTCTATTCATCCTTTCTTTGGTCTTTCCCGCATCTTAGAGCCATCCACATTCAGACTAGAAACTTTTCTCACGACATTTAAATCCATATGAGTCCCATCTAAATTAATTACTCGCAACTCAGATCTTCTTAAAATTCAATGAAACCTACTTACACGAATCCCTTGACACACAAAAAGAGCCGCCATACCGATGTTACATCTTGCCCGTGTTACAACCGTCCCCCGCCTGATATTACTCAAGTCGTGCTGATAAATGGGTCTATTCTGGGGGATCGATTTATGCATCGACTTAGCGCAGCCCATTAGGCCAATATTATAGGACTAACGCCAGTAACTCGCGTGGTGAAGACAGTTTGCGTATTCAAGTGTCAGATTCGACGAGCTGAACGAATTTTAGTCTTTAATTGAGAGAAACTTCGGGTGGGGCGGTCTGAATGGAGAACATTTAGGTCAGGTCTAGGTTTTTAGAGAGCTGGTGTAGTTTTAAAGAGCTTTTACCTTGAAATTGATTGTATCATTACGATTAATACGCCCACTGCTAAATATTGACCTCTCAGTGATCGATGCAAAAATTCGGTCTTAGGTCAACAATGTGAAAGTACTTTTTGAATTTGTTCTTTGTTGAAATAATTATAGTCTTATTTAAGCGTCTAAGAAAATTTTACTAGCATCTTATTTGGCTTCAAATCTTTCCAGTTTTTACATAAAAAATCAGTGTTCATCCATATTATCCACAACATAGATGCACAACTGCACAAGAGTATCGAAAGCCCTAAAACGATCCCAATTATAACGTCTACAAAAGTTTTTCTAGCTCCTTATTTGGCTGGTTTAAATCTAGTCCGTCTTTACCTACAAATTCGGTTTTCATCTACATAATATGAATCACTAAATCGAGGCACTGTACTGTAATGTCTAAAGCCCTAAACCGACCGGCGACCCCACTATCAGTAAGTATCATTACAACCTCAGCATCGGCCCGGACCGGTAATCGTGTTGTCATGTAGCACCGCAGGAGCCCCAACTATGGTCATAGACCAATGTTCTACCTGTACCCATAACGATTTGTCATAGGTATCAATTCTATAAATCCATGGTATCTCTGTTTCATAGGCCACTTGTTTGAATTTGCATTTTCAGATTCTATGTAGTGTAGGGAAGTGTTGCTTGAGATTGTATTAATAAATAAGTTATTGTTGGAAGCAGGGATATGGAAGAGGTTTCGGTTTTGAAAGGGTCGTGTAAGAGGGCGATAAATGATATGGAATGGGTGGTTTATTTTAATATTATGGTGAAGAAGAGGACACAGAGAGGAATTGAGAAATCAGTCTGACTGTGTGCATTGCGAGACTGTAAACGGTTTAGTACTATTTTCATTACCTTTAATGTGAATTTTAAGATCGCTTTCTGCAAACTCATGATTGAGTAAGCCCGAAACTGTGTTCAAAGTTCACAATCCAACTTCAATGTTCGAAAAATTAAACCAGTTTCTTGACCAACGGAAACGCAATATTTGCATATTAGCTGTATTCTGACTTGTAAAAATAAATTCCTTATTCCTTTACCAACATTGGCAGTGGCCAACAACAATACCAGTTCTACATTTGCTCTACTTCATGCATCTTTAACACAAACATTTGCGTGTTGGCCCTTAGGACCAAATCTTCCACTTCAGACATTTGCGTATTGGCCACTAAGAAGCGTGGGCTTGCCAGATAAATAGTCCAATTTACAACCACGACTGACTAATGGTGTACTAATGAACCAACGACACATACTCGATGGCAATAATGTGGTACATAGATGATAAAACGAACAGATAAACTTAGAATATAAAGTAGATTGTTCGATTTGTATGCTGCTAGTTTTAATTAGATGGCGTTAAGGGATTGCGTAAGTGCGGGCTATGTGTCTTATTGGTGGGCGGTGACTTGTGTCTTGAGATGCGGTAAGCGATAGGTTAGTGTCGTTTGGGCAAGGGACACTTAGAAGCTTTAATGGGCTTCTGGGTTTATTGAAAGGGAGACAAGAGTTTATTAGGACTTCTGTTGAAGTTTGAAGTTGAGCTTTAGTTTTTATTGGTGCAATGAGAACAAGTTTTTCTTGGTCTTTTTAATCCATGAGTCGTGGTTTTTTGGTCCTATTTTCCAAATCGTGTCTCTCGTGTTATTTTATTTTTTATTTGCTTTAAGTTAAAACTGCACAAGATCCTCTTACACTATTAAATTCTAGTCCATCTTTAAGGGAAGCATGGTAATTAATTAAGTGTGTACATATGTCCCTCATTAGTTTCCCAATGTTGGTGCATTTAACATACTGGCTCTTAGTGGCGGAATGTAGAAAAATGCGGATCGTCGATTGAGGGCAATTTGTTTAAGCATCCCGTTCTATGCGCTTGCGCATAGATGGTATAATTTGATGGTGGATTGGGAGGCATGCTTTTGCTTATCCGATTTATATGTGGTTTTCACTTAACATTAAGTGTTTGTTTCATGTCAATCGGTTCATAAATAAAAAAGTTATGTCAATTTGAAGAATCACGTCTAACAATTGTTATTCTTTCTCTGTTCAGTAGCGTTGACTGGAACTTTACTAAACTTTATAATCTTAAAATAAAAATGTCTGCCCCAAGTAACTATTCCTCGCGGACGAAGTCGCGGGCAAAAGCTAGTCTACACTATTAATAATATTATAAAGAGGAAAAAATTGTTTTTTTGTGTGTGTGTGTATGTTTGTAATGAATAAACTCAAAAACTACTGGATCGATTTGAAAATTTCTTTCACCAATGGATAGCTACATTATCAGCGAGTAACATAGGCTATGTTTTATCCCCGTACTCCCACGGGAACGGGTACTACGCGGGTAAAACCGCGTGACGTCCGCTAGTTCGTTTATAAAATCTTTGAAAAGTAAACATCTTTTCACATTCTCACCACTTGCCAAGCTCACCATGTCAGTTGAATCCAGTCACATAATATCTTAGCGAATATTTGTAGAAGAAAGCCTAGATCATAGACTTTCTTCAGGTGACTGCCGAGAGACGCCATTTAAGGCGTTACGTTATGAGTGCAAAGCGCATTGCACGATTTCTCCGGGCAATTAAAATTAATATGTGGGCAACTCGTTCTTGAGTATAATACCATTTTGTTGTAGGGATGCTACTGAGGAGATCGTGGCTGAATATTATCAGCTGCAAAGGTCGATCAAAGTCAAAGCGTTCAATTCAATTAGGCCATTAAACGGCAGTTTTGAACGTTATTTATTTATTATTTAAACTTTATGTACAATAGTGGTACATGGGTGGACTTAATGCATCAAGGCATTCTCTACCAGTCAACCTTTGGGTTATTAAGACTACAGTTCAGTAAAATAATAGTATTAAATTAACAAAGTGACTCTAATGTCCATTCGGAAAGGTAGATTCTTATGGAGAAGAACGGACAAGAAACTCCATAGTTACTCTTTTCAAATAATGGTTTTACATTATTTTGTATATAAAAATTAATTTAATACTATGTGAGGACGATGCACCCACAGTATGCTACTTATAGGAACAGTATATATATAAAGTATTACCAGCAGAGGTAAAGTTATTTATTTTCTAAATAAATTTAGGTACATGGTACTCATATATTTACAAATATTAGAACCATTAATTAAACAGTGTTTGAGTTAACAGAAAAATAAAAACACAAAAAAGAAACAGTATATCTATAAAGTTAATACATAAATCGAACAGTTTGATTTTGTCTACACCCTTGATTATCCTATGGAGCAGGACCAGTATGTTTCCAATCCAATTCCATGATCTTCAAGGTTAAGCAACGCTTGTCGTTCCCTCGGAAAGCACGTTAAGTTGTTGGTCATGGCTGTTATTTCTAGATCCTTATTTGTAATGGGTAGTCAAAAGCCAAGAAATCTGACACAAGTCTTGCCAAGGGTAATCGTGTCACCCAGTTACTTGGTTCTGAAGGCCAGATTGATTTATTTTAGGATTACACTTGTCGATATCTGACACTGTTTTTGATGTTAGAAGTCCGATTTGAACTGTCATGATTAATTTTTACTTGACTGAACGAAAACCAGTTTTTGAAGTTGTCAAATATGTACCACGTCACATTAGGTGCTGGGAAGAAATGATAGTTCAGCTTAAATAGTTAAAACTTAATTGGTAATAGTGAACTTCCTCTTACTTACTACACAAAACTTGACATAATATTTGTAGATATGTATGTAAATATTTACATGTTTATGTATTTAGGTATATTTATTTATGATTAAAAATGTAGCATTGTAAAATTTGTGCACTGGATCCTACCCTCCATTGTGATCTCTCTCCATCATTCAAAGGTTTACATAAACTATTTAAATCACTTTGAATTAATATAATCTGTCATGGTGTACAATAAAGAATTAAAGAATTAAACATACATCACAAAGTTTCTCACAAGATCCGTTTTAAAATTTCTTCACCGCACAACCCTAACATAAATGAACAAATGCAAAAACTCGCAATGTAATTGAGATCAATATTTATCGTAAACCGAACAGGTCTTGAATTGCGGATAACTTCTCAATTCGGCGCTTCGGATGTGTAACAAGATACAAAGTAATATTGGTTGGTCTTAATAAAATCGGCCGAAAGTGCAACTCGTTTGCGTAAATGTTTGACGTTTTATTATGTTTAAAACGTTTTCAAGATTTTGTGGCCAGATTTTTGGGTTATGTAGGTTATTTTTTTTCTTTTGTGTTAACGCCGGATCAGTGTTATCATCAGTGATCGGATAATCGAGCGCTTATATTTTGTCGGAACCAGTGCGGCACCGCGCTGGCAGGACCAAACATGCTGCTGCGTCCAGCAACACCTACGACGCAGCTGTACGTGTCCCGGCTACATTACTCCACGAAGGTTGAGGAGATCGTGGAGTACCTACATGAGAGTGAAGACCAACTGCACTTTGAGGGTCGAGAAGTTGGAGTCGCGTCACAACACAAACTTCAAGTCGTTTGTGGTGCGGGTTCCAACTCATCAGCTCGAGGTATTCCTCAAAGAAGAGTTTTGGCCGAAGGGTGTCGTTTATCGACGTTTCCGCGGCCAGCTGCGCGACACCAGTCAGCGAAACACGACGCCATCATTTCGTGTGCAATAGTTAAATAAGTTTTATTATTGTTTTAAGATTATTTTGTGTAATATGTCTATGGGCCTCAGCAGCCTGATAATAAAATTATTATTATTATTATTATTATATACCTAAACTTCATCCCGTGAAAGAATAATATGGACATTCTTTTCTGAATAAATAAGTAATCCCGGTTTCCCGGGATCGATTAATTTTGTAAAAAACAGCTATAACATACTTAATGAAATTATAGCAGTGGTTATTTTGGTTTAGTAGGTATCTTTATTTTATTCAAACCAAATGAAATTATAAAAACTTTCATTGTAAATTTAAAGTTTCATTAGAAACGGCTTTTTAAATTTAAAAAAATTACATTGAGAGTTTACAACGAGTTCTAACTATATTTGTAGCAATCTCAGGAATTTCGAACGATTCCGGGATCCGGGATTCTGAAAAGCAAGTCCATATTTACTTTCGTGAGAATACGAGTGAAGTTTAAGTATTTTAGCGCCCGATTATTCGATCACTGGTTTTCATGGAATGAGAAGACAAGGCTATTTATATCTCACGCTGATGAGAAAGGTCTATTTTGGTCCTTATGATCTCAATTAACTTCAGTTCGTCATTCTCTTCATTCTTAATCTTGTCGTCTATGTCCCCTGGTTTCTGAATTAAGAATTTGAAGTTGATTATATATTAGCCAAACTCTACACTGAAAATCTGACAAATTTTGGCATTAAAGCTCTGATCTTCAAATCAGAAACCGGTCCCTGTGTCTATGCTTTCAAAAAATTATGTAATTTACTTTGGGCTGACTGACTCTTTCGTATAAGAAAAAGTCTTTGGGAGCATAGGATTGAGCATCGTAGAATAAGAAACTACCTTGGGTAAGTTAACACAACTAAACTTCAAACTGAAGTGAAAATACGTATCTAGTTTTATTTACTTCCAAACTAGCTTAAACTTAAAGGGTATCTCGGTGCCTATTATCAGCATTCAGCATAACAATGGATGGCCGATGTAGTGCCTTATACAGAGCGATTGTCCCAAGTCCTTCGAGGCTCCTAATGCGATGCGTGCCACACTAGTGTGAACTGTATTGTTTACCTAACAAGATGGTGTTAGCTATATATTTTTTTGGTCTTTTGAGTACCTGGTGCTGTCGTGTTTAATGATTGGTTTTTTTAGTTAGCCCCGTGCCGAAGGCTATGAATTCGACAGATTTTTGTATGATTGCGAGTTCTTTTATAAGTTTGGAGTCATAATATGAATCACTATTATCGTTAATAATCAGTATGTTGCAAGTCTGTTGTTATTTCATATTTCTAAGAAAGCTGGTTCACATAAAACACACACACTCATCTTTGTGGCTACCAATCTCGAGATTATTCTTAACATTGACATAGAATAGTCTTCATTCAAAGAAGATACATAGTCAAAAGATACCATTATTAGCAAAATCAGACTACAGCATCCAAGAGAAAGTTCCAATAAAATTATTGATGACACAGCGACATATTAGCTCAGCTTTGTACGACCGTGTTCCTAGCATTTCGACATCCATTGTGTGTTCAAACGGTATTAATGAATTGCCCGTCGATTTATCACCGAACAATGGACAACGAAGCGCTTTTGTCGCACGAAAACCGCCCGATAATTATGTTAACAGAGCGGTCGCGAGATTAATGTGAAAAAGTTTAGTGACCTCTTCATACACATGGCGTTAAAGCAGTTGAAAAGGTATGAAGATGCATCGTTTACCCATTGAGGGCTAATAGCAGGTACTACTAGATTTGTTTAGGCTTAATGTTTGTTTCGAACGCTGCATATTTATAATGAGTATCTCAGGTCCAAAATCTTATGCTTCCTCTTTCAGCCTCTTGTTAAAGTGGTTTAGCATTCTCATCTTATTCTTAACGTCTTTTATAATGCGCACAGCAAAGGAGTGGAACTCTCTGCCTGCGTCTGTGTTTCCGAACTCATACAACCCTAATCTCTTCAAAAATTGCAGTAAAAATGCTCACTCGAACACCCAAAACATATTTCCTTTACTAAATACAACCATCAATATCCTATTGCCATTTCCTTTAACACTAAAATCCATATCTATGTTCAGGAAAATCTTATTCTAAACGCCTATAGAAATCGCGATTGGAGTCCATGTTTTATGCCCATCGTTCTAGGAATAACGGTATCTACACTAGACCATAATATGCATTATAACGGCCTTATTGCCATGTGCCCTGGTCTGGTTAATGCAGGCCTTTTTGTCCGGGGAATGTTATGAGATGAAACACAACTCTGGAGGATCGAAAATAGAAAATATTATTTGAATTTTTCATGTTGTGAATTTTACAAAATGGTCTCTAGCTTCTGCAATGCAATTATGACTGGCGCATTAATCAGTGAGTTTTTTACTATGTATGCTTTGACTATTTTGTTAAGATTGATTTAATTTGATACAATACGAAAAGAAAACACTACACATAAAAGCAAAGATTGCCAATCTTAGTACGAGATGTGCCTTCGTCTTTAGAGTCTAAATATTAACTTATTATAACAGAATGATGCTCAAGCCTGATTCTTGATTTACAACTGACAGATTTGAAACTAGGCAATCTATTCTCATAACTAGCTCTACATAAAGACAGGCTTATGACTGAGTATTGATCTAAGCTATGGTCCTAAGACCGTTCAGATGTTAATGACTGTTGTGAAGCTTTAATGTATCTCGCTTGTTATGTTATGTATGTTTGTTGTTATAGTTGTCTGAGACCCGTTGCATTACTAGCTTTTGCCCACGATTTTGCGCGTATCCCATTTTTCCCTTTTCCGTAGGAATTTCGGGAACCTCTCTTAGTGCCTCTACACTCACCAAGGAACCTACATGCCAAATTTCAGCTTTCTACGACCAGTAGTTTCGGCTGTGCGTTGTCTGTCAGTCACTCAGTCACTCATCAGTAACGGAAGAATTTTTTTATATTAGAATAGAAGTTACACATTTAATTTTATGTCATGTTATCCGACTTTTTTGCTTTTACATTTAAATGATCGTCAACCTTTTCATTAACCTCTTAATTCTTGGCCTATTGTTTACCTACCTATTTATAGCTTGAAACGTGTTTGCTGTTCACCCTTTTTTCTTCATACTCGTGTTCTTAAAACACAATCTTCACCCAAAAATAACCTCAAAAATTCTGAATCTAGTTCCTGAGATGAGATGATATTGATATAAAAGCGAAGTGAAATCGTGTCGCTTGCCAGCGGATGCTGCACATAAACGACGGCATCCGCTATTGCCGCTGATTTGAGGCCCCCATTACCTATAGTGTGCTATCAGATGATCCGACTATCAGCCGTGTGTCGACCTTTGTTGATAGGGGTCATAGTACGGACTGTGACTTAGAAATTGGGAAACGAAGAAGATTATATTTCTTGTTATGTTTCCAATATGTCTTCAACACCCTTAGGACTGCTAGAGAATGCCTAGCCATTCATTCATCCTTTGTACATATGCACATGAACTGTAAATAGATAAATAAATATATAAAGGTTGCCTAGCTGCCGCGGGCATTAATTCATCCTTTG
This sequence comes from Mamestra configurata, assembly GCA_002192655.3. Taxonomy (NCBI): domain Eukaryota; kingdom Metazoa; phylum Arthropoda; class Insecta; order Lepidoptera; family Noctuidae; genus Mamestra; species Mamestra configurata. The sequence goes on from NDFZ01005188.1 coordinate 204,016, forward strand.
TACATATGCACATGAACTGTAAATAGATAAATAAATATATAAAGGTTGCCTAGCTGCCGAGTGTAATTAGTACTTGTCGCTTCAATAAATTATAGCCAATGTCTTATTCTGATGTTTAAACTTATTTACTGTAACATTTTATATAAATTCGTTCGGAAAATTTTGAGTGAAAGAGTAATATAAATCCCTCCATTCATTCTCACAGCCATTTTAATGATTCCTGCTATCAAGAAATATTTATCTTCCAGCTATGTGATTTTCTAAGTTTAGCGAGGTCTTCTTAAATTTTCCAAGCATGATCTTATATCCATCTTCATCTTCCTGTCCTTATCCCATGTTACTGGGGTCGGCGCCACACGTTTTTTTCTTCCATTCTGTCCTATCAGCCGTCACGCTATCACTAACTCTTTTTTCTTTCATATCACTTCTAACACAATCCAATTGATATGATGTTATATTGATTGGCTTAAAACTATTTTATCATTTAGCTGGTGTTATTCCACTGCTGTGCAAACGCCTTCTCCAAGTCCTTCCAGAATTTCTTCTCCCACTTCGTCTCGAACCAGCCCACATGGAAAGGGTCCAAATAATCTAGCCACCTCTTTCTAGACCGGCCTCGATAACTATAAACTAACACAAATAAAATAGCAGCCCATCAAACCTTTTCCTTAATCTTCACCCATAACATCATTTCCTATTGATAAAATAATAATAACATCCCTCCCGCCATATTCGATAAAGTCGCAAAACTGTGACCGTACGATGCGCGTACGCATGCCTCGGTCTATTCGCTACGGAGGGTGAACACGACCCCTGCTGACGCAGGGTAGTAATAATAATTGCTATCCATGTTACTTAATGTTTGTAGAAAGTCAATTGTTTACTTGGAGGGCTTAATTTTAATGTGTGTGGTCATAAATTTGGGGTGCAAGTGGAGTTGGTAACCTCATCAGTTCAGCCATACCTGCAAACAATAGAGCATCGACGCCGAGTTGCTTGCCTGTCGGTTTTCTATCGGTTGCATTTTTTGCCAAGCCCGTTTTATCATCGGACCACAAGACGTACGCCGATGCGCCACCGGTACATGGTGGACATCCCACCCACACGCACAAAACGTTTTGGGAACACATTCATAGTGCGTACAGCTAAGGAATGGAATTCGCTGCCAGAGTCTGTGCTTCCTGATAGCTACAACCTGGGAGTCTTTAAGTCAAGAGCGAATAGGTTAGTTCTAGGCAAGTGTGCTCCATCATCGACCACATCATCGCTTACCATCAGGTGAGATTGTGGTCAAACGCGTGCCTATCAATAGTAAAAAAACCACTCCTGGAGATAGGCTAGTCCCAAGCTAAGCCACACTGGCCGATACTCCACATTCAGTAGGTCTCAGCTGGCTTTTTAGTATCTTTATAAGTTGATGAGTACGAGAGGAACTAAGGTTTCAGACTGAAGAGAAAAAAACCGGCCAAGTACGAGTCGGACTCTTACACGAAGGGTTCCGAATTATAAAACGAAAAAAAAACACGTTTCTTGTGTGGGAGCCCGCCTTAATTTTTAATTTAATTTAATTTTTATTATTTGTTGTAATAGCGGCAACAGAAATAATCATCTGTGAAAATTTTAACTGTCTAGCTATCACAGTTCATGAGATACAGCCTGGTGACAGACAGATGGACAGTGGAGTCTTAGTAATAGGGTCCCGTTTTTACCCTTTGGGTACGGACTGTTCAAATCAAAACTTTTTTGATTGATTTGATTTTATTTGAAACGCAAGCATGTTAAGCTTTGTCTGAGTTCAAATTCAACAGAAATGCACACATATAAGATTAATAAATTAGTTTTAATCTAATAAGAAAGCTAATTACTATTATAGGTAAACAATTGATCATTGTAGTTAATTGTTTCCCATCACAGTGACAAGCTGCTAATTGATCTCGGTAATTAAGTTTGGTGATTAACCTATGTTATAGTGTTGAATCTTGGAGACTGTTTAGTAAGAGAGGAAGATAATAATGTTGGTTCCGTATGTAAAACATAATACAAAGTGAACGCTGAATGTTTTCTTTATTATGTTGTGTTTTATGAGTGTAATTTCCGGTTTTATCTCAGAGTGAATTGGATTCAATTTTGAAGTGAAAACTTCTTTAGCGGCGTTGTGCACTTTTTGGGATGGGTAAAAATGTTAAACTCGCGAATTCGTAAGACGCAGGGAGAGTAGACCGCCGCAAAACGAATATATTTTATGTCCTTAAAATATGTATCAAAAATGCACAACGTTAATGTTCGAGTTTTCACTTTTGCCGGCACTCCCGGAGTGCAACCCGTTGTTTTTTTTTTTTTTAAACCATCTTTCCAATACATACCCAGGTTTCTCAAGGGCCCAAAAACTGTGACTTGGTGTGTGTGAGATGTGTATAAACAATGTCAAGTTAAGGGACCTTAATCTAACAGCTATAAAGTGACTTTTCCAGTGACTGCAAATACCACATCTTTCATTTTCCCGCAACCTGAAAACAAAAGAAAAATTAAAACATCACTAAATACCAGAACAGCTGATTAAATAACAATAACCGAACCACGGTAGGAACCCAAAACCGGCCAGCGCCCACGCAGTGTAACCGTAGTGGGCCACTAATGGCCACTAACGGTACATAATGTGCCTTTATGCTGGCCCAGCTTCCGCGGCCCGGCCATGTGGACCATAATCATTTGTATTTTTTCTATTTAAATTAATTAACGGATTTTTTAATGATGAATTTAAAGTTGAACCTACTTTTCTGGTCATAGGTAAAAGGTCGTTTAATGTATTCAGCGAATCTTTGAGAAACACATATCCACACGGATTTGTGGTGCAGCGACAATAGACCTATAGTTTGAGCATCAGGCTATCAAAGATGGAGAGCTCCTGAAACTGATTAGTTGCACTTGAGTAGTGTGGGTGTGTGTGACTTTTCCTATTAAATTCCTAAACTAAGAATTTAAAAGGACAGAACCGATAACTTCAGGGAAGGAGGAATACCATGAGAGCTAATGATATGCTTAGAAAGCTTTCAAATCAACCATACATATTTTGTTTCTAATTAAAAAGTGTCTAAGGTGGAAGTGCCAGGGTAGTTCGCGAAATTCAAATTTTCTCTCTCGCCAATCGTATTTTAATCAACATACAACCTGACACTGACCTGCAAAATGCAAAAAAAATAATTTCGCGGGCTATCCTGGCGCTTTCACCTTAATTTAATACAACTTTGTTGGACGTGGTCCAGTGTTACATGATTAGAAATCTTATAACAGCATAAGCTGGTAATTTTACTAAATCATAATTATTATATACCTTATTGACAGCATTAATTACCTTTTAAAACATAAAAGCTCATACTAAAACTTTCTTATCATTAAACACGACAACAATATTAATTAATCACACTACAAATAAAAATTCATTATCACAACTCTTAAATAAACTTCGTAATTACTGTGACTAATTACTTATTATTTAAAAGTGGTTATCAATAACGTTATGACTGCTTCTCTATTGAAAACTTCACGTCTAACGACCAAAATAAACAATAATAATGAATCATTATGATTGATAAGCGTGGATACGATTTCTTTTAATTAACTTTGCTTATCAATAGAGATAACATCGTCAACTTTGAGAATTATGGCGTTAATGACCTGAATGTTAGGAAGATTGTTAAGTTATTTAAGTCAAAGTTCTAAAAGTCATAGCTTTTAGTTTCAAAAGCCGATTTACAGGCAACAATTTCATACAGTTGAAAGTAGAACGGTTTAAAAAATGCAAGATATGTTTTCAAAATCCGTAGTATAGAACTTTCATAGTGGCCAGTTACTTTTGTGTCTCCAATTGCCGCAGAAAAATAATACACGACATTGTTTTACAAGCAATAATACACACAACATCACGCATACCAAAGAAAACATCCAAAAATCTATGGGAACCGTATAGCAAAAGATTTTCCTATCCCGCATTCCAAAATGGCGGCTCTTCTACAACTGTCAAACAAGCCTGATTTAACGTGAAATCGCTAAACACAAGCAATTATTGTTTTATACGAATATGTATTGAACATATCGGCGTTCATCGAACATCGACATGCGATTACACTCCCGTAGAGTTTGACAATTAGCGTTACCAGATTTGGGTATCGGTCTCTCAGTGTTTGGTATTTGGTACCAGATTGCGTGGTGTCTGGTTCTTAGTTTTTGTGGTATCGTTTTAACCTGTAGTTATGGCTAAACTTGTTTTTGTTTATCAATTGACTGGAAGTTGGGAGTTTAATATTAAATAACGAGGGAAGTTATAATCCAGCGGTGGGGAAAATTAAACCCAATTTGGATGTACAAGTTTTTTCCACGTTTGTAAATATTTTCGAGCGTCTATTGCTTTGAAACCAGCTGGTGACGAACCTATGGTGTGCATTTCATGAATATTAAATCACGTCTCACCTTACCTATTTATTTTCACATTTAGATAAATGAATGAAAAAGAATCTCCACCATTTCTTTTCAAATAGTATTTACGAAATCGGAAATCGATTTTAAATATCTAAATTATAACTCGATATATTTGTAAGCGTATACCCCCGCGGGGTTCATGTCACAACTATGAATTTTAAATAAGTACACAGAGTATTACACGTGGTCAGAGTCCCATAATGCTGTCAAAATGACAATAATGAGCTGTTAATACACAAATAACCGTCGGATGTAGGTACTTTTTTCTCAACATAACTTGTATCTTGTAAACGTGGATATGAGTGTTTGCGACAGGCTTAGGGTTTTAAGTTAAACAACCAAATTCAGTAAGAACGCTCCATACTCAATGTTGGCGCGTCCAGCCACCACTTGCGGTGGCACGAATATGAATGCGCCATCACTTAGCTGAGCCATACATTTATATGTGTATACCACAGACAAAAAACAAGGTATTTTTTATCTGTACAATATCTGCAATGACAGCTTTAGTTTGCAGCTTTGACTTTCAAGGTAAACCATTTTCTGGAAAATAATATAAAATACTCACAAAATAACAATAAGAATTTGCATTCAGATATTTAGAAAAAAAGACTATTATAATTTGGTGCTCTCAAAAATTAAATAAAGGTATTCATGATTTGATGTGCTGGCGTAATAAGGTGGGTACGTCTGTACCTCCTGCCAGGGTTGCGGAACTTGTTCGAAAGAGTCACCGCGGCCCTGGAACGCAAAGGGCTTTAGAAGGAACACGGATGGGTTATAGTCAGTAAGAGTCTGACACGCCCTTCCGCTCCACCCAGAGCAGAAGAAGTCATTTGATGATTACCCATACTTAAAAAAAAAAGGTTGTTATGGTTTTGATTACTAACTTTTCACTTAAACATTAGCTCAACATTCAAATCTCAGTTATATCAAATTAGAAATAAAGTTTCAAATCATATTCCGTCTTTGCTCACATGGTGGATACACCTAAAAACCTTGGGATTGGCAGTGTCCACATGTTTCTCACTAGCAAGGCTTTTTCTTATCTCGTGTTAACATAATCTTTGTCGCCTAGTGTCAATTTACACTAATATGCAAATACACGATAGAGAAGGGCTTTTGTCGTGGACTGTAGTCAATTTGGGGATTTTAGACAGCGTTTTCTTTTAGAAGATTTCTGAGAAAGATGCCATTTTAAAATAGACACACAAGATCCCACAGCTGGGCAAATGGCTCGCCTATATCCTTTCCTTGAGCCACCTCGAAACAATCCATTTAAAAACGCTAGATTAAAGCACAGAAATAAATGCACGGTAGTGTGCCAAGCCAAGTTCAGCACGCAGTAGCCATGCGTTAAATTACATGAACCATTTTGACTATTTAATTATTATTCATTATCATTCTATGTGAATATAATTTACGTCCAAAGCCCTTATCATCGACCATTGCAGATCAAGTCGAAACTTGACCGCTACTATCACAAACCTATCACACGCTTTGCGGAAACGCGCGATCGTAGGCGATTTTTAAATATATTTTTTTCAACTAATGTTTATATATTTTTAGCTCTCTTATCAGTGGTTTACGGGCAATGTTCCCACGGTCCAGATAGGCTTATCAATGCTTCCTGAATAACTCAATGATAGTCGAACCTGATGATTTTGTGCGCTTATTTACATGTTTAATTTAAATTTATAGTATTTTATATTTTATTTATAGTATGTAATTTTCCGGGTTGAAAATATTGTCCTTGTTTTTCATCTGGTACGAAGCTGCACTATAGTCCACTAACGACATTTTTTTTTGAAAGTGTATCTGTGAATTTAACACAACAACCTTGCTATTTTTGCACACAAAAGCTTTCGACTCTAACAATTTTTTTCTCCCTTAGAACTTAGGAGACGTGTCGATAGCAATTTAATTTGTTTTTCAAAAACCAACATAACAATTTACGATCAAATTATCCCAATTACACATACAGTTCCTTTTGACAACCGCCATCTTACACGTTGGTCGTGAAACTCCAAATCCGGTGTGTTTGAAAAGCGGCGCAAGCGCAGTATACCAAAGTAAGAGATCAATAAAACATCAATAAGATCCAGCCATTACTTGATAGTCATTCCTCAAGCAGTGGTCGACATCGATCAATGTCCTTTAGTAAAAGCGCTGTAAGCGGCTGAATGCGCAGGGTCGGATTGAACAAGTTGAGCGATTTTGATTGAACATTGAATATGGACCAGAGATAAGTTTATCTTATTTTTAAATATGAACGTATTCTAGTTTTAATCTCCGTAAAAAAATCGAATACCCTACAGTAGCTAGCTTTTGACATGAATTGCCGCTCAGAAGAGCCTTGAATTTGAACGTTTTCTACATAATTATATCCGAGAATTAATTAGCCTTAAATTCAGAGGACAATTCTCTGATTTTTAACAAGCGTTCATATTAGCATCGTAGTTGAAAACTGTCAAAAGTTGAGGCAAGCGATTTTAATTTAGTTAAATGTTTCTTCCATACGAGAATTGGCCTTCAAATCATTCTCAAAATTCTTGATAAGCTAGCTGTTTAAGCTATAAGCTGCTAGAAAATAGTTAACATTTTGACTATAATAAGACTATTTCTTCATTTAATTATGTCATTCATTGTGAGGAAGAAGTCCAGAATAAACACAGTAAGTTGTCTCCTAATAGCACTATCTAGTGACAGGCTGCCAATCTATCGCCCAATAAAACAGTAGGTAGGCCTGTCATCTGTCAATTTATACGAATTCAATCACCGATGCTATCTTTTTGGCAGCAGCAGAAAGTGTGAGCGCCATTTTGTTTATTGAGTGTTTGAAAAAAGAACGTTATGGCTAATAAAAAAAGTTATATGACTTGGTTTTTTTTTCATGTTGTGTTTTTGTATGGCCTAACTGACAACGTTTAGGTCATAGACAACTATTTAAAAGTATTTACAAACGCCAGCACATCAAGCTACAATAATCTGTCAAATTTCTTTCATAGATTTTCAATTTTATCGCTAAAGCATTAGGTTCAAGGTTGATTGGAAAAATTTGACAGTTTCGGGTAGCTTGATGTGCTGGAACATAGGCATGTTAAAGTAATGCATGAAACAGGCAAGATGTAAAAGAGACACCTATGTAGTTGTCGAAGATGGTTAATTATACAGGGTGTAGTTGGTGTTGGTACAATCCGTGATTGAACTAGAGTAAATGCCACCAACTGTAACAAACTGTTTGAAAAGTCATTTGTTCGGAACTTTTTAGTCGTTTCTTGTGGTGTGTGGATTTTTTTTGAAAAATGTCATATTTTTTTTTTGTTTCGCAAATTTTTCCTTAACCACGCAATTCTGAAATATCCGGTAGAGAAGTTTTAAATCTCTTGCGTAAGTTACTTTGACACTATATTTTTTTATCGTATTCAAATCTTTGGTAAAATCTAGGCTATCGGAAGTGACGTCAGTCCTCTATGTTATATTTTGTTTTACATAATTTATGCTTTCAGCAACAGATTCTAATTTTAAAATTAAACCGGTTTTCGGTTGCAAATTCAAATTGCCAAACGGCAATTTAATGTCGGATAACTGTCACAGGTGTTTAGATTAAGTAGTTTTCGAGCTAAATGTACGAGTATCTACAAGAGCAAATTAAAAAAAAAAAAAAATATTATTTAGATAATTAAATTTAGATAATTTAGTGTTTAGCTTTAAAAATGTCAGGATTCCATCCCTATAAAGCCAGCATTTTCCCCTACCATCAATCTAGGATTTGAAAATAACCTGACCACGTCAAAACTTTCTTTTATCACATCATCACACTAATATTATAAAGGCGAAAGTTTGTGAGTGTATGTTTGTTACTTCTTCACGCGCAAACGGCTGGACCGATTTAGATGAAAATATATTGGTATAGAGATTGTTCGAGTCCCGGGAAAGGACATAGGATAGTTTTGAACCCGGTAGGATGTTCCCTTGGGATAATTTTCGACGTTCTCGCGGACAGAGCCGCGGGCGGCAGCTAGTTACTTTATAAAACTCACACTACAAAGGCCAGAAAATTATCAGCCAGTGCCCCGCCGCGCCGGTCCTGCGTTCCTGACCAGAAAAAACAATGGATGACCTTATAAGGTGATGCCAGTCGCATCCAGTTTTTACACCAGCACCCGCCCGATACGCGAATTTGGCAAGTTATGCGAAAAAACGAATATGCAGACTTGCAGACCTCGCTTTGTTTAACTTTTTGAAGTTCTGGTCTGTTGGATCTTAACGATTGTGAGTTTTTGGGTTTGCTTTTATCTGTTGGTTGTAAAGATACGAGGTCAAAACTCGAGATGTCTGTTTAATGTTGGAATAGGAGGTTTGGTGGGATCTATTTCTGGAGTTAAGTTCTCTTTTTCTATTGGGCCAGTGGCTTTTTAATAGACAAATACGACTTGTTTTGTGAGACAGTTATTTGAGATCATTCTGGAAATAAGTAACCTAAAGAGATGCAATAAATGAATATTGAATGAGGCAAGAGTCATAAAATTAGGAAGAGTTTGATCATTTTTGTTGCAATATTCGGTGCCCAGAACTCAGCATATGGGTCAAACAATAATTTGCTCGTTTGCCCACCAGTCATCGCTACATATAACGATGACCCGGCTGCGAGTTGCGGGCACTTGTGGGCACACGAACAAAAATATTGTTCGACCCATATGCTGAGTCTGGGCACCGTAAGTGTTAATACGCTTCCAGAAGTCCAAATCCAGCCTAAAGCGATTATGCTCAACCTGCTTAAGTTTATTTCTCTCACGCAACAATCTATTTTTGGACATATTTCGACTAAATATAAATGAAAGGTCCCCAAAAGCCCTTTACTTGGCTTGGTATGCGGATCATGGCATTTATCTGATCCCAGTTGAACGAGTGACCTGAAATTATAGTCCTTGATAACTCGGAACAATGTGCGCGTGAGCATTGTCGAATTCTATCGTAGCGTTGGTATACTTTATGGTACCTATGTTTCGGAAATTAATAAGTTGGCATTTTAAATTGTCACACACGTTGAGACTATGGTTTATCTTATTCAACATCATCTGAGGGGCAATTCCCGTATTATTAACGATCTTAATGTGAGAATTGGTCTTCTAGCCATTGTGAAAATAGGGTGAAATAATACTTTTATTATAATAAATACTATTTTTGCCATTTTACATGATTATTTGCATTATTCCCATGATTTCTTGCTGGTTTGTTGGAGGTTGTCATCCTGAGCAGTATGGTTTACTTTGATCCTTTCTTCCAAGAAAACAAAATGGCTAGTTTTTCTTTACTTTCAATATTTTATTGTTATCTCAACACTTTTATAAACAACATTGTAAGTGATTCCTTCCATCTGAGAGTATTATCGGATACAATTGCGCAACACTAGTGAAATGCTTAAACCTAACTTAGTTTTTTTTTTTTTTTTTTTTTTTTATTTAATATGGGTTTGCTCTTGACTCTAGTCTAGGTCATAGATGACAGAGACAAAGTCGACGATGGAGCGAGCTTACCCAGAAGAAGCCTGTTCACTCTAATTTTGAAGAGATTAGGGTTGTATGCGTTCGGAAACAGACGCAGGCAAAGAGTTCCACTCCTTTGCTGTGCGCATTATAAAAGACGTTTATCGGTGTTTACTTATTTCGAACTTGTTCCCACGCGTGTCAATCACCGAACATGTTTATATTTGTAGTGATAACCTATCAAGTGCCTACGATTGATGAGTTATTCTCCTTCCTGTCATTTTTCGACATTATTCGCTATGATAGTAAATTTATAATACTACGATGTAAGTAACAGACTGGCCTGTTGGTCGAGTGGTTAGTGACCCTGACTGCTAAACCAAAGGTCTTGGGTTCGATTCCCACCCAGGTCAAATCTTTGTGTGATGTGCATGATCATTTGTTCTGTGTCTGGGTGTAATTTGTCTATAATATGTATGTATTTAGAAATATATAATATGTTTATCAGTTGTCTGGTTGCCATAGGACAGGCTCTGCCTAGTTTCGGATCGGATGACCGTGTGTGAGTTGCCCTCAGATATATAATAATAACTAATGAGAGTTTTCAAATTGAACTTGGGAGTAGACTAGAGTAGAGTGGGGACTCCATTTTCCGCACTGAGACTCCCATTCGGTCCGTTGTACGTAGGTGTTTTGGCTAAGTCAGCCAGCCTAGCTTCTCCCAGAAGTACAGAAGTTTCCTGGAATATGTATCTTATTTTTTTTTTGTAAAGTCGGTCTTTGATAATGATACTACATACCATAGTTATCAATTCTGGACGGAACTTAGTCTGAACAAATAGTTATAAATTCGGAGTCTGCTCATTTCTTGTCAATGACTGCAAAGCGGGCCCCGTCTCCTGTACTGACATCTCTTTGAGGCGCGCGTGGTACGCAAATGTAGGCACTATTTCTTTTTTTTTTTAAGGATGGGTAATCATCAAATGACTTCTTCCGCTCTAGGTGGAGCGGAAGGGCGTGTCAGACTCTTACTGACTAATACCCATCCGTGTTCCTTCTAAAGCCCTTTGCGTTCCAGGGTCGCGGTGACTCTTTCGAACAAATTCCGCAACCCTGGCAGGAATGTAATCACTTGCGTTAGTCTTTTACGTTTTTTTTTGTACCTAGAACTTAAGGTACAATTAAATAGCGGAGATTACAAAAGACGTGTTTTGAAAAAATACTCGAAATAAAATAACATCCATCATATAGTCAAAATAAAGTTTGTTTAAGAATTACACAGTATCATGTCAAGTTACAATTTCAAGTGTGTTTACGTTTTTACAAGAGTTAAGTCAACAAGTGAAAAGTACTCTTATCATGTTTTAATTTTACCTAAAATTACTTATCGCTAGTCCAAATATATGTAAGCTTATACACAGCTTATCTGATTCTGCGTAAAAGCTTAAAATGAGCGAAATTCGTTAGATTTTCCCACAGATGTGTATTTTGCGAAAATGTTAAAATATATTTTTTAATTTATTTTTTATCTTGTTTACTCATACTTTTGAGGGATAGATTTTTCATGCAAATATGTTTAGTAATTTTGTGTGCCTATTGAAATTATGTTTGTATGCTTTCCCACGAAAAAAAAAATTTACTCAGCCTAACGCATTGACACAACCAAAAAAAAAAACATTAAAAAAAATCCCTCCAGAATTTGCCGTAGCATTCCACATTTCGCCGGTAATATTAAAGTTACAAAAAGCAAGTCTATTGCCATCAACTGGGCACAAAACCATGCTCCTGGATTCCTTTGAGGAATTCCAGATTAAAAATCCCACCATTTTTATTTAACGCAAAGCAAAGATACTACTGCATGAATTTTATACGACATCACATTTAGCAACATCCCTAAGTTGAATGTTGAAGTATATTTTTTGCCGATGACACAGTTTTTTGAATAAAATTAACATTTAAAGTGCAAAACAAACAATGAAAAAATCTTCGTAAAACAACTAGGTGCAGTTTTACTCCTTCGCTATTTTTATATACGTATTTAAATTAAATAAAGCTGCCATTTTGAGTCCAATTTCCTGAACTAAATGTATCCGATTTGTTTGGGTGGTCTCGATTCCAAGTGATCGATACTTGGAGATTATATCGAATCGATATTGGAGTGTCGATAACAAATCGAATTATTTAAGTTTTTCATCGCTACTGCTGTTTTTGTAGGGCAATCTTCTGTAATATCTGATGCTGGATCTGTGCTTATGTAAATAAGTATTTTTGAAATATGTGCATAAATTATCATATAGGATTTTTATCAATTTTATGTAGTCTCTTACTTATGATTTAAGAGACATCATCTTACGCGATGTACCACAGTTTACTCCTGGGATAAAACTTCTCGAAGTAACGCCAAATGTTAAACTTATCTGAAGCTCCGTTTCAGAATTTCGCAAATACACTTCACCCAAAAAAATCGACCCACTAAAAATTCTTTAATTTATATTTCCTTCTTTTCCAAACACCTCATCACGTCTCCCGAAATGCTTTAATGCTCACTATCACGGCATCAGCAATACTTCTCCGAGACACGAGCAATATGTTTGGTCTCCCCGTCACTTGATCGGTATCTCCAACTTTACCACCGGATCACTCGGATGCTTTTGTCGCCAATCAATCTTGTTTAAACTTATTTTGTTCCGTTTTTTTTTCATACAAAATTTTTGTCCGCAAGTTGTCACTTGTGGGTTTACATGTCGGTGCAGAAGTTTTGGAACAGAATGTTTCTGCCAACAAATTATTCGGTGTTTTCTAAATTGTGTTTATGAAATTCGTTTTGATGGCTCAATTTAGATAAGATAGCATTATTGTAATTTTATTCACCATCTTTAAGTTCCTGTTAAATGCAGCATTGACCGCAGGTTATAAATACAGATTTCTTTCGCAATCTCACAACAAATCTAATGGCAACTTTTATCAAGATCTGTCTAATATTCTGAATTTTTATTTCAAATCTCAGCTGTGACCCAGATGGCCTTTTATAGTCATGTTTAATGACTGCCGTAGTCATAACGTTGGTGCAATTAATCAGACGAACTAAATGTGTATCATTTTTGTGTTGAAATTTCGTAAAGAAATAATTGTTGCTATATTTTTTCTCATTGTACTCTTTTCTGTTTCCAATTCTCCGTCTTCTGACTAATAGCTTGGCAGCCTAATTAGACTTTTTTTATGAAGCAGTATAAATTACTAACTGACATAAACATACCGGTACTTACTTCCGCAAAAGTTGCCAATTATCGACTTTTCACCTTTATGCTCTTAGCAATAGGGTTGTAAAGTGGCCGACCGGAAACTTCAGCTTAGTTAACTGTCGCAAATATCGAAAAACAACTTACATATTATGAGAACATGTCATCTTGTTTGCATTATAAGAAATATTTATCGCAAACGCAGCCACAGGTAAAAGTTGAGTCCTCAACTGCTCATATTATAACATGCTAATGTGATGTTGTCTCCTTCCTCAGGTTTCGTCTCGTGTTCGCCCTCGCCATGCAAAAATGGCGGAACTTGCCTGTCAACGCCGAGAGGAGAATACTTTTGCAAGTAAGTGTATTCATTTATGGCATATTATGTTTTTGCTAAAAAAAGCTAAACTCATTTATCATGTTCGCTATAAACATGAGAATGTGGTAAAATTGTATGCGATGGAAATATGAATAGGACTGTTTTTAACTCGAGTTGCGTTAGCACATTCCATACAAATCTTATTATCAAAGCATTATTTTAATATCACCTCAACATAAATTACTAGGCCCCAATGGTTGAAAAGGATTAATTTATTAATTAATGGCACATCAATAACACAAACAAACTTGGACATATTCAATTATATAAGGTCTTATTCTAGTGTTTATGTCAATTATAGACGTGCACAACATTTACAATAACAATAATATCTACTAATAAAATTAAACAAAATAATTAGCAAGATAATAAGGAATTTATAAATCAATGGTAAAAAGTGTTCTTTTTTAAATTAATTAATCATGAGGTAATATAAAAAAATAAACGATATATTTATATGTAAAGAAAATTAAATAAACGGGATACTGTTCGGATACTATTCTTATTTCCTCCGCATAGTAAACAGTACTAAATGCTCAAATTAAAAAAGCACACTTAATTACGTCCCAGTTACTTAAAGTACATTATCAAAAAGCATCATATTCATAAACAAAATTACAAGCCGAAAACTCGAAAAAATCGTTACTACTTTCCGAAAATTTATACCCCATCCATATGCCATAGAACCGTTAGAATTATTATTTCACCGCGCCCCATAGATACCCACATACACGTACACATATGTAAGTTATGTGTATGTGTGCGTGATTGTCGTGTGCGCTCGCGCATGTGTGTGTGTCTCGATCAACGGACAGATGCGCAAGCCCTTGGAACTCAAGTGGGTCCTTAATTGCGTTAAAAATATATTGCAGTAATGAATTTGTTGGGTTCCTCTAAATAAATCATCTGATTGAATGTGCTTAGGGAAGTAATTTAGGCTTTTGTTAAAATATTTTTGTATAACATTCGTTCGTGTTTGGTAAAACTTATGATTTATCTTTTTGGTTGTTTATTTAAATTATAAATTATAAGTTGTTTACTTTCACAAAAGCCTGATTTTCGATAGCTCTTATGAATAAAAACATAAACATAGTTTATTTACGACACAGGCACATTCATTTCTAATCTAATTATCTAAACCTTTTTGATACACATAGGTCCACAAGCTCCGTATTTTCATACTTAAACCATTTAATATTCTAAAAAAACTTGTACTGAACCCTAAAACTCTTTAGTATTAACGCTAATGGCTTTCCATCGTGTCGATTGATATGTGACGTTCGGTCAATATATTGCAGTTGGCCACTTTTCGATGATCGCCCAGTAAAAGTATCATGGACGTTTTTTTACTAAATTGCTTTTAGCCTGACTTTGAAGAAGGTAATAAATATTTGATCAAGGATTAAAGAGACACAAAAAGTTTTAAGAGTCGATTCATGCTAAAATAAACAACTTGTGCGAGTGTGGATATAGGATGACTAAAGTAACAAAGCAAACGATTTCATAATTGAAAAAGTTACACAAGTGAGCTGAAAAATACATGCAACAGAAAATTCTGATAACCCTACTTTTTAAATGGTTTCCGAGGACAATGACAATGCGCTCGCGTCGAGAGTAAGCATGGCTTGTCCGCAAATATTATGACACGCCTTCCCATAACTTGGCAGAAATGACACTGCAATAACAAGTATAGACCGAAGCTTAAGGCCCATAAGGGTCCCCATTGTTGGAACCCTCAAGCATTTAAAATATGAGCTTGTTCGTTAAAAACTCTTTCTTTGACCCCAAGACATGTTTTCAAAGGCCTAATACCCTTCGATAGCGACTTGAGTCGATTTTCGATTTTAATTTTTCTGCTGTAGAATTAGTTTGCTGTATAGAAATCGCAAAGTTATGCTGGCCGAAGTACACTATTAGTAGATTTTTAACGGTTTAAATCTACTAACCAAGTAAGCATAAAAAAAACAAAATGTTTTAAAAGAATGTCCATAGAGTTTCTTGCACGTTCTTCTCCATAGAGATCTACGCTTTGGAACGTGCAAATAGCTTGATGTTTGTGACCGACTGACTTTGACAATTCAAAAGTACCTGTTAATTTTTTATTTTAAATATATGCTTTGACTTTGACTATTGACTTTGACTATCAAATATTACAGTCACTTTATCTTCATGTAAATCCTCCTGAAAATCTACGTTTATCATTTTGTTTGTCTTTTAAACACCAAATAATAAAATCTTGTGCATTGTAAAACCATGCACCATTATTAAAACCTGTTGCGATTGTAATCTCCAAGTCTAGACGTATGCAGTCATGTAACATGACGAAACTAAGACGAAATCCTGACTGATTATCAGTTTGTTTGATGAGTGCTTCCAAGAAATTGGTGGAACGTGTTCCTTGTAAGATTTCATGGTCGTAAGATGTACTTACTGAATTTGATTTACACAATAAGGACGGTGTTCATGTTATAAGAGGCTTAGAAGAGCTGGTATAGACTCTAAACTTCATTAACTAACTAATATAAATAATTGTATTTAATATTTGCATGCCATTGTTTAAGGCAAACGTGATGAGCTCTTTTTTAGAATAACTTTAACATCTCTTGCATGTCGACACTTTTGTTGTATGTATTGTACTCATGTTTGTGCAAATGAATAATTGATTGATTAATGGATTAAGAGGAGAAGTTTCTCAAAATTAAAGACGATTTCTAACAGACATTTAAATTTATTTTTTACAATGTCTGATTCGGAATTGGCAACTAAGATACAAATTCAGCGTATCTCTTCCCAAAAGTCCCGTAATTCTATAGAAGAAGATCAGCCAAGGAACCAGTTATAGAGAAGTTTACAATCGCAGGTAATTCTTACCTTACCGTGGTAAGGCACAGTCCCGAGGTAATAAATAGTGGTCCGCTATCAGATGCCCATATATGTCATGTTATGTGCAGGGATTCACACTAGATGCCCTACTAGAGGTTCTAAGTGAGAGAGATGTGAGAACTGAACTCGACAGTGATGATATATTTGCTATTATCGTGGCTGGCTTTAAGCTCGCGAAAATTGCGTTGACAAAAACTACAAAGCAAAATATGGTTTAAGAAAATCCTCCTTAGGCGCATATACCTACAACTGTTGTTTATAGTGGCACACCTATGTTTATGGGGCATGCGGTGCTAACCTGTAAGAAATTGTAACACTAACCTTAGATTATAGTAGATAATAACTTAACATATTTATCTATAAAGGAAAATTATAATAATCTTTCGGAAGAATTCAGGGTAAGAATGCAAAGTGAAAAAAAAAAAAATAAACTCAATCTAATTGCAAAGCAATGGCTTCTCATACTAGCATTACGTATTTAATATTGTTAGTGGTTTTCCGTGCTAAAATTCACTCAAGGTTCTGTATGTGACAATGTCACTTACAGAACCAATAGTAGGAGCACTGGTGCGGCAGATCCCTTTGTTTTGTGCTCATTAAAATGGCTGCTTTTATGGTGATAATGGCAACTGCTATGACCATAAGGTCTGGCGGAAGTTGTAGCACCGCTATCAAATACATATTTGTATCGAGTATCTCCTTATTGATATCTATGCTTAGTTTTATAGCATTTGTATCTATAATTTCTGTGTGATTTTCTTTCTGTATAACTTTAGATTTTTCATCTCATAACTAAATTATCTGCTGTCTTTATGCCTGTTGAAAATAAATCAAAATATTTGGCTTAAAATCCTTGGAATGTAATCCTAGTTTTATACCAATTATATCGATATTTTTTATGATTTTCTTTTTGGTCAGCTCATGTTAAATCGTTAGTTCTTTTTCTTTCGTCTTATGACTAAAAGTTTTAGTAACTTCGCTAAATGGGTCTGTGAAAAATAAGTTGCACTCTTCGGCTTGAAATCAGTTGAACATGACTCACTTAGTTTTTGACTCAACCGGACATTCCAAGTTAGTGCTTGCTTCATTACAATCATTACCAAAAAAGTTTCGACAGGTTTCTTTTACTTCACAAAAGTGACCATAAGTATAAAAGGTACTTTTGGAAGATGCACAGATAATAGATAACAATTGTCCACTCGCCTCGTCTAGACGTCTAATGGAGGTGGGCGGTTGGCCCGATTCCGCTTATGTCATGCGCGCGCGCTTCTAAGATGTACTGATCTATGGGTAAGATCTGCTTTAGGATTATTTGTTTTTTTTAGTAATTACTTTATTGTGGGCTTAAAAAATTAATTGAGATGTATCCTAATTCGTTTTCTACATTCTCGATCAACGTTTTTGTATTGTTCAGCATTAATCATCAATATTAGTATGAATTCAATGAATCCAATTTGAAAAAAGTGTGTAAAGTGTAAAGCAATAATTTTAATGTTACTCCAATCGTTAAAATTATTATTATCTAACTTACATGAGGGGAGATTCACCCCAACATTAGAAATACAAAAGAATGTTTGAATGAATGACCCTTACACGTGTTTCAATCTCAAAATGACATTCAAAATCATTAGGATTATCAAAATTCAAAAGCGTTTATGATATCAAATTCACCTTTCATAGCCTTTATTACAAACATTTAGGAACAATGATTATGGCTCCAAATCGTTGGTGTAATCAAAATTATTCGAAATCAATTTGGGTACATCACTATTAGTGGCTATAACAATTACGATTATTCGGTTGTATCAAAGGGATAATGGGTTGTTTAAGCAGTTAGACTATGGATCGGTTTAGATTTGTATTATTTTTAGTTGGATTGCTGATTTAGGCCGAAGTATTCAGTGGATTTTCTAAAAATGTGTGTCCGAAATAAGCCGACTAAAAAAAAAACATTTGAAAAGTCTATTGTTTTGACTGTAACAGTCAAACTAATAGACTTTTTAAACGTTTTTTTTTTTTAAACAAAGCATGAGTTCACCTTCTGCAACAATTGCAAAAAACTTGTATCATAACTTAGACAAATAGATATCTTGGTCACACCTTAATGCAATGGCCAGCTGGCTTATGCATGAGAATCAACTGCAACCATGCAATAACTATTACTTCACACAGTAAAACAAAACCACGATTACTTTAACCCAAAAGTACCGAAATCTGACATTATATTAAGACTACACGGGATTGAACCCACGACCCTTGGTCGGACATGCGCACGAAAACGTTACTTGTGATGAAATAGCTTACGTTGAAAACTTGTCCGTATTACTCGATGACTAATCTGAGTTTGCACCAGTAGGAGGTCAAGTTATAGTAGAATGTGTAATGTGACGTATGATTACTGTTTTTTCTTCAATGAAGGGTAGGAGATATGATAAATGATAAATTATATTTATTTTTTAAGTAGTTTAAACATTACACTTTTACACGTCAATCTTTTTAGGTCATTTTTAAACTAGATGAGGCCGGTGTTTCCTAGCTGACTACCCTGAGAAGAAACATAGAAACAAACTCAGAGGTCAAAGTCTCTTTTAAAGTCCATACAATCGTACTGGACAAATCATATGAGAACCATGTAGGTGAATGTCTGAAGTGGTCTTTTGAGGAAAGTATCACACGGATTTGAGTAGACCTGTCCAGACAGTGCAAGCATTTGTCTGATATCGTGTAGCTCAAACTTAGAACTTTAAGGAGCTCAACGATCTGACGAACAATACCAAAGTAAGGACATGAAAGCGCCAGACTAACATGAAATGAACCCCTATTGCGATCTACATGGACCTCACATTCACAATACGTTATATGAGGACCATGCAAATCAGTGTCTGAAATGGTCTTTTGAGGAAATAACCACACAAACAAACACAGATGAGCAAAAAATGTCCCCTATATCGTATAAAATGGTTCTTCTGCATCGTGAAAGATTGCCAATGAAGTCAGCCTGATCCATGTAACATATCCATTTTTTCAATTTTGCAAATCAGCCTTTCGTGATTTTGAGCACTTTGGTGCTGGCTTAATTTATTTGTATTGCACAATTTTAATCTTACCAAAACGTGAGAAATTTCCAACTAATTAGACTTTTTTATTTATAGCTTGATTCTTTTACACACTCGTCTAATGTTCATGCTAATCCATGTCAATAAGTTTGTGACACCCAATAAAGATCACTCAGCCTCTTTCTCTAATTTCCAATTTACGAATGCTCAAATTCTACATAATATTTCTTAACACATACGATATAACTGCCTAGATCGAGTTTTACAGCATGCATTATTTATTTTACATACTTCGTCGTGAGGTATAAAGTTTTACGATACTGTGATACTGAATTACAGAATGTAATAATAATAGATGATAGTATAAAATACTATGCATATGTAAAAATATGTTAAAGGAAGAGTGTGGGTGAGCTTTCGTAGAGGTATCTGGCTCAAAAGGCCACACAGCCTGTTGTGCCAGGTATCTTTCATCACGTTTGGTTTTAGTTTTTGGGATGAATGATAAACTGCTTGTATAAAAATTGGAGTTTCACTAGACATATAATTATGTTTGTGTAAGTTTGTGTTCCCCGAATAGTGTAGAATGAATATGAAAATTAATCGACAACGACGCAGTTTTTAAGTACTCTAGTTGTTTAGAATAATTGATAAAAAATCAAAGCATATGATTAGTTAAAATTTTAAATTGTCCATAGCGGATTCTAAATTCAAATTCTTTATAGATGAATGATAAACAAAACAAACAAAACTAAGAATGTTGTTAATTAGGGTTTCGTACCCAAAGGGTAAAACGGGACCCTATTACTAAGACTCCGTTGTCCGTCCGTCTGTCTGTCTGTCACCAGGCTGTATCTCATGAACCGCGAGAGTTAGACAGTTGAAATTTTCACAGATGATGTATGTCTGTTGCCGCTATAACAACAAATACTAAAAAAACAGAATAAAATAAATAATTAAGTGGTCTCCCATACAACAAAAGGTGATTCTTTGCTCGTTTTTGCTCGATATTGATAACGGTATGGTACGGAACCCTTCGTGCGCGAGTACGACTCACACTAGGCCGGTTTTTTTTTAATAGGGCCGTATACTTATATCTTAATAAAAGCTTAGTTTTGGCTTAGCAGTGGGACCTCTAGCACTGGCAGTAACACATAAAATACATCTTATTTCACTATGAAATCTGTCAAGTCTCATTAAACACAGCAGTTAAAAGAGTTCACACGAACAGTTACGAAATAAGAAACCAAGAAGTATTGCAATGTTATGCAATGTTGGTTTAGATGAGGGTAATGTGTTTTGGCTTTATATGTCTGTTGCTATTTGACTGACAGTGTTGCCAATACTAGTGTCAAGACATTGTCCTTTGTTTTGACATTAGTTCTGTTTTGCATAACAATGATTAGTTTATGCTTTTGTTATTTTTTGTTGGGCTTATGTTTGGTTTCTTTATGTTAGTTTAAACAAACACTTTACGAATTCAGTAATCAAAAAGTAGATTACTTTGCATGGAGAATGAGATACTTGTGTACTTTTAAAGCATTGACACAATTATGATCAACAACAAAACCAACTCGTTATCAGTCTTTAGCAGCTTGTCTCAAATAAAATGATGCATGATACGTCACATAAATTACGAAGAGTACTCAGATTACTAATTTCATTCATAAATACTCCTTCCGTTATCTTTTCTCACAAGTTTCGGCCCTTTTTCATGGTTACACAACAGTACCATTAGAACTAAATGAGTTTATAATAAAGGATTCCACAAGGTACTATCTTGGGCCCTCTCTTGTGCCACTAAAAAATGCATTAGTTTAATTGTAGGCCAACGTCGAGCTCTCGTTGCACCGGATTGGGATAAAAAAGGGCTTTTTAGAGTTCGGTATAAGTGGGCAATTGGTATTGACTTTGAGCATGGTTTTTGTTTGAAGAAATAACGTAATCGATTTTAAGTTGTCTTTAGTTTTTTAGGAATGAGATGGGAAGATGATTCCTGTTTTGAAAATCATCATTTTGTTGAGGAAGTAATGTCTCTTTACGAGCCAGTAGCAATAATGTACTTCATAAAATAGCATTTAAAAGAGTACTCATATGTGTATTGACGTCCAGATTACAATCTTTTATGTGAAACGTCTTCATGTAAAGCTTATTTTCAACAACATTTACTCGCATGTTTTTCTTAATATTTACAAGTCGTGTTTTACTCTCGACATAAACGACACCTGCCTAAATAAATTTCTCAAAAGTTACGGAACCAGTTTCCTATGTACGACTTACAGCCAAGCGACTTCGGCCATGCGACCATTTCTCGGTTTGTTTGACTTAGTTGAAGGAAGATAATAGCGACGACTTCCTCAAATTCGTTTCGAGATGACTCGCCTAAGAGCGTGAGAAATAAAATGATAGTTTTGGAATTGTTTTTGAAGTCAGTCTGTCTTGTCATGGAAGCTATTTAAATATACTGTACTTATTTGTTTACATAAACAAGTATTAAAAATGTTTGAGTGGCTTGTTCCTGTATTACAGTATCATTGCCTTTATTTCTATTATCAATTCATTAAGGCATAAAAGGCCTTCGGAAGAATTTTGATGAAAATAAAAGTAAGACTATCTCTTCAAATAATGTAGCTATCAAATAAACTTTGAATTCGAATGGGATTTCTAATGATAAAACCCGAGATCTCTGAAGCAGTGCCTACATTTTAAAATACGATTCTAATCATATCAACTTAAAAAATCTACGATCAAGTTAGATTGAAATTATAATCACCAACCAAACCAGATCTTGGCGATACGATTCCATTCAATGCAATCAGTCTCAGAATCCCAGTCTTCACAGGTCTTCGGCACTTTTGTTAGATTAGATCTTAATGAATCACGTGCGTAGTGTCACTTTGTGGTACTTTTTGTGCCGCTACAGTATCACATTTCAGCACTGGTTGCTTAGAAGTAACTTGTAGAGATATTTCAAGAGATAAAGTATTATCTGTCTTAGCTTTTGTTTGATCTGATTTTTGAGTATAATTTGAGACGTCTGTAGTTTGAACTTTATGATCTTCAACTTTATTTTCAACTCTGATGTCATCTGTATCATGTTCATCAACAAGAAGCTGCATGTCGTCTACACAGCTCTTACTCAAAAAAGGTCAAAAACACGGATCTTAACCATACACTTGTATCGGCGATTATGACTCTCATCGTATGCCATTATAAGCTCAATTACCACAAACATAGGCTGCAGAATCCCTCGTTACGTATTCATACCACGTGGATAGTGCACTGTTTTAAGTGGTTATGGAGCAGAGGAATAAATCAAATTATTAAGCTTTATTTTGATGTAGGACATGATGATTTTGTAGATAACTTCTTGATCAAGAGCAAAAGGTATCAAGTTATTTGCACTAGTTTTCCATGATGGGATCTTCTTAGTTCTGTTAAACTTCAACTTCATTTTTCTGATTTATGGGCTGTTTTTAACATTGCTTTAATGTCTGTGTTTTGCTTGAACTTTATAAGGTGTCCACTAAAAAAATTATAATTATTATCATAATAAGTCAAAAAAACAGAATTATGTAGTTTCAAGTCTCCTGTTGCATATAAGATCCGTCATAATAATAAATACAATCAGGAAATACTTTTAACATCCCCAAACAGGATTCGATAAACCACTCACCCTATAACCACTTATAATAAAAGTTCCAAATGGATTCCAAACGTGGCAAAAGTAACACGTAAAAGATTAACTCCTTTTGGGACTCTTAAAACACGTCCCAGCCTGGACCATGTTTGTCTTTAAGTTTAAATAAGTGTTCTCCTGACCACCATGACACTTAAAGGACAAACTGCGGTCAGAAAGATCAATTACAAGAGTTTTACAACTTTAAAAACCTTTTAGCTTCATGTGGCCCGTTATTAAGGAGACAGGAGGAATCTTGGTGGTTCAGCTTGTGGTTAATTACAATGAGCAGTTTCTCTGAATATGCAAGCAAGATCTGATTGTGAATTTTGTGAGAATACCTACGTTGCTGTTTGAGATGATTATCTATCATCAGCTATTAGCAGAGCATGCTCTTATGCATGATAATTATTTATCTTTCAAATCCGTATAGGAATTCTTCCTCCGTCTTTGTTGAACAATCGATGCTCACATACATAGCAATGTATAAGGCATAAAATTATGATATATTATTTCATACAATGCGCGCAGCAAAATATACTTGATACACCGTCCCGGAACAACGAATCACGTATAAGCGCACGCGCAAACCGCCGCCATTGTCTCAAATTCGCCCAAACAAACCGGTTCTCGAGATAATAGCACCAAAACGATCGTCCACGCACGCAGTCTCGGAGAAATTCCGACCAAAGTAGTTTTATTCGTTAAAACTTTAGGGAATCCTGTCCGAAGGCATCTCTTGATAAAAAGTCATAGACACTCGCTTATTTATCGCTGGACCAACAAATAAATTATTAAACGACCATTATGGATGCTACTGTGATTTCAAATATTATTATTTCTTATCTTCTTGGAACAGAGAATTTTATTCTGCTACCGGTACAGGCCATTAACGGTGATAGAAAATTAGTGGCGTCTAACGATTAATTGAATATTAATGTTTTTGATTGGATTCCGGAGACTCCAGTTATAAGATTCGGTGCTGTCCATACGTTACAATAATATGAAGCTGTCATCTTCGTAAACTATTTTATTTTTACATGAGAATTAAATTGGAAGACCGAAAATCTCTTAACAATTTGTTTTAAATTCAATAAAACGAAAACAAATATCATTGTAGATCGATTAAAATTGATATTAGCCACACTTTTATTCGCTTTGAAACCCCGTAGGGATATATTCAAAGCAGACAACAGATTACACTTTGTCATTATCAGACACTTGCCTTAGAGCGGCAAAAGATTTCCTACACGGCACCAATGAATAATAATAAGCCCAAAGGTATTGAACCATGACTTTATGCTATAAATAATGTGATACAATCTTTGCTTGGTCGGCAACTTGTATATACTGAGTCATTATAGGCATACTGGCCTTATGAAGTTGGTACATGCAAATGTACGCTTCTGTTGCAAGTTGAATAGGCATTTAGTATAAGAGTACCATAACTGGCTCAGCTTGAATATCGTAAACGGTAATACCGTCCCTTAAGCTTAGCTTTAGGCAAAGAACGTTTAAGGAATTTCTGACGCGAAGTAACGAATTTGAATGCAATCAGTTGTAGTCGGATAATCTGTAAGTTGTAGTTGTAATCGGACAATAATTATGGGGAACATTTAAACAATCCTTTTATTACAAAAGATGACTAATTTGATTATGGAAATGATGTAGCTTTAATAAAACAATTTATTAAAAGTACTGAAGAATACTGCGATGAAAACGTAAAACATATCAACGTCGAAGAAATAATAGGATTAGACAAGAAAAATGAAGTGACAACTTTAACCCAAGGAAAAATGTTTAGAGAAGCTCTTGGGTTCAAGTAATTGTGTATATGACAACACTCATTTAGTAGAAATTCAAATCGTTGGATTAAATTGGTGAAGATATTCATGATGTTTTATCGAACATGTCAAAACATGGTGTTAATCAGTTGAGTTATGACAGGAATATATCAAATATTTGAATAATACAACTGTTTTATTATTCATAGATGAAAAGTTTTAGGTATTAACAGATTAGAACCGTGCGAAATGATTAATAAGAGACGTACCGCTTTATAAAGATTTCATATTAAGGATTCAACAAATTCGTCTGTGTCAAATTAACAATTGCCTACTTAGATTTTCTCAAGGTTATACCCTTCTTTTGAAATTTTTAGTCTGAAAGCCTGAAGTATGTCCAGTATTTCATGAATAGATCAAGGTTAATCCTTAAACAAAGCTGAACATTCCAACTTATTCGAACAAAAGCCAACCAGTGCTAATCCATGGTCCACTGTAGGCTGGTCACGGGCGAGTTGACTTTTTTTGCACCTTTTTCGAAACGTTATCGGACCTCGATGATTTAGTTTCGTATTCACGTTTAGTATTTGGCAGATGTTCAGCGGATGTTTGATGGTGGCATTAGCATTTTTATCTGTTTTAGCCCGGTGTGGTGTTACTCCTTTAGTTTTTAGTTAGTTATTATGTTTTGTGCCAATTTTGTTTGCAAGTAATACTGTAGTACAATCGAATCGATCATTTTAAGGGTTACCATGAAGAGTCTTAACGATGATTAGGGTTTTAAAATTACACTTCTTAGTTAGCAGTAAACCAAGGAAATGCTTCGTTTGAATTCCCAGTAGATGGACTGGTCTTCAATCAAGATTAACAATCCACTAAATGCTTAAGATAATAGTAAAGCCGTTAACATTAACACTTCGCCCATAGCCCTAATACTTGTCTAGTCCATTTCCCTAAATTGATGGCTAGTTCGTAACAGTTTCCAATCTAAATTTATTACAGCATTAAAGTTTCTCAATTCAACTACAATTCAAATTGAATCAATGCTTGTTCTCGTTGCGAACATCGATTCCCTTTACCGTATTGTAATTTAGCTAGCTATCACATTTAGAATGGCTCCGTTCCCTCGTCCTTTGGCCAAACTGGAGCATGTGGAGTACCTGAGTTTATGTCCTTTAATTCACTTAGTTCTTGAACATTTAATTTATGTAATGTACTTGTTGTCATTATCAGAGATCGGAATAGGTAGACTATATTTACCTAATGTTCGTGGAAGTAAGTAACATAGAGTTGATAATACCTCCTTTGAAATCCCGGAATTATAAACATGACGATTGTATCCCGGGATTTAAGAAATTGCAAATTAGTTCCGTACCTACTAAAACTGTTAAATTAAATAGCTTTGTTTTCGCACAATTCTTTCTTCTTTTGATTCTTCAAATCAATAATTTGTAACTATACTCAAAGTCCAGTTCATGTTTTTATAATCCCGGGTTTTAATTGTCATGATTCCATTTATGATTCCGGGATTTTACAGGAGGTATTATCAACTCTATCTTACTGACTTCCTCGAACATTAGGTAAATTTATTCTACCTATTTCTATCTCTGGTCATTACCCATAGCTAATTATTGTGTATTCTGCATGAGTAACCTATGCTTTGTAATACATGGAAGTCATACCGAAGTGGTGTTCCTGATTTTACAATAATCTTAGTTCTGTCTATTTAGAAACCATTATTTAGAAAAATATTTAGAAAAAAAAAAAACGTTATTTAGAAACCAAAAAATATTTTCGTAATGAACCTTCAATTAGCTTGTGATTTGTACTTTAAGATTTTGTCTAACACTTATTTCAAATATTTCTTTGTTCTCATAAGGAGAATGTGCTTATCTATCAACTTCGTCAGTAACCGAAAACAAATCGTTGCTCGCTTAACTGAGGCCATCTATCGGCCTTAACATTTTGGAAAAATATTCCGTAGTCTACGCCGCAAATTAAATATTTATTCTAATTGACATTTTATTCAGTGATAGTCTAGAAGAGATGTTTTGTAAGTGTTATGTTGACTAAGTTTCCCACCATAACCTGCATTTTATTCTAGTGTTTTGAATTGCTTAATTATTTTAATCATCTAACGGCCTTCCGTGTGTATGAATTATTCTTATTTTGTTTTCTGCCGATTTGGAACTGGGTACATCAATATTAATGAAAGAGGCATTATAATCATTGCTGCTTTGCATTTTATCTCTTTTAACTTTTCTGCTTTATATAAATAACTATACTTCTATTTGGGAATTGTCTATGTTGACTTCATCTACCACTCCGATATAGCAAAAAATAGTCAAACTTTAACAAGGCTTCTGAAAACAATACTCCACAATCACGACCGTCAGGTATTTGAATCAAACATCAAGCCTCATCAAGTCAGTCGGATCAGTCCTAATGAACGCTTGCGACGCCATTTATGGGCTCGTTCACTGCGCCCGCGCAATCGGCTCAGCGATATCTGTATCACATCGCATTGTCGTTAACGATGCGGATTGTGTGAAATGTGGAACGGTTGTGGTCTTCTATGTAGTTAGAGAAGCGTGAATTTTGTATTACAAAATATGTTACATGAAAGATTCATTGATTTCATGTTTTTTAGGGCAGAAATACGAACCATAGTTTACTGGTTGCCAGTGTAAGTGAATGATTTGTGCTTTCTAACGTAATAAATATGATTGCTAAAAGAGGATTTGCTGGGTTACCAAATTTTGATTTGATCACCTTGACTAAGTAGTGTCCACAATTTTATAAAATGTCAGCACCGCTAAGCTAACCAACTTAAAATCAATTGAAATATTTCAAACGGGAATCACACATGGTATTATATTTCCAATAAATATAATAATCATGATCATTCAAGATTATTGAGATATTGACAGCCAAATGCAGGCGGAACCACGGTCAGCTTGCATCTTGATAGAATATTCTCCATTAATGATACAAAATCTTGATATGGCGTTCATTATAGCGATACAAAGGTCTTGGAATCCAAATTTAGTGTCTATGAAATTTAAATAATTGATAAAGATTGTATGGATAAGGTTATTGAGACATTATACTTCGGTAGCCTTTTAGTTGAACGACAAACTAGAATTGAATTAGATTTTGTAAGTTTTAATTTTTAAACTAAAAGTTTACTTCTTATGTTGATAGAAATTAAATTCTACCAAAAAGAAACAAAGCAACAGTTGATGTTAATAATAATTCACTAAAAACGAAGAAAAACGGTAATCAGGACGATATCGATACCGCTAATATAGACAATTGACGCTAAAGACTGTTGAAACAAAGCACAATCTATCTGTTTACTGAAACGATTGTGAATCTATAGGAACACATTATTTACGATCTGCACGATATTGACATTAGTCCGGACAAATAGACACAAATCATCTAGCAGTTTCAAATGAGGGTTATTTACTGTTCAAAGGCATTGGTTTGTAAACTCGTCAACAGTTTCTGATTACTGCAGACAAGCGCTTCACACTCTTCAAAGTTAGGGAAATTATGGGAATTTTCAATTTCATCACTCAAAACAACAATTTTGACCACAACAGTTATTTCTTTCTTGGAACACTTGAGAACACTAATAATAAAACAGTTATAAAAAAAACCTTTGTCGTATTATCACGCTTTATCTTGACGACAGTAAGTAATAAAGAACCTGGACTTCTACTAAAAAGTGCCGACTTTACAACCACAGAACTCGCCATTGCTACAGGAAAACCAACCTTAATTTCTAAGTAGTAGAGGACACAGAAATAGTTATGATATTCTGGTACGATTTCCGTGAAAATTCACCTGCGCTCGCGCCTATCTCGATGCATGAAGCACGTCTCATTCGGTCGCCATGTTTTTATCTTACAGTCATATGTCTTAATGGTCTTAGACCACATGAGTAAGCACGAAGGGTTCATATGAAGTAATTTTCTTAACCGTACAGTTATTTAAATTGTAACGTTTTAGTTTTTTGCTAACATTTTCTTCTGTCTTTTTAATGTTTTATGTGCTGACAAATTGCTAAATCTTAGTTATGCTACAAGTGTCTATTCATTTCTCGTGCACTGTAGAAATCTTTTGACTGGCTAAATTAAAATTATCATATTTTTAAAAATGTCATCTTTCTTTTTATAGAAAACTGTGCCTGTTACACTTGCCAATCACATTATTTTTGGCTGCTTTCTTAGACAGTAAAAGTAGAATACCTTCAGCCACACCCTCAATATCTATAAGAAACAAAAGTAGGGACAAATTCTTGCAATATTCTGATTGATCATCAGCCTTTAATATCGGTACCATTACCATCGTCGTTGACGATCAAATAAAAAGCGAACAGCTCTAATGATCCCCTTGAGCGCAACAATGCAATTGTTAAGACATGATGTATCGAGTTATTTAATCACTCATTCACTACGTTAAAATAGAATTGGTAAAGCAGACTGCATGTATGTGTTGCCACCCACGGAATGGTATCGGCGAGATTGGGATAGATTTAGCCTGCGTTAGGTTAAGTTGAGACTGTTTTAGTAGTTGCCTTAACAATACCTTTCATTGCTTCTTCGGAGAGATTGCAATTTGTGCTATTTAGAAAATATTTTAAGCTTTGTTTTAAGTTTTCTTGCATGGTCATAGAAACTTTGCTTTTGTAAAAAAAACGTAAGCTTTGCAAAAAATATTTCATAACCTCACCTATCCCATGTTTTCTTATTATATGCCTTGCGTTTAAACACTATCTCACCTGATGGCAAATGATGATCTGATGTTCTTGATGATGGAGAAGAGAAATTCTCTAGAAGTAACCTATTCAATCTTGACATAAATATCCCAGTCTCTTTAAGTTTTGTCTTTTTACTTTTAAATTTTCATATTGGTTTCAGTCGGTTGGTGGTTATACGGTTAATTGACTCAAAAGTACTTACAATTCCATGCTACTACGTCACACAACAAAGTGTACTCTCAGTATGATTCTTGTTAGACCCATTGCGCGTAACACGAGCTATTCATCTAAAATGTATTACAACATCTGAAACTATCAATTATTCGTTTAATGAAATAATAGCGGTGGTGGATCACGACTTATGGCATGAAAAGGGCTGGCTTACTATAGAGATCAAGGCTAAAGAGGTCATCAACTCATCATGTCGGACTTAAAATAATAATAAGTTAGTAAAATAATAATAAATAATCATATAATAATAAGTTAGTAAAATAATAATAAAAATTGTTTTTACAATGTTACTAAATTAATTAAAATACCTATATAATTTATAAAACAATCATTATAATTCCTAAATTAAATTCTGCATTAATAAACCAGTAAAACTAACAAATATCTAATAAAAGTTATTACATTAATCACTCAGTGTTCTTCCTCCTCTCTCCTACTTGTTCTATGCTGTGCCCGACAGGGTCCATAATTGTGACTAATATAATTATTTCCTAACAACTTTATACATTATGGTACGCAATAAAGAATTGAGAATTGAGAATTGTCGGTTATTTTTCTGATATACGTAAATACTGCCTGTGAAAGTATTGTCGGACTTTCAATACATGTGTCGCAGCCAACAGGGTTTATCAGCCGTTTAATTGGATGCCTAGCCATTTGCACTGCGCCGTTTAGTCAGCGGCCTAAGTGACATCCCGGTATTTAATTGAACAGCTATCAAATTAATTGGCTCAATATTTATTAATTACTTGCCTTGCCAAGTAGCGGAATATATGACACAGGGAGGTTAGGGCACCCCGACACGGATAGGGTAGGTTCCTTTAAAAACTGTAGACAGAAATAGGAGCCCCGCGCAGCGAGGCTCCGTCGTCGAGGTTAGAATTTAGAAATTGATTATTGTTTGAATTTTCAAAATTAAACATTTCACATAGTTGGCTGCGACGGATGCATACAATCTGATTGTATTGTAAAAAATAAAACTATTACGGGCTGTCTTCAACTACGGCGTGATTGACGATTCTGCAGATTGTGTGATGGTGCTTGAATTAAACTGTTATAATATACAATTTTTTGATAACAAAGATGAAGACTACGAAAATATTATCTTGCTAAACGTATGATGCAGCTGCACAAGCAACCCTACAAATATCGTGTCTTGCGATTGGGTCGTTTGTTATAGTAAAACGTTATTATGTTGGTATTTAACTGAATCAAAGCAATGCCACATATATCCCTGTGAGTGATTTTGATTGTCAGTTAATTCAAAATGGAGCCCATTAGGTTTATATTGAATCAGAAGTTACTGCTTTTCGGATAATGGTCTTATAAGTCTTGCTTCAACATATGAAGGATCCCTATTAAACATGAGCTTTCTATATAAGGATAAAGACTAATGGATGGTTCTGTAGATGCAGAATATCTTTTGGTTTATTGATTGTAACTTCTTGTAAGAAAATGATTGACTGATGATTGCTTTTGCCTATTCGCATGTTCAGTTTCTTCAATGTTTGTTAGCAATATATTAAATTTCGTGGAAATGTATTGACAAAAAATGTATAAGATTAGGAAAGAGTAAATCATCCCCTTCCGTCTTCAAATGTTGTGTAAATATCTCAAGTTATTTTAATTTTACTAAATTACCACATATTACCACACAAGCCACTAGCCAAGAGTTTATCACTGATTTTTTTTTATGAATGCCACTCAGTTTTTATTATCATAGTATTCCTTTCCCAAACAGTCACATGACCCTCTAAACAAAGAACATTTAATATTAATTATATTCAGATAGCAAACAATGGACAAGAGACTTTACAGGGCAATGAAACTCTAACATTAGCTGGTGTTGCAATACCGTTGCTACAGCGACTAGTGAACAGCTATCATTAATTAAAGCATGAATACAAAAGTTATCGATAGCCGGTAATTCATCAATTGACTGACCATGTTGTTTCTATTGTTATTTTGTTTATAGGTTGGCTTTAGGACCTTTCAACGGTTAAAATTTTATATTAGACTAAAGGTTTTGGGTAAAATCGTTAAAAGGAATTTTGGTGTCTGCGTGGGGCTCGTTGTCCTGATTAAATTCTATAATCTTACGACACCTACAGACAGATTTGTTTGAAGTCAAAGCATATGAAATATTACATCCAACACGACATTATCCAACGCAATTCCCTCATCATTACCCCACTATAACGTCATAAAACTAACTGTCTATCTTACTGTCAATTTATTTAGTCGATTAATCATTACCCACAAAGGCCCATCCCTATTAATGCCTAGTGTTGTTTACCGACTTTCGCTGGCTAGCGTGGTATCACGCAATTCTGTAGCAGTGCAACTTGAGAACAATGGTGTGGTGTTAGCGCTAACCTGCGCGCACGCATGCTTTCGTTTCACACAGTTTGATGTAATATGGCGCAATTTTATTGTGGCTAATGTCAAAGGCTTTTTTTATAATTTTCGTTGTTTATTTTCTTGAGTAATGTTAGTTATTAGTGTAATTTTCGTTGCGTTATCCGATCCAAGTGTTAGACTTACTGTTTTAGTTTCTTCCGTCTGTATTTTTAATACAGGTATATTTATGTGTGCTGCTATGTTATTTTCAGCCCATCCATATTCACGTTTTTCGTAGGCTCCACAACTTATGGGACTTAAGGCTCTAGGCAAAGTGACATTCGATCAGCGAATAAAATTGTCGAAATGCCAAAATATAAGGGATCATGTGACATTTCAAAAGCGTTTGTCAATATCATCCATTTTGACGTATTAACAATTGCTTTCACTCTTACCACTGTCAAAATGTCATTTGACTGCGCCTGCTTTAAATTGATTGTGCACTCTTCAACTCCAATATTCTTTGTATCATAAATCTAACTGTTCTCATCTCCTATCATGCTGCCTCTGAGTACTACAATAGTTAGATCAACACCACGTGCTGGACCAATAACTCAACCATGATTCATGGAGACGTGAATAAAATTGTTATCTATCTGACGACCGGATGGTGGCTTAGGTTACAGACGTATTATGCTTGCGTTTGTAGTTGTTCGATTGATAAATCAATTACCAATACATAGTATGTTCGTTTGAAAGGTATGTTTTAAGGGGTAATCGAGCAAATAAGGTTAAATAAGTATCAGAATTTACTTTGCGGAAATCCATTATAATAATTATCATTATTTTCATATGATCGTAAAATATCACTTAAGAAACCACCCGAGTGCAGAGAGAGCATACCTATTTAAATCTATACTAATATAATAAAGTTTGTTTGCTTGTCTGTTTGTTTGAACGCGCTAATCTCTGAAACTACCAGTCAGATTGGAAAATTCTTGTTGTATATGATAGTCACTTAGTCACATTCATGAGGCTATAGGCTATACGGGAATTGCGCGCACGAAGTCGCGGGCGAAGTATACTATACTTAACATAATCTTTTTGAATGATTTTACATAACAAAAAGCAACACTTGTTCAAATTATTGCAACATTTCCAAAAAATCACTACAATCAACTCCACCCATTCGATCACGATTCGATCACACATGTCAGCACCTTTACGTAACACTTGAACTTTAGCTCCACACAGCATGAAACTCATCATTTGTCAGTCATCGCATCTGAACGATTTACGTAAATATCAACGGCAGGTCAGTAACCTTTACCCTAAGAGGTCTATTGGTTTAGAAATGTACATATTTTGCTTGCTCTTCTTATCTCACGTTTGTTTTGAGACCACCTTTAATGGAGGGCCTATGCGTCATGAGGTCATTCTGGTCAATATTTTGTACACCTTCATTATTGCCATTGGCTTTAGTACAATTTGGTCTAACAAATACTTTGTTGTTAAAACAAAGTTCATTCACGAATCTTTATTTCTGAGCTTTATATTTCCTTCTATTTCATTTCCAATAGCTTTAAATGTCTCATCGAACCCGAGACGTGACGGGACGTTCCCGAACACTATGACAAAAAACAAACTAATTTCGGATTTAGATTACTCTCTTACCGTGACCAATGCCCTTATACCACTGTTTACACAACATCGACCGTTTATCAACGCACGATCTTTGTAAATCCGTGATACTTGTGAGCTAAGGTTCCATGAAAATATTTGTGGCATCTTGAGATTAGTTCGCGCGTGAACTCGTAATGCAGCATGGGTCTCCCAATTTGCTCTGCTGATATTGAGAATAATAGCCGTGGTGAGGTGATGCTTGGAAATTATGTTTATTGGTCATACGTTCAAAATAAATTCTTCTCCATGTTTTGTAAATTTCTATCCATTGTGGCATCTGAAGTATTTAAGCGTTCAATGTCCACCTTTATAATCGGTCCAGATTTTAAGAAAGTACAGTAGTAAACCGCCGTCGCATATCTTATAATATTTACATTCCATCATTGAGGTATGCTTATTTGTCTGTAATAAAAACTTTCGGTATTCGGTCGTAAACTTCTAAAAGAAAAATGAGATCTCTTTCACTTAACATAATATTTTCCGTGGCCAACCACTTAATATCTAAAACTTCGTAAATTACATCATCTCCTGCTCTATTTAACAGCATTCCCATGTCGTATAACTAATTAACTATATTTAACAGCTGCCGCATTTCAACTGATGCTTCTATTTAACGAATATTAAACTTAACTACCACTAAATGTCACTCCATATTTTGTTAGTACCTCCAACACGTACAATGTACCCTTTGACTAGTTGTGCGTGTTAATTGCTTTTACTTATCGTTGTTATGTTAATTTTGAGCTTTCTTTTCAACAACTCGATCGAATTTCTCTGGGACTTGTTAGGAAGTTTCATTTACAGGTATCAATGTTGAGTCAATATAATAAGTATACAGAGTTTTCTTCAATCGGACACTGAACGGTCTTTGTTTTTGATTGGGAACTTTTCTCAGGGCGAAAAAAGTCTTTGCTCTATTCTTCTATCAGCGTCCTTTATTTAATTTTCTACTTATGGAACTATTTTGTACCACATTATTAATAGTTTAGGTATTTGTGTGGCAATCCCTTCATCACATTGACCAAAGTTATGCGTATCAATGGGATCAGAAGTAGAAACAATGTTTATCACAGTAGTTGACCGGCTTTTTGTTGTCGTATCTTTCACCATTGTCTGATCGACCATCTCGGACATGACGGGCCTTAATTGGAAGTTATTGCAGCTGAAAACGATTGGTATTGTAAATTATTACATCGTGCCACCAATCAGCGTGATTGATTCGACTGAGTAATGCGCGCACGCAGAATTTTAATTGAAACCTTTAAATGGATTGATCGGAATGACATTTCCGAATGTTTTGATAACATTGTAATTCCATGAAGTGAGGAAACAATGAAATTTCTTGCGCGTCATTCAAGTTTTTCTTGACCTGAGTATTGTTCTTCTCGTAATTTCAACATCATTATCCCTAACACATTCATAAAACGTACGTTTAAACCAAAATTGAGCTCTATATCTTCAGCTTCTGCATGTGGTTTACCAGATGCCACTCGACCACAAATTATGCCATATTCCCAACTGACCTTTACAACTCAACTCAAAATACAATTTATTTCTTTTATCCCTACGTTGTTTACTGTCTCTTAAGTGTTTTCAACAAAACATTGCCTGTTTGTTTGTCACAGTTCGCAGTGCACACAACACATTGTGCCTGATCTTTAACCTGTTATTACTTGCTATGTTTGAGCACGGTATGGTCGCCACGCCCTGTGCTGATCGATGGTTGGTTTCTGTAATTAAATAGATGAACTTTAAGTCTGGTGATTACCATATATTGCCAAAGTTCGGTTGTAATTTGGAATAAGTGAATTGTAATGACATACCTAACTTTTCTTTAGGAATAATTATTGTCTAGGAAGGTACTGCTTCGTAATTCTTGAAATATTTAAGAAGTGAATGTTAATTTCGACATTTTGCTAATGAGAATTATATAAATCTAATGTACACGTGCAGAAAGCAAATAAATTATATCAATTTAAAGCCAAATCAATTTCAATTGATAAATTTCGACTTATGTAAGCTAGAAGGATTTATTAAAAATTTTACAATCAGCGATTGCTTTCTAAATCATGTTCGATTGCTTTGAAAGCGTATTTCTTTAGTTTCCTGTTCTGATACCTGCAGATCAATGTTGTGTTATCTTTCCGTATTCTGTTCCGAAACCTTCACTATGGATGTCATAGTTGACCATAACATCTTTCAAGCAGAGTTGTATCTTTACACGCAGCAATTAAAGACTACTATTCTTTATCAAGTAACTTGGATAAATCAAAAGAGTTGCTATCCGAACGAGTTTCAACTTTGTGATTGGTGATCGAAGGTTGATTTTTGAGTGTTACAGGGAAT
Source organism: Mamestra configurata (assembly GCA_002192655.3). Taxonomy (NCBI): domain Eukaryota; kingdom Metazoa; phylum Arthropoda; class Insecta; order Lepidoptera; family Noctuidae; genus Mamestra; species Mamestra configurata. The sequence goes on from NDFZ01005188.1 coordinate 240,366, forward strand.
ATTATAATCGATTTCTTAAACACGGACTGTAACTAAGTAAACATTCGGAGATGAAGTTCCAATAGATTTGTTGGATGTTTATTTAAGAAAAAAAGTGTTCATGCTTCTCTAAAGTTGAACTGAGGAGGTATCGATTTGACATCGAGTGGAGTATCAATCGATTGTGTAGATGCGATGCGTCATAATATTGTTGCTTGCAGTGTAAACATAATATGTTTATTCGATTCTTCGTTGTCGTGATTGTAAATGAGCATTTGTAATTTTATATGACTTGTTATTCTAGCATTAGTACTGAGATTGGAAAGTCTGACTACACTTTAAGAATTTTCGATTCTTGCATAGATTTTATGATGATTTCATCTCCTTATTGGAAAATTTATGACTTAATTCAGTTACACCACTATGATCAATATATGACTTTTGGATTTAATTTAATTAATATTTTATCATAATTTGAGATCCATAAATCACAAGTTAAGCCCAATATACAAACAAGGTGACATGCGAAAAATCCCACATCAAATAATCCGAACTTATAAAAATACAACATCGTAAAAGTGAAAATTTATTGTATGCTACTTAATTTTTAATCGTCTCAGGAATGTTTGGTATATTAAAATTTATTCAAGAGATAATAAGACCACTTGATATTTAAGGTCTCTCTAATTTGGTGGTATGTCCATTAGTAATTATGTATTCCTGATATCGTCCATTGAAACAAGCACAGTGCCCGAATGTTAATAAAATTAAAATGAGTTTCGGTAGAACAACACTTTTAGACGGTACAAGTTTAGAGATGAAAGCGGTTTATGGTAAAGCCAAGATTAAGCTAAGTGTAATAAACGTATGTAGACATAATTTTACAAACGGAGATCTTTTTTATATCTTCCACATAATCAAAGTATTTTTTGCTGAAATATTAAATCAAATGTCTACAAATCAAAACCCAATTTATTTAATATTCGTAGAAGCAAATACCTGTCTTACTAAAAACTTTTTCATAGCCTGATTTTTGAAGTTTTATTATTTACATTTTCATGCGGATCTGTAAGAAGCCAGACGGCAGATCAACGCACTATAGTTTCCAAAAACGAAGTCAGTTCAAACCGCTATTGGTCAGGATCGCTTTCACCCCTCCTTTACGAGCAAAACGCCGTAAAAAGCGTTAATACGGTGCCGACGACCGATTACCCCGTTCATTTGAATAAGCCCCCGCAATTGTATTGAATAAAAAAAACAAAATAAATACTGATTAAAGCAAGAATGCATCGAAGGATGAGTCCAAGATATCAACCAATCGCCAGACAGGAAGACTTAAGAACGGTTCCTGATTGGTCGATGATGTTGGTATTGGATTTCAATCTCATTCACCTTTATCTTTCACTAATGTTGTTCCCATTAAATCTTTGTCTGTATTTGTCTTCGAGATTTAATGGGACACCTTGGTTTATCACTTTTTATAGATGATAATCTGATCATGAATTTTCATTTAGGTTAATTTGAAGTTGGGACGTGTTCGAGTTTCCAATGTTCTGATTTACATCATAATGTTCAAATAAATTATGCCTCATATGAACGGTAATTTCTATAATGAGCTCATCTGTTATTTGCATTATTAACGTATCAGAGAGATAATTTAATAAATTACAGTGTTGGAAAATGTATTTACCTAAATCTGTCTAGAAAATAAAAGTAGGAATCAAGTGCAAGTCACACTACAAAAGAAATAAAATTCAAAAATCCCTTGCTGCAACCTGTTTTTATATAGTTAACGTAGATAGTATCCAAAGCGACTTAAGCGTCAATCATGAAATTTGGATTAAACAGTAATTCCTTAAGACGAGAAAATTACCTGTGGACAGCACATAAGCGTTAAGAAATCCATCGGTGTACTATAAGCTTGACGTGATCCATAATACTTAATAATAAAGAAAAAAATGAAAGCAAGTTTAATTAGAAACAAATTTTGACCACCAAACAGTTTCATTATGCAAAAGAACAGTTTCAAAGAATGATCGTGGAACAAAGCTTCAAAACCGTGGAAAATAGTCCAAAACGATGTTAGTCTAGAATCCTAGAAACTTGCGATTACTTATGCATAGAGCCATCTCCAAACCTATGTGATTGTCCATAGCTGTAAAACAATATCCGGGTAGCCAATACCGGTTCAAGCTCCACTTTTCTTAATTTTCTAAGGTTTTATTGTTACAATGCAATTGAAAAAGAAGCACAAGGGTTTAGGCTAAAATAATGTATTTCTTCTGAGGAAAAATATCTACTCTTCATATTTGAAGATGATGCTTTAGTTGGTTACCAAAATTAAATGAAAAAATTGAATCAGCAGAAAAATCAGCAGTACAAGAAAAATCACACCGACTAAAAAAAAAAAAAAATCGAGACTTTTTAAAGGATATTTTCTTAGTTCAACTCGTGAATATTCACATAATCATGCGATGTCGTAAAAATTTATGAAACCGTAGAATTGTTATTAGGAATATTAGATATATCAGACCATAAAGCCTTTTGATTTTCGTTACCCGCTTTTATAAGTGTTAATCTATTAAGAGACTTTACTGCTCCGAACCCGTTTGATGCACAAATTGGTCTCCTAAGATCGATGGTGCTATGAACTTTATTAGTGTGTGATTTTACGATTGGATTATTCCATAACTTTTAATTTGTTGGTAATTGAGGACTGAGGTGGCTCATTATGGTTTTGTGAAATATGGGAGAGTCAAATTATGTAAGTAAGGTTTGATATTGTTTTGATTTATTTATCTTATTTTAATTATTCTCTGCACTAAAAGTTTTAACCAACATGTGCAGAGAGTCAACAGTTATATTATTACAAATTAAAGTAAGATTATGTTGATGGATCTTAAAGAAATGGTATTTATGATTGATTAATACATTATGAATTGATAAAATTAAGTCCAAGATCTTGATCAACGATAACTCTAACCTCTGTTATGAACATCTTATCAAGTTCAATTAAACCTTCATACTAATAACACAAAACGTAAAAAAAACCACACAATTATTACGTCCCATTTTTTCTTCCTCCCATCATAAATTACCAATAGTCCATTTAAATTATAATCGTCTTCTCAAATATAGCTAATTACCCGTACAAAGCGGCAACCTTCTTTAATTATGACAGCTCGAAAGCTGGGCGGCCACCTGCCCACTCCTCTGTCTAACCTGTTGATGATTCATGCTTAACTGTAGTACTTAACAAGCCCTAATTTTGAAATCTGTGGGATATTAAAACGACCTTGCCATCTCGTTTCCTCGTTTACTTGTTAGAGTTGTGTTAGTGATTTCAAAGCATCTCTGTTATTTTTATTATTGTTGTTTTCATCACATTTGTGTCTGGATTTTTGTCCATCTTCGTCCCTAGTATCGTTGTCCATTTCAATATGATAACTTGATAACTTTTTAATATCGAGGTTATTGCTCTAATTTATAACGCCATAAAAATTAAATAGCATAGCACATGCAATATTACCCTCCCACATTCACACTTATCTAGACCGTCTTATAATAATAACTGTCACTGACTCCATGATTGTAATCTCCCACACAATCAGTGGAACAAATCATATCATCAAACTAGTTATGACTGGTGATGCAACTAGGTATGCAAATTGTCCAGCGTCGGGTCATCGGCCGCCATGTTTGAGCATCGTCGCGCCCCCATTGGTCGGATCTGAATCGATTCGTACTGCGCCCGCGCAGTTAAGGTCAATGTCGATACGGCTTTGATCTGCTACCGATTTTTGATCTAGAATTAATCTCGCGGTTAGCTCTCTGGTTAGCCATTCGTTTTTTTGAGAACCTTATGTTTTTTGCGAGTTTTAGTGTCGTATCTTTTGTTTGTGTCCTGTGTTTTCATAGCGCTTTAATTATATTTTGCAAATTGCACCAGGTAATCGTTAAACCCCATAATTACGATGTTGACATATAAAATACTTGTAATAAAAAAGACAAAATGATTAATATTTTGTGAGATGGCAAAGACTGGATTGTTCTCAATGAAAAAGTGAAAATCTATAAGTTCGTCTTAACAGCGATGGGGCGTTATACCATTATCTCTGATAGCATCTACACGTGAGCTGCCCACGACATGGCCTCAGCGCAAGCGTCGCTTAGAAATACGCGTGCTTTTTCATTTTAGGGATCAAGTTGAAGTTGAAATTTAGAAATAAAACTGGATCCACATTTTTCATAATATATTGTAGCCTAAAGTGGTCCAAATCATGAGCAAGGGTATGTAAATTTCTCAAATCATGAGCAATGGTATGTAAGGTCCATCCTTGAATTGAAGATGCAAGGCCGTTAAACTAAAAATGGTAATTCAAAATATTAAAGCACCACTTATCAAGGTAATCAGATGGTAACTGCAATATTTATATTCAAAATCTAGCGTTAGTTAGATCGTTTCTCATATCGATTAGCATATTTTATATCCTATTCGATGTCTCGAAGTCCAACAGAAAAGGTGTTACTTATACTATAGTGTAACGTTTATAAAAGTCACATTTGATCGACCACAGGTTCTCATATTGATGTAACTTCTAGGAACGAAGTAATTTGCGTCTTTGGGATGACCTTTTGCATCAATGGCATGTAGGAATTAAATTTTAGGTATGAATTCACTAATGAATCAAGTTTTTGATGGTTCGGTGTCATTAACTCAAAATAGTTTTGATATCTTAATTCTTAACATGCTAGTTTTACTGCCACTTTTTCGACTCCATTTGAAAAGATTCGATCTCCTACAGTGATTCATTTAATTTCAATATAGCTTTAGCTAATATTGATCACAAAGTATTGTACTCATAAAATATTATTGCCGTTCTCAAATCCAATACATTTAATATTAGTACCATTTACTTTTATTTATTTTGAGAAAACGTGGGCGATATGATAATTTTCTTCAACATAAACGCTATCTTAGTCTACACATTTTAAATCATAGCCTGGTTCCCAAGATTTCCTGTGTCATAAAAAACTGTGCACAATATCACTACCGACGCAGCATCAATAAATTCCATATTACATGCTGAATATATCCATGTGTATGTATCGCCACTATTTCTCTCTTGCATATTTGAATCTTTAATAAGATCGCATAATAGTTATATTTCATGCCCTACTTCTATAACCACTTCATTTATAAGTTTCTCGAGTATCTGGGTTAGTGATAACTGTATACGTTAAGTTATATTTCCTGGACCTAATTTGTTGTTTGCTAATAAGGTGATGGTAGCTGCTGAGAACTTATTTGTAGACGCCAAATTAGCTGTAAATTATGATAATATGATTAGCGTTAAAGCTAGCCTTGCCAAATATAATGTTATCGTCTAATGAATTGCCTAAATCAACTTAATTAATTCGTACATAACATCTGCTTAGTTATTTAATACCACATAAATTATTTCTAGGTATAAGCTTAAGTAAATATTTCTTTAAATCTCGCATTCGCATGAAATGTTAAGCTTGCGTGGCGAAGTCATGATTTATTTCAGACGCCTTGAGGTATCAGCTCGTTATTTTACTATTGTGTGAACGCAAGTCAAATAGAAAAGTACCTCAACTTGGACCAGATAATATATCTTTAAATACCAATGCAGTATTATGACATGACTTCATGTTTAAAAAAATTGCAAAACAGTGTAAAACTTGTGCTGGCCTGGTCATTGCTATTCTTATCCGAGTGTATAATTCCACCAAGAAAGGATAACGACCAAAGACCACAAAGCTGTTGCTAAAAAGCATTGTCATCAAATATTGTATCATACTTTTCCTCATTCACAAACACAACACAAAACCAATCACAAGCTCAAACCACATTTGTAATCGATTATAAACCAATTTCAGTTCTATCATACCACACATTATTATGACTAACATTGTTTCCAATGTAAAAAGGCAGCAAGAACCGGTGGTTAGGCCAGGTCGGATCGCCTGGGGCGGTGGCGCGAGCCCAATCGAGAACCAAGCCTCGAGGCTTCCCATGCGAGCCAAGCCTCTTTCCCACCAGCACGTAAATATACCGCCACGGTATGCTAGGCTGTACCGTTCGAATTTTATCAAGAGCTCTGCGAAATTACTAGCATGGAACAATTCAGGATTTTGGTCTAATTTGCCCAATAGAATCGCTGCTTTTTGCCCCAGACTTTTTTGTGCTCTCGTTTTTTCAGCTGTCGCTAAAACTGACTTGGTTTTAAACTTTTTAGGTCTCCATAATTAATTTCCTATTCAACCATTACATTACCTGTCGCTGTAAACTCAAGTTCGTTAGCTCCCATAATCTTTGCTTAGAACTGAATATAATCTTGAATATATTGCTCAAGATTGTACTTTATGTACGAACTATAATCTTCTTAAAGTAATGTTTCTAGTTTGAAACTTATCTTGCTTAATAAATGCAGCTTTCGCCCTGTGCTTGTTTACGTATAAATGTCTTTATTACTGTTCATTATACAATCCGTTTATTCGCTTTCTAAAACAAAATCGCAAACGACATGTCATTCTCACATACATAATAACATTGCTCAATTATTCAGAGAAATAATCTGGGTGAATTCAAGAGGCGTTCGTTTTGAACGTTTTAACGTCTAAAGCGTGTCTTTCTGTCACAATAGGGTGACACGCATTGCCCAATCGTAATTTATTTTAAGAAGTGTTTGTCTATGGTTTAAGTTAGCAGCTTTGGAAGACAACAATATTTTGTTATGATTTATTGCGATGTTGCGACAGAAATTCCAAGACTGTCTTCATAAGCCATTCATTGTTTTCAAATCATAGCATTGAAGAATAATATAGTCGTACGTTATACTTATCTGTGATCCAGTCAGTTATTTAGATTTCAATAATGACACCAAGATCTGAACACTGATTGGACAAAAGCGGAACGGCACAGTCGGCTCTCAGCAGTGGTCGATACCAAATTAGTTATCGCTGTCGTTCTAAACTTGTGACTAGGGAGAACGGCTTCACAATTTGCATATAATGGCTGCGCGGCGCGACCACGACTCAGATTTGGAGCACAGATCAGAGCGTCGTGCGCCTCTCCGCCACTCCATACATCATACCACCAGATTCGATTCAATCCCGGCTTTGCATATCAGTGTCAACACACAGGAGTTGCGCATCACAAATATTTGCCAATTACACTGCGCTATCAGTAGCTCGTTTGCGGACAGCTCCAAAAATGACACAGAGATGCTAACTCAGAAAAACTTAATAAAAGTTTATTGACTTTAAACCTCATTAAAAACAAAGTTCGCATGACTCACGGCATTCAAGCAGTGTTGAGCAATCCTTATCTCCATGAAGTAAGGCTCAAAATCGCTCATATCTCAGTTATGACAGCAGTACTAGTATATGTACTCACGTATTCTTATGGTTTTAACTACCGACTGGTTGGTTATTCGAGTTGTTGCGCCGTTTAGCACGGTGACCCGACCCCGGGCGTGCTCGCCAGTACAATCTCATTGATTCGATATGAGATTAAGCGGCGTCCGTGAATGTTTCCATTTTGAATCCGCGGTGATGCTCGCTTGAACTCGCACCCGGATGTCATGTTCGATTTACATTTCGTTCTCTTGTTGCCGCATTCAATAGCAATCGTGCCGTCGATGTATTTACGAGCGGGTACATGATTGACGCTGGTGCGACGTCTGATGTAGACACAATTGTTACGTCCTGAGCACCGATAGATCTGATTCTCACAATATAAAGATGGAATTCGATAATCGCAAAAAAGTGTTACGATCGCTGGGTTCGCGTGTTTCCCCGGCTATCTGTATGCGCGTCGCACACGAGTCCACATGTCTTGTTTACAATCCGGTGTCGCACGTAGCGATCGTGAAGGAACAATTATGTTGCTTAACCATAGACTATTGTATTCGCGGTTTGTGCGACCGTTAGCCGCGACCTTGAGCGTGATACGTTGAACTCTGGCGCTCGACTTGAGGTATTAATCGCTGCGGTTCCAAAAAGAGAAAAAGCCCTCTCGGAAAGTGAAGTCGCAGAGATACGAGACGGTCGTTACTAAGCGTGCATTCGTTTGGTTCGAGCGCCCGAGGCCAATCATGTCTCGGTATAATGAAGGGTTGCGCGCGTCCTTTCGGCCCGGCTTTTAGATTTATGGTCGAGGTAGGCCGCGAGCCGCCGCCGCCGACGCCCGGTCCATACGTTTGTCACACCACTATCACGATCGAATGCTTGCATCCTCTATTGACTTCAGTAATTGCCAACATGTGCTCAATAGCAGCGCAACGAGCACTAATGTAGTCCACAATTAAAATTTCAAGAGAATTTAGCATCTTATGATTAATCTTCCTAAATGCAACATGACACGGTCACGCCCATATTAATATTTATGCTGATCGAAGTAGATATCGTAAATCGAAAGACTTTTGTTTTTATTCGGTGATGCTATCGGTGTTACGAAACAAATATGGTTGATTATTTATTTTCATATTTTCTTTCGCCTGGAAGCGTTATTGGGAACCCCATTTGGGTCTGTGGGTTGATTTACTCCACTCTTGAATCTTGGTCCCTACAATTATTCTGAACATCTGTGCTTGTTTCCTTCACAAGGCAGCTCATTCGCTATTTTCATTTATAAGGATGATATTCTCATCCTTGTTAACAGTTAACACATTAAAGGATCCTCATTAAATCTCGCACATCTGTTGGAGATGTTATCTTGGATCTAGCGCCAACTGGAGCTGCCGTTTCAGGCTCGGACGCGATTCTCGCAAGCCGTTAAATGATCCGATTGATCTCGTATCTTGCTTCGTTTATGTTCAACAGGCCCGTTTCTGTTCCTTTAGGTTTCCAATTACATGCTGAATAATTCTACAATTAATGAAGATGGATTTATTTAATTTATTTGAATGTTTGTTGCTACTTATTTATTTTTCTTCATCCTTCTTAATCAAAACTTTGTGCTATCGAATAAAGCTGAGGCAGTGAAAGAATTCTTGGAAATCTTCTTTCGGTTGGAAATTTATGACTAAATTTTACAAAACTGGCAGAGATATCCAAACAAGTTTCTTAACAAGTGTTTGCCGAATACCAGGAAAAATATTGAAATACTATTAAAAGCATAAGTTGATAAAAAATATGAATCTCAACATAATGACAAAAATGCAAAACAATTTTTGCAATAACAAAGATAAGCTTCCCATTAAAGCTCATAAAGATTTCAAGACCATTTCAGCTAAAGTGGCCAGCAATACATTATCAGTGATTACGTCGGTTAATTGGATGCGTGCAGCAGATTAATAACTAGACCTTAATGGCAATTAGCATAGATTATAGAATTCTATGGCTAGTGTAATAGCTTAAGAAGTGATACTGACATGAACACTGGTTCCATTCACTGGGGACAATTTAATTTGCTTTTACTTTATTTAATGCTGTCCTGCTTTAAAATGCCTGCTATTTACATTCTGAGTCTAATGGGTTTCTATTGCCTTTTGTTTGGTTTAGTCTTAATCTTTTCCTATTTCAATCTCCATCTATGCTTAGCCTATCTCGATTAACAGTGTTTTAAAATTCTTCAATTGTGGTGACCTAGCATTACCATCTTCTATATCAAAAAGTTGCATTGTTACTTGTTGAATACCTCCAAGCCTTTATTACATCACATTACCCTAAATCTAAGCACTACTCTTCAACATTACATGACCCACCTTGCATCCAACAGCAGTATGTAAATCTGACAGCACATGAAACCTTAAACTTCAATCATCTTGACATTACTTACATAACAAGCGACCATGACAGTAATGCATCGAGGCAAAATTTCCGCCCGATCTCTCACGGAGAGACGCGTCTGCGCACGGGGAAAGAAGAGAGGGAGAGGGGCATTGCACGTGTGTGTAGTAACATGATCCCGGTGTATAGATAATTCCGTATTGTCGAGTATATAATGAAGCGAGGGGATGATGAATAGATGCAGGGTATAATGGTAATTTTTATTTTTAATTTGTGAAGGTGTATTTATTGGGATTGGAGAGGGAGATGGTTATCAATTGTCAGACGTGACAAGGTAAAACAAAAATCATGTTTCTGTTTTGGAATATGAGAATAGGTAGGTGTTTTATCTTTGCGTATGTCTGTTCGATGACGAGAGACTACAAGTTGGACATTCTTTCGCCCACTCAATTGTGTTACCATTAAACAATGATTGTCCCACCATTACTAGGTGCATTAAATGAAATAACCCCCGATTTGTAGTTCATAAAGCACAATGCTATCACCTTGACGATGACGTCGACGGTATCAGCAGACGTGTGCTCAATGGGTTCGACGGATGTTGTTCTGCGGGTGCACACAGATCAAGCGACAGATGTGTTACAACCTTTTTGTTAGCATCTGTGAGGTCAGGGATACTAAAAAGGGGTTCGTTGATCAAATTGGCAGTTGCGACTGTTTATACACTGGGGTTAAATTCTCCAACTGCTCATTTCAATTCAATGTCATGAACAGTTGCGAATTCTTCGATAAGCTTACGTGAGATGTCTTTTATTATCAGTAAATGTTTTTAAATCAACGTGTAACCTATCATTAAGTTATTCAATAGGCCATTAACGAGCCATGTTATCACTATTTTATGATATTCCTTTTATACATTTCAAAACAAGTTGCCAACGTTGTATGTATGGAAGGAAACATATAAAAATAACTTCGCAAAAAAAATCCTCTACAAACTTGCCTACAATTATAAATTTTACGATCAATTTACGTCGAACATTATCCAATTTTAATTAAAACTATAGAACAAGGGATCTGAACTGAGGTGTCCAGTCCAGCAGATGTATAGGACCTTCAGTAACATCTGCAATTTAGCCGGCGACCTTGCTCCGAACTGGTTTCACGTTTACCGTTGATTGATGAGTTGAAAATTCGTGGTATACCTATACATCTTTCTTTGAGAGAATTTTTGAATATCAAATGAGATTTTTATGGTCAAGTTATATTAGAATCTGACAAGATTTATTGTTGTGTTTCGCGTTAATTACTATGTTTGAGTGGTTTAGCATATCTATGGCAAACATCATCATCATACCATATATTATTACTAGCCATCAAAAAGTCCATAGCGTCGTCATCATCTGCCTAGCCTTTCAGAATTACATTCGAGTAGGCTTTCATTCTATCCTCTTGGTATCACTGGTAGTCACATTTTCAGGCTTCAGAATACCCCTTATGACCGTTAAAGATACACAAACGACAGCCGGGATCAATAAATAAACGTGCTTATGAAAAAACTCAACGAATTCGTTCACATTTGCAAAGACAGTTCCAAGTTTGAGCATCCAGCTGAATATATTCACATTATAATCTTACTCTATGAAAGTTGGGAGCGCAAGCTGCGCGCGCTTCACACACACTAGCGCGCGTTGCGCGTGCGCATGTGCGCGTGCGCGTGGGAACGGGCGCGGCGGACGCGTGCGCGGATTGTGACATGCGACTATTGTGAATTATTTAAACAAATCAACATTTTTCTACCTTTATGTTACGACTTCACTTGTTTTAGCTATCGTTGTATAGGAATTGATTTCTGGTCTATTTTATTTTTTGTTTCTAGGCTGTCAATTGTTCTTTTCGATGACGCTTTGCTTTCTACTCTATATTTTCAATGAAATCTGTGATGAAGGGGAAATCAGACACTTGTTTCATATTCGCAATTTGTTGCAAGCTGCCAGTTGCTCATTTAAGCGAGCATGCGTTTTCTCTAGCTGTGGTTGTTCCTTTTCCATCTACGTTTTTATCAAGCATTCAAATATTTCCTCAAACAGAAACGTTCAAAGATCTTTGATCATTTGAAGATCAAATGTTTCCTTTAATATAATGTTTGCATTCCATATAAGTAATAGTAGAACATGACTTAGCTAACCGTATCTTAACCCAGCTCCCAAACCTTGTATTATATAACCTCTATTTGTCTATCGCCATCTAAATGATTCGATGTAAAGATTAGAATATGACTTGCACGATCTGACTGATTATTTTATGATGAAGATACTGCTTGTAACCTGTTATGGTATGAGTATCTTAGACTATATTGTGTTTATTAATACTTTTGAGACTGTCCACAATTTCGACTTTAACCTAAGTATCTGTGATGGTGTAAGATAGAAGCTTTAACAATAATTCAGAACTTGAAATTCAAGTAGCATATTCTAATGCTTTTCAAGGAAATTGAATATAATATCTACTGCATACCTACCTCAGGTAGGTAGGCTACCTGCTGTGCTGATTAATATGAATATAATCAGCAAAGCAGGAATGCAGGTTGAGTGATATGGATTTGCATTCTCTTAGTTTCTTGTTTTACTCATTATAAACTACGTTTATTCATAGAACATTGTTTACTAATACATCATCATAGTAGTTTCGACTTTTCACTTTGGCTGTCTTTCAAAACAAGACTGTAACATTTCAATAATTTGTCAGCATTGCAGCACCATTTATTATGATTTGCATTGAGACTTGAATCTTTTAAAATATTTGGTTTAAAATCTTTTTCGACATCTCACTCTGACAAACCATTTGCAGTCATTACCATTTGCCGAATGTTTGTAGAGTCACGATTTTGCAACTACCTCGATTTTCGGTATTATTACATTGGGCAACCTTTTATATGCCGAATGATTGCCAACAGTGCGCCAAATCCGGGATTTAGCTTGAACGTTTTTTTTTTGCATTAATTTTTGGACAATCGTGTTAAACAAATCTAGAAATGCTTTGAGGTTTTCATTATACATTATTGCTTAATCATACTGAAGAGCATTTCAGTATATTACTATACTCTCAACCATCAAGGACCTAACTAAAATCATTACCAAAACTTAGATTGATCAAAGCAAATAAAACATCTGCCATCAATATCTCCATAAAATCTTCAATCAATTGAGAAAATAACATTTGATTCTTGTGCCTACACTCGTCTGGTACTTAAAGTCTAAAATCGCGGTCACTATCTTTCCCTATCTGAGTCAGTACAGCCAACCGCGTGTCATTAGAAACAATTTTACATTGACAGTGTCTTTATGTCGCAGCAGTAAGAGTGGTTTTCGTAGTACAGTGTTATCCTTACCTGAGGTTCGAGGTACAGAACTCATTGTGAGATGGCGTATTGTCCTGAATGCGCGAGAGCATAGACCTGTGTATTATTTGTTCGGGTTTCATTCGCCTCTACGTTTAATGTCCTCGGTAAATTTACTTTTGTTAATGTCATTAGGTTTGATGCATTTGTTAGTTACTCATTGTTATCTGCAGTGTTATTACATATTTCATTATTGGTTTTGAAAACAATTGTTCTCCTTTTTTATTCTTATTCAGCTTAACTTCTCTAGTACTGCAGGTTCGCACAAGCCCTTAGCTTAGCTCTAGTCTGTATAACTCCGGGTTTCTTTTGACTTTATCTACCATCTAAAAGTTAGCTACCACCGTAATTGCAACAATAAACTACCTATCACAACAATCTTGCTTATTAAGAAACATCGACTCATCTCATTTAGCGGGAACCACACTATAAATCTTGTGGTCTTTCTATAAAAAAACTTGAAGAATTCGAGTGCACGGAGGTTACCTATTACGAGTAGGTGCGGGTGTCCCGCTCCCCTCCCTCGCTACCGTGGCCACGCCTCTCGGCAAATTGCGTCCGTCGCTGCGCTTGCAGCTCGCGTTCGCCCAATCACGTCCTAACATAGATCTGAATTTAAGCGATCTAGATGCTTGAACTATGTCTGAGGTGATGTTAGTACTTTGAAAGGTGGTCAAAAAAGGTGGTTTGGCAGTGTAGGATTTGTGAAGATGGTGTAAGTGCGAAGACTGATCTGTTAAAAATAAGCTGTTGATTTAAAGTTTTCTCGTATAACATTCTCATATGGCATGTGAGAAAATGATTTGTGTTATATTTTTTGCATGGTAGAATTTACTAGTTCTTGTTGTGGCATTGACCCGCTCCAGCAAAAAAAACTTCTTCTAAATCATTAATCATTCCAGCTATGAAATACAAAAATAAACCATATCAAATAATATTTCGCACGAAAGTCCAGACGGGACACTATTTATTACTACAATGTGCCAGTATCAGGCTTCCTATCTGTTTTAAATCCTAGGACATAAAGTTGCTGTAAAGGGGGTTCAAAAACCTTTAGCTTATTACGTCAATTACTGAGGTCGTGTGGGCTCTTATCGACTAGTGTCTGCGGGCACTATCGGGAAGATTTACACGGAGAGGGAAGTCCTCCGGAGTCCGAGATACAATCCTGTGCCTTTGTGTTCGTATCTATAATTGTTGTTACGCTAATTAAGGGTCTAGCTGGATCTACTGCAGATTCTTCTACATTGTCTTTTGCGAAAGGAGTTTCTTGTAAAATGGCTGAGGAATTATTTTTATTAAGTTCAGTAGAGATTTCACTGGCTATATTATTTGTAAACTTCGAAAAATTGTAACGTAAAAGTTTTAAAAAGTATAAAACTACGAAGAGGGATATTTTTGAACAATTTGTGAAATTTTTAAAAAGTCAATAATAGTAATATGGGAGAAGGGTAGAAAGATTATGATTATGATAACGAATTAGAACAAAATTTGAAACTTCCATAAACAGAGTTGACGGAAGCAAGAGAAACCTTTTACAAAACATTTAAAACAGTAACGTAATCAACACCCAGTGCCAGAATGAGCATTGCTAATCTAATTTAACACTTACAAACCTCACCATAACAGATATTTCTGAGAATCGGAGAAATCTGATAGCCGTACGTTAGCAGCATTTTTACACATGTTTAAACAACACGTGTCAGTCTGTATGTCACATGTGAGCATGTGAGAATGAGGTCCACCATTATTTTTATGGTCAACAGTAAACATATAAGTAGGCTAAAATTATGATTTTGGAGCAATGAGGTACCTGACGAGACTAGCTCCTATTCTCGATTTAAAAAATACAAAAATAAATTTTATTGCTAATACCACACAGTCCATTTTGAATAACCAATTCCTGTATTTTAAACTACGAATATAGTACATAGTGTTACCATATATCCTTTCTAAAACCACAAAACGTCTAAGCCTACAGTTTAAACTAGCCTTAAAAATCCATTCACAAAACAAATAAGACATTGTAACCACAATTTGCATACAAAGCCAGGAGAAAAGAGAAGTATTTATTGAACAAGCAAAATGTAATGTTTTAGTTGCGCGCGCAGCCGATGAGCTATGGCGCTGCGCTTGCGCATGCTACCGTGCGTTTTATGCTCCCGCCATATTTATTTTTCCTTATTATCAACGAACAGTTTATATGGACTATGGTGACTGTTAATTTGGTATGATGGAACTGTTGTGTTTTGTTTGCCGGTCTTTAATAAAAGTTATTTCTCGTCTTAGTCGTAATCGTAAAACATATACAGAAGTCAGTTTGGTTTTATTGTGTTCCGCTTGCAATGAAATAATAAAGATAACTTGAGCATGGAAAGATTTAATTTCAACCTTAATTGCTAACATATATTTTCAATTTAATATTACATTACATTGAGCTGATTCTTCTCACAAAACCGAACCATTTCTAAGGCTTGAACGAACCAAATCCAAATGCACCTTTCATACAATTTAACACCAATTAACATAATTCCAACAAAAATCCCATTAAAACGGTTGAACATCATGAGTCCGTTGCACTTCTTATCCGCCCTTTACGGGTCGCATAACTGGGCATGTCCATAGATGCGCAGACGCTCCTAATGATGACAGGAACTGAACTGGTTCGGCTGCTATATGTTCTCTTAGGAAAAAAGTGGGGAATCTTGTAGAAAAACACTGTTTCTGGTCCGACCAGCTTGTTACCGTTATTGCTACAAATTGGTATGAAGTTATTAGTGGAGGTGATGTGGGATCGACGCTTGCCTTATTAAGTTCAGGAGTAATTGCCTTATTAAATCTTTTATAATGCGCACAGCAAAGGAGTGGAACTCTCTGCCTGCGTCTGTGTTTCCGAACGCATACGACCCTAATCTCTTCAAAATTAGAGTGAACAGACTTCTTCTGGGTAAGCTCGCTCCATCGTCGACTTTGTCTCTGTCATCTATGACCTAGACTAGAGTCAAGAGCAAACCCATATTAAATAAAAAAAAATAAAAAAAGTAATAGGATCTCTGTTAGTTGCGACTCAAAATTAGGTAGGTATGTTTTAGCAGACTCGTAAACTTAAGCTTGTTAAAGCCCGGAACAGTAATAATAGCTTTAAAGCTTTTCGCAGAACTGAGCTTATATATTTGGTTAATTCGTATCCTCCTTAATATTATCGCTGCATTAATCGACGACACCCAAAAAACAAGACATCAGAAAACTCTCAATCGAAAGATCCGCCGATACGAAAATCTCCAACCAGAAATAATATTCACGTTTTGATGACACTTCTTCGCTAAACGATTTAACGTCAAGATACACCCTGTGCGCGTGCGCCGAAGCACACGCAGGCCGTCAGCGCGCATCAGATAACTACGACATGCGAAGCTATGCGCGCTTCCACGAACCGAATGCAACGGAATATTTGTCGTCTGTGCGCGTTTAATCATATTATACATGCATTCATACGTGTTCATGCTAATTATGATGTACCAAGTGTTGTTGGTACTGTTATATTTGGTACACACGCTTTTGGAAATATAATTATTTTTGGAACAGATGTTACGTGACGATTATTAAAATATTTTTGGGTTTTGCATGTTGGTGCAGTCAGAAATAAACTAAAATAATCCATATAAGAGGGCTACTAAAATGATTCATTGACAGATATGAATTTGCACTAGTTTTTGTGAACTTTCCACTTCAAAGTCAAAATGTATTGCCTTTTCCAACCTAAACTTTCCCTTACTTATCATTAATCCCATCTAGCTTCACCAAGTCATTAACATAATCCTAACTTACAAAAGGACCACTTTTTCCGTTGACTTTGTTACATTAAATGGTGCAACCCTTTTAAAGTTCACTAAGCTCAGCGTATCGTATAACATAGAGCAAGCACGCAACTATTTATTTATTGTGGGCACTAGCTGCGACACGGGATCTCCTGTCGCCAGCTATAAATTATGGTCGCACAACCAACCTTGCTCTTGCGCGTTTTCCAACTAGCCGTGTGCTTTGACACAAATGTTGTCCTGCGATCTTTAGTGTACAAGGACCAATTTTATTAGAAAGTGAACTAGTTAATGAATTTGTAAAGACACGCAATTGCTCGTTAATAGTTGAAGTATTAGGTGGCTGAGATAATGATACTTATGACTCGTCTCCAAAAAAAGGTTACAAAAACAGATTATAAAGAAGTTTCGAATCAAAAAAGGGTTCAGTCGCCGGTGACATGAAGGACCAGTTATGACAACAAACCATAAAATAAATCAAACGATTTTATGCCATCATGAAAATTGCACATAAAAAGCCAGTGTTACCACGTCGGCTCATCGGTTCCTCTTTTTCACCCACCTCTATAATTAGATCAGCGATAATAATAATTTATTGTTCGCCCTATAATGAAGATTTAGCTCCTAGTCTTGTTAGCTGAACAAAAGCCCTATTTTCAAGACAGGTTATAATTTTTAGAGATAATCTCTGGAGCGGTGGCCATCGTCATCTTGCAGTCTTATTGTTTCGCTGATGTCGTAATTAAGCGCGGTGAGAAGCTTCCTCGGGGTTCGTGATACAATTTCTGTTTATCTTCAAGACATTTTTATAACCTAGCCGGTAGTAAAAGGTTTCTTGGCAGATGAGCATAATGACGTTTGTAAATGACTCTCGAGATTATCTTTTATAATATTTGAAACTACACTGTTTTATTAAAAAATACCAGGAATTGAGATCGTGATCTTATATTTTTTTTTTTTTGACAGCATTTTTCCTTCTACACAAAAGTTTTAGTAAGTAAGCGAGGTAAAATATTCTGAAACATCTCGGCGTTTGCAATGCCATCATCGAGGTAGTAGGTCCAGTGCATGCACCCTCTGGGGAGGTCACTGCGTGGGTAGCCAACAGGCTTGTCCTCCCACGCCAGCAAGCCAGCACATACAGGCTCACAGGCTCGCCTTAGCTTCACTACACCAACCTAACGAAATCACGATAAAGCCATTTGTATTTGGTGGAATCCATTGTTTAGATCCAAAACATTTTGCTGAAGCTAAAGTAAATCCATGGAGTGTTTTGTATATTTCAATGTTGGTGGTTCTGTGCCTGGAAAATGTTAGGCTCATATTATAGTGCTTATGTTTCGAAAGTATCAGCAGGTTTCATCTTCACAGACTCAACTTTCTCATATATCAGAGCTTGTTGGGTCAGATGTAATAAAACATTAATATTCATAATTATTAGAAAATAAGTAACGTTACATCTATACTAATTTTATGAGGTTTACGATCCATAAATTTTAAGGTTATAATTGTTACAAATAATATAATATAAACAATATTAAATACACAAACCATTTAAAATGAATGTATAATCAAACAGCCAATATGGGTTTATGATGTTCAATTTGTGTAAAATGTCTATGGATGCTTGACTACAGTTTATTTTCCCACAACACCTAAAGTGTCGGCATTGGAACGGTCCAATAAATGAGATTTACTTCGTTTAGTTAAGAAAATTAACATACACGTGGGTGGGTACACTTAGATCGGGACTGCTATCGGTAATATAAACTAATATAATAAAAGTGCAGTGGGTGTTACATCCTGGACTGATCTTTCTTAAATCACATTATTTATTTATAGATTTTCTTCATATAAGATGAATACAGTTTCGTATAACTGAAATCTGATATGTTTGTAAATCAAGATCGTATATTGTATCTTCAACATATTTCGAAATATTCTTAAGTTTTAACAGTTGTATCCCATAAAAAACTGCACTTCCAGATTATTGTGACGAACATAAATCAATGGAAGCGACAATGATTTACTTTATATGCGTACATTCTGTTCGGTTATCATGTCATTTTAATTTATCGTGAGATTATGATAATAAGCCTTTTTACTGCTAAGAGAAGATTTTCTCAGTTACGTGGGCGTTCCTCGACCGTTTTATCTCTGAACACATTGGGTGCACCACCAATTGTGTCAAGAATGTCTATAATATCAATAATGTTTTTGACCGTTGCTTTGTTATTTACTATCGATAATGTATTCCTACTTCAAAATAGAAAAGCTCTCTTTTTTCTTCTATCTTCAAGACCCGTATTTATGGTACAATGTTTTTGTGTATTTATTTCTATCATTTCATGTTGTCACAATGTCATTTTCAAAATCATCTTTGATTGAAAACGAATCTTACGAAAAATCACTTCATGAAATTGATTTTCAGGGACTCGTAGGTGGTATTACAAAAGAAAAACATAGAAAGTACATATAATATGCGGTTTCTGCAAGGTGTAAAAGATAACTGAGGAAAATTGATTACTTAATGGCGTTCTTAGACGATGAGGCTGCGATCCATGATTACCAACATTATGGCAATCTGCAAAAACACCATCATTATACATCTTGGTGTTTGTTTTAGGTTTGCTGTATGTATTTCTCTTTCAATACAGGTCTATCTTGTTACTACCTTTTTGTAGGAGACGGCTCCTTTTAACAGGTTCACTGTCCGTTCAGCAGACACAATAGTTAAACAATCAGCGGAGGGGGTGGACAGGGGACTTTGAACCGGTTAAATTTTCTAGGATTAGTCATTTACTGAGATTTTTTTATTTGCCAACATCATAATTAAATAAGCCTTTATTCATCATCATCATCTTATGTATGTCACCGGAAAATGGCAAATACTGTAAGATTGTAAAATATCGAGTGAAATTAACAAAAAAAAATCTAAATAAGAGACGGATGTATAGGAAACTATTGAATTTGGATGGGATTTATTGTATACAAAACGATTTTATTACAATCTCACGGAGTTTGCAATTTTCCGTCGATATCATAAAATATAGTTCTGACAAATCCAGTCAAAGAAAAAAAAATCTTTTTCGCCACATTTCCAATTTAATATTGAAACTCAAAAACGCATAGCGATACAAAGGCGAGGGCTGCGCGTGCGCACGTCACGTGGTCGTGTTTGCGACGTATCTGCGTTATTTATTGCCGACGTCCGGCCCGGGTTGCACGACTGCACACCTACGTACCAGTGCCGCGAGTATGTTAAGCCTTATATAATGTAAGGAATATGTTATACGATTTATTTCTGAAGGTTTTGTATTTTTTTTGAATATCGTATCTTGAATATGGATAAAAAATCACTGAGCGATGACCACTTTGATTATTCGATATGTTCCGTGATGAGGCCAAATAGTCTAGCAGAAGGTAGATTTTGATTGACCTCTGAGTTTGTTTCGGTGTTTCTTCTCAGGGTAGTCAGCTAGGAAACACCAGCCTCATCTAGCTTAAAATTACCAAAAAAGATTGACGTGTAAATGTGTTATTTTAAACCTACTTCAACATCTGCCTAGCCTTTTCCCAATTATATTGGGGTCGGCTTCCAGTCGAACCGGATTCGGCTAAATACCAGTATTTTACGTGGAGCGGCTGCCTACCAGGCCTCCACAACCCATTAACTGGGTAACACGGTCCTCATTGGTAAGACTGGTGTCAGATTTTCTGGCTTTTGACTATCCGTAACGACTGCCAAAGATCTACAAATGACAGCCGGGACCAACGGCTTAACGTGCTTTCCGATGCACGGAGGAGTCTCGGTATGTTAAGATGGTCACCCATCCACAGACCAACCTCGGCAAGCGTTGCTTAACCTTGAAGATCGACCCGTGCAGCTGTTATTATTTAGCCACGAGCTCTTTCCATGTTAAACCTACTTGCAAAATAAATATCATTTATCAGGTAAGGGAAATAGCAGCAAATGGCAACGTGACAGGTCTAAAAAGAGGTGGCGGAATGAGCTAGACATATTTCTAAAGGATTGCCTTTACAAATTAGTCTAGTTTATACTTTGTTTCTGGGCCTGCCATGTTGCCGTTTGCTACTTTTTGTCGGTCTAATGATATTGTCGGAAAATGCTTGCAATGTAATAACTAACGCGTATAATACAAATTAAATTCAAAGTGACATCATGTACGATGAAATCATGAATTTGTGCAAAATTATTTATTTATTAATAAATTCGCAAAACAAAATATCAAGGTCTTGTTTACATACTCATATTCCAAAAATTGAATATCAAAACTGATTTGTATTCAGTATGCAACTCGATACGACGTCAATGTTTATCAGTATTAATTTAATCACGGAAGCTTTAGCATCAAGTCCATTAAAACAAAACCATGTCTTTTTTACAATTTTTTACATACTCGTAATAATATGTATACAAAATCTACAGATAAAACCAAGTTTGTAGCTATAAAGAACAACCATCTGATAGAAAAGGACAAGCTCAAAGATCCATTGTGCATCATAAAGACCTCCAACGGAGGCACAGTAATAAATACTAGCACTTTAAATGGAGTAGCTTATACATTAACCTTAACACATGTCCTGTGGCTTGGATGTGAAGCCAAAAAGTAAAATAACCCTTAATGAAAAGACTACAGCTCTATGAATCAGGACATTCATACAATGGACCGAAGGCAATGGACTCGAAAGAGTGTAAATTACAAGCCCAAGTCACAGGTTATTCACAGTAGCGGTCTTTAAATGGCTTATTATTCACTTGGGAGAAAAGTGGATGTTCCGATTCGCAAGTAACGACGAGGACCTAATACAAATCTGTCTTCCTTTCGTTTGTATTTTTGGGTAATAAATATAATAATACTTCTTTTAATTTAGAATATCACGTCTGTCATTGACCCATTCAGAATTGGAACAATAAAAAAAAATCTGACGTGCCGAAGAATGTTTGAATTACGACCAGTAGTGCTATCAATGCATCTTGATTATATAGATTGACAACTCACCTCGTGATCACTTCACCCAAGCCTTCACTTCGACATGTTTACAGAATCGGCTGGCAGTATCGATCTCCCCGTGATATCTAAGGTGAAGTGAGCTGTCAATCCTTAGTATCTATTGGAATCACAGTTTACTTCATGCTCAAGTGACCATGAAGTAAACTTTCATTCAATGTAAACCCTAGAATGCCCTAGATGAAGTCACTTAAGGTTTCATGGTGAGATGTTTTCAGAATAGACTGGCAGTATCTCATTGGCCAAGTTCGTCTTTTATTTTCCACGTTACTAACCATGCATTCTTTTGTTTCAGTTGTACATCAAGATACGCGGGCGAGTTCTGTCAGCACCTGAACCCTTGTCACAGCGAGTCTAGTCCTCGATGCCAGAACGGAGGCTCTTGTCGAGTCAGGCCAGGAGTTAGCGGAGGCCCGCCTTCCTTCGCCTGTGACTGTCCTCTGGGCTTCAGCGCATCACTATGCGAGATCCGAATACCAGCTGCCTGCGATTCTGCACCTTGTTTGAATGGAGCCACGTGTCGACTGACTTCACTAGACACGTATGAATGTGATTGTCCACCGGGTTATACAGGTTAGTTTCGTTTTTTTTTTCGATTCGATTATTATTAGGTTGCCGAATGAAATTCGTTGGTAATGTTGTGGCGATTTGCGGTCCCAGTTTATGGAGGCTAAATACAATCATTTCGTTTGGAGAGAAATGGATAAAAGTTGATTAAGGAGATAACTTCTCGAGTGTCAGAGTGATTGTTTATTCAATTATAAAGTGTTATTTCGCGGTTTATAACTGTTGGCTTCATTAAGTTTTGCTGCTGTTTTGATTAAGCATCTGAATTTCAATTAACACCGAACGTGTTTATAATCGCTGTTCGTAACAAGAGAGTTCCATTTCTTATTTTGATTTGATTACTTCTCTTCATCTCCAATTATCTTCAACCTCTTTCCTTCTCGATTCGCTTATTTCTGTGCAATCATCCAGTTCATAATCTTCATCAGAATTAGCTTAGATGTTATTATTAAGGAAATTGTTTGTCCGTCTGTCTGTTTCTTATATATATCCTTTATGCGTAAGTGGCTACGCATTTTGATGACTAATACACAGGTGCTTGTGATCCAAGTTATAAATTATGGTTAAGATAAAAGAGCTAGAATATGAAGAATTAATTTTAATCTTTGTTTAGACTGTTATAGCGCATATCCTATACCATTTATGGCTTTTGTTATGACCACAAGGGTAAGCGGTATTTATTCACATTTGTGTTTAACGACGTAATGTTTAAGAATAAAAGAAGAATCGTCATGAAATAAATGATCAAAGAACACTATGTTCGATCGTAGAAAAGAGATGCTGGAGATTAAAGCATTGCAATTGCAATTAACGATATGATCCTTTAGGATGACCAATCAGGAAATTCTAATCCAAATCCAAAATAGACCTAGGTAATGATAAATCATTAGAATCCAATAGCGAACAAACAGATAACACAACAAAATAAAATTCCGTAAATCTTAAATCACCATCAAAATATGGAAACATTTAATATACGTAAACGGTATCAATAAAAGTCAATATAAAACCGTCATTTAAAAAGACGAAGATCTTTATATTACAGTTGGTATAAAGTAAATTACGAATATAAAAGACGCACAACTAAAAGCGAAATTCGATCAATCAGTGCCTCGAGCGAAACTTGTTCTAGAATTATTATATCAAAATGATATAGTGAACTATTAATGTTCTAAGTAGGGGAAGGAGTAACTGGTAAATTTTGGAAAGTTGTTACCGCCGTTTCCTTTCAAATACTCTATTATAATTATGGACTACTAAATCTTATTTTGTACTTCATAAAGTTTATAGTTTAATGTCATTTGTGGTCTTTGTATCATTTTGAATGCAGGCAGTGAGTTGAGTGAGCTTCGACTTTGTCTTTCAAAAATTCTCAATTCGTGGGTAGATTTGGTTTTGTATAGTGAAGTTTGATATTGAAGATTCAAGTTTAACTTCTGCTATGTAGCCAAAACTTAATTCAGTCCCACCAGTTCGATTGCCGTCTTTTTTCGATGAATCGTGAGACAGAATTGATTCAACAAATTGGTTTCGCTAATGTCCAAGAATAATGTTACATTTCTTTATTATTCTGGCATTTATGAAACCTTTTTAACTTTTGTACAAGACTCCCGCTATTCATTCTTTAGTAGTTTAATTACATATTTTATATCCTTTTAAGGAATACCTCTGAGTACTAAGTACTGACATGTCTTAACTATTTTTATTTGTTGCATTTCCGTTTCAGAATCATAAAGTTGATGACCATAAAAATATCGCAAATTGTTATATGATGTCATGGTATAAAGTTGTAATGTTGTTTATTTTTAGTTTGTCTGACAATATTTTAGTTACAACAGGACGTCTGTCATTAACTTTTTTTTAGATATGTATATTTTTATTATTAATTGCACGTTTCTATAATAAGGGACTTTATTGCTATTAATTGTACGTGACTTATCGTGGTGGTCTGTTATTTTCTACTTTGATTGTGATAATTTATTTAATAAATTTCGAAAGGGCAGAAGTGCTACTGATAAATATGAGCTGCTAATTGCAGGGCTCACATATTTTGAGATTTGTTTTAATTACGAAATCATTGGACGTTATAAAACAAAATTGTCCAAGCCAAATGAGATCATTATAAAGACGAACCATAATCTCCATTTAATTTTGCCGTTATTATTAATTTGATCTGTGCAAATATTTACTATAGATGAATATGTAAAACTCATAAACATTTCAATTTAAAGGAGCACTGGGGCCTTTGGCTTCATGTTTGTATTGAGATTGAACATTATGAATATTATGTTTCTATTAAACATACTTTTAAGGCAATTCCAACGATTTATGAATCGGTTACCTATTGGATTTTTTTAACATCGATTTTGGGAATAACGACTGTTTTGTGGACTCGCCAATGATCTAAAAGATTGCAGCTCACTGAGAATTACTCTAGAAGAGATAGATCTAGGAATTATTTTAATTTGAACCGTCTAGGCCTGTGTTTAAAAGCTAAAGCTACAAAAAACCTCGGAACCAACGTCACACGCACCTAAATCAGTAGTCGACATGGGCCAGTCGTCTCCATAAGAAGGGAATTTGAGCAAAAAATCCTTCTATGCGCCTGCGCAGCGGCCATCTACGGCAAGCAATTATGGACCGCGCTGAAGTTAAGAAGCTCAATATTTTTGTATAAGTGGCCTAAATACTAGTCGTATTTAGTATATGGAAGGGGTAATGCATTAGTTCTTTAGGACCAATTTCCTTTCTAAGTTGGGAAAAAATGAATTACTTTTTTGTTCTGGGAATCGTGAAGTGGATGATTGTTAGTCATTACTTAGGTAAGTGCTTATTTTTTGCTTTCTATAGGTGTCTTTTAGTTAGGCACTAAAAAAGTGTGAATCTTGGCCGGAATTCGCGCTCACGATTTTCGGACGCCACCGGAATTAGCAGTGAATCACTACAACAAAAAAAAACGGTAGAAAAAGTAAATTAGAAATAATGAAACAACCGGTGTTGCATGTCTACGACGGCCAATTACTGTCAGTAGCACGTCTACCTACTTTTGAAGAAACCGCCATCGCGCCAAGTCTAATCAAAAACAATTTTCAATTAAACGAATACAACTTTTAATAGATTACACGGAAAATTACATATTTAAGTGTTTGTATCACACGGGAGTCAGAGAAAGCATAGGAAGATAGAAAGTCTGCAATTTGTCATTTCCTGAATAACGCTAGGCTTGTCGAAAAATATCGACGTATTGTGATATCGATGTTTTTTATTCAATATTATCGATATTTTTGGGCAAAATAGCACCAAACTCATTCTATAATCATTATTTTTAAAACTATTAAAAAAAAAACTTTCCAATTTATTAATTCAACAGGCTGGAATGTCAGACTCCGTAAAAGAGCGTCTAGCAAATATCGAGATCCATCTTTTTTTTTGTTTTAATGTATCGACACCAATATCAATCCGTAAAAAAATATCGATACGTATTGACACATCCGACATCCCTAAACAACGCGTAATACTTTCTGAATATCAGTCATGTCTCGCGACCAATTTGCCGTTCAATTGTTTGTGCAACTAATGAATTAGCCGGTTTACCGTTTTTGCTGTCGGTTCGAGCTTTGATGTTTGTTACTTTCTGAGGAAGTATTCAGGGGTTCTATTGAATTTGTTAAAATTCTGTTAAAGATACTGTCAAAACCCTCCTTTGGTCTTACCTGCAAGAACCGAATATTTCGGGGTAAAAAATTGCCTGTATACTCAGCGATAGTGTAGTTTTCTATTGGTTAGGAATCTTCATAATTGGTTAAGGACTTCTTGAGAATTTGTTTAAATGGTCCTTAATGATAATCCCTTTTTTCTCGTGGCTACTGTCCTAACTTATTGGAGGCTCCTCGTTTCCTGAAGTTTAAGGTTCTTAAGGGTAAAGGACCTATCGTGAACAAATAACGTGTACTTTGTCATCATAATGAAATGCAAATGTTGGCAAATGTCTAGAACATGTTTCATCTATACTTACTAAGTTACTATTGTAATTTTATCTATCTAAAACTTTTCAGTATGATCTCCATTTATTGTGACCAAGGAGATAGCAAAGACTCAAGCCATAAACTTTTTATAGCGCCATAAACAGACTCGAATAAATAGGTACATATCAGGCGTTAAACATTTTGTTTTCTAAACTTGCATACAGATCGAAGCTTGGCCCATAATACCAATTGAGCTCGTTCCACCAATCAAACCGAATTCTTTCGTTTGGTCTATTAGTCAGCCTAGCATTCTTATTAGATGATGAATTTATATGAATTCCTCACTGAAGTCTTCATGAATTTAGTGAGGTCAGGTTTGTAGACGAACCATTTTAGGAGTTGCAATTCTGTTGTTTTTTTCTTCCTCATTCAACTAAGTGTTTGAGGAGACTAGGATGTCCTAGAAACAAAACAATATGAAAATTTGTGATATCCGTATATTCTCACAGAACGCTGGCCTGTTTCCCAGTACAGGGAAAGTTACAGGATAAAGTATTCAACTAAAAATTGCAGAATGTAAAATTTAATGAAAGAAGTTAGTGATAAATGCGAGGAGGAAATTGTTGCTAACGTATGGTTAAACGGATGATGATGTTTGTGATTGTTATTGTTGCCATTCGGAGGTGGGTTACCTGCTGTCCGAGTTTTAGGCCTGTCCTCTTTCATGACTAGTTTCTGATTCTAAAGTCATCATCTTCCTAACCTTGTCCCATATCACTTGAGGTCGACTGTTTCTTGCATTCTCTACTGCCAAACGTTTCTTTGTCTAGAGTATATACTTTTTCAGAAAAACAATTGATTGTAAGCTATCCAAAATACCAGTTTTTTATATTGTCCACAGAGACCTCTTTCCCTATGTATGTCACACTTTCTCCAACAATTCCCATTAACTAATTCAAATGCAAATATAGAACTACACAAAATAATCAATTATGAAACGATGTCAAAGTCCCAAGACAAAAACAAAATTATTCGATTTACAATCGATTTTAGATTACAGGTATAAAATCGCAATCATGGATACAAATGATACGACTAAAGTCTGTTCATCGGCTCGTCTATATGCAAATTGTGTTTTAGCCATTTTTACTGATTCACACGTATCTTCGTTAATATTCCTGATTAGGTAATTATGTGACTATAGAAGCTTTCGTTAATGATAGGTTTATAGTGATATATGTTTGTAAGTCTATTTTATTAGTTCATTCGTCTTTGTCGTCGGGTAGAGCAATGTCTCCTAGCCTTGAAGATGAGTTATTAAGTTCGTTTTTTGCATAAGCTATTAAGGAATGTCAGGATTTTAATTGTTCTTTGACGTTTCTTGAGAAAGAACGTTGTTTATGACTTTTTTGGTTCTCTTTTTAAGTGGTATTGATTGACCGGTTATATAATAATTTCTTTCAATGACTCTTTATTTATTTTCCCATGATAGTTATTATTACTAATGTAGTGATTGAAATATGAACCATCATCAACAGCCCGAATTTAACCATTGCCACACATATATGACTTTTGCTAGTGCCAATCCCCGAACTGTGAATACTTGTTTCTAATTGCCAAATCTCTTCTCCAGGTGACGAATGCTCCCACGAAGACCACTGCGCGTCTCAACCCTGTCGAAACGGAGGTCGGTGCGTCGCTGACAACACCACCACTGCCGGCTACTCCTGCGCCTGTCCCCCTGGCTTCACTGGCTCCAGATGCACCGAAGACGTGGTCGAATGCTCTAGCGGTTCCGGCCCCTGCCACCACGGCCGGTGCTTCAACACCCACGGGTCTTACACCTGTGTATGTGAACCTGGGTATACGGGAAGGGATTGTGATGCGGAGTATGTTCCTTGTGAACCATCGCCGTGTCATCATGATGGAAGATGTACGCCGCTTGATCAGCTGAGATACGAGTGCGATTGTCCGCCTGGTAAGTTTATCTGTTTGATTCTTAAAACCAGAATTCCTCACCTTGTCTTGAGGTAATAGTTTTGTTGTTTAGCATCAAACATAAACTTGATACTCGTGTAGTATCAAGTTAGTATGTTTGATGCTAAATCGAGAAGTAACACTGACAGTTAATCCAATCTAATGGCTTTACAAATATAAATGAACTTGGATATAACCTGGTAGCAAGACATGATAATATTTTAACAATTTATAGAACCAGGTAGTGAAACCAATAAGCACTAATCTCACCAACTAAAACAAGGCGTGTTCCAAAGATATTTCAACACATACTGCCTCGTACAATAACTTTCTTTATGACCATATTGGCCATGTTGGGCAGTATTATTCAATCAGAGAGATGTACAATGTTGCAGCACTAGTTGCCATAACAGGTGCTACTGCGACTGGGCAACTAGGCAGTAAGGTTTCGCAACAGGACGGGCGTGGCTAGTCGTTAGGTGTAACTTTATTGGATGTATGTGTTGGTGTGGTTGATATTAAGATTATAGAAGGATTTGTAATGGTCTTAGTTTATAAATAAACTGAGAAGTAATCAAAGTCTGTTGGGAAAAAAGAAAGATTTTCAAACACGTAGCAGTAACACAAAAATAAAGAATCAAACTTTTGTCCAGAAATATAATAACGCTTCTAAAATACAATCAGAGAAGAAACAATCATCTAGATAACATAACTGTCCCAGGCATTAAACTTATCTTAACACACGGCAGTGTGCCAAGTCAAGTCCAGAAAACACAACCCATTTTCAAAGTTAATTTACAATTTACGCACTATAACTGCGTTTCTATTACACGAACGAGACACCTTATTAAACTAACCCTAGACTAGACCAACTTTCCAAGGTCTAACAGACCAACATAAATTCTCGAAGCAATAAACTGCATAAGCTAAAGCAAATATAATTCACACTATAAAATGTCATTGCTCTTGAAAGGACTCGAGAAAGTTCGAGATATATAATGTCTTATCGTACCAAGTTTATGCGATACCTGTAAATATGGTTTGTGTGTGAATCGTATTAATTATGTCGTCCTTATTTTGGTGGCTTGTTTAGTTAAGAAAATGGGTGATTTTATCAGGGCCTGTTTACGGTTAAGTTTAGACAAAATATTGTCAGGTGAGATATATGCACTAATCTGCCTTTAACATGTCATGAGCAAGTTAACGGAGAAAAAGTGAAATCCAGTTCTGGCCCTTGTAGTCCAAGCAGTTCTTGAAGCATCAAACAGTTTGAAATTCAGCCGTAGACATGTCTGATGATTACGAGATATCAAAACCCAACGCAAGAGAAGGTTTCGAAACTAACAACAAAAAACTCGCACAGCTAAAGATAAAAAAACAAAGACAAACAAACACTATCTAGACCAACACCCCCAGTCTCACGAACATACGCACAGAGCAATAAAACGGACAGTCATAATCGAGTCTGCGTTATTTACATCACAGCTCAGAACGCGGTCTGAAAGGCGACCGTGGCCCCAGGCGACCACGACTCGTACGAAAGCGGTACACAAAATGGGTATACTGCATAAATCTATAATGTTAATGTGCTATGTTTATCTATACTGTAAATAGTTCCAGTTCTTGTAGGTATTTGATCTAGCGTGAAGAATCTTTGTTGGAGATTGTGGCTTGGTGAAGTAGGATAGATAAGTGAAACCTTTATACAGGCGATTGAAATTGCTGTTAAAGAGCTTGAGTATCTCAAAGATTACAATGACATAAAAGGTGAAACAAACAATGTGAATACTCTCAGATATAATGATAAAACTGGTTTAAAAATGGAACAATTGTGATCTAGTTAATTTTAGTAACTTGATATTAAGCTAATCCAAGCACCTAATGCTTAATTAGTTTAAATTAAAATGTTGGTTACCCACAATAGTTCAGCGAGTAAAAGTCACACGGCCTGTTGATTTTATTTATTGTCATTATCCTGAATGGGTTTGTAAGCTGTCATTACTTGTGCAAATGTCTGCATATATGCGCAGGCGGCTTAAAGATACATCAAAATATGATGTACGACTACCGGCTTAAAATCTTAATATCTTGAAAGGATATCCATGATTCATGCAACATCAGAAAAAGACAAAAAAAGTTTAAAATAAACATATCCAATGCTGAAAGCTCAACACTACTACACACAACATCACTCCTTTATTTTAATATTCCGTGTAATTTGCTAAAAACTAACCGCATTGACGCAACAGTTACGTCACAATTTTTGTAGTTGCGCCGGCGCATCTAGGATTCATTAGCTTCATTACGCTATTGCAAAATGGTGGTGAGCAGTTTCAACATTTAGTGATGTGAAATGTTCCATATTTCGAGGTTCCATATTGAGTTTCTGAGTAAAAATTGCAAAATAAGGAAATGATGGTTGAAGCACTGAGAATCTTATAAAGCTTTTTGTAATTGTATATGTAGGTAGTCTACAATTAAGTTCACTTACTGTTTTCGTTGCATAATGAAAGCGATGAAGAACACGCAACGTTTGTTCAGTGAAAAGTCAATGAATTTTACGAACCTATCCGAGTTCAAACAATACATGTTGAACTTAAATTTCATAAAAAGCTGGTTAATTGATCCGTGAACTTAAAAATGTCATCGAAATACCCTACCTTTCCAACAACATTGACTCAAAGCCATAAAATTAAACCAACCACCACATACTTGAAACATATGAAATAATTGACCAATGACTCGATACCTTTCAATGAAAAGTACTTTCTCCCATACATTCCGCTCTGGAGACATCCATCGACCACTTAAATTAGCTCAATGACGTCAGACCCTTTGCCCAAGTGTGGGAAAAGTAATATACGCTTAATTAACACTTGAAGTAAAGCAGTTTTGTTTATTGACTTAACATTTCTATAACGAAAGGTTGATCATGTGAAAAAATGCTTTGAAATTGGTATTTGGTTGGCAGCTCTTGTTTACGAGTTCAAATCAAATCGAAGTAATTTTGCTAATCAATTATTGTATTTTTCTAAGTAAAAATCTCATTTACTATAGCTGAAATATTTTCATAATAATTAATTGCCTTTTGTTTTTTGAATATATTTTAAGTACATTTTCTCCAGATGTCATTTCCAATTTGCCATTAGCATCTAAAACATTCAGTGTTTTTCTTTTTATCGTTCTCGGTATACTATCCTGTTTAATTCAAAGTTGTGCGTCATTTACAGTAATCTCAACAAATGCAGAATCAACTATCCAACTTTAGCTAGGCTGTCAGGTTTTTACCGCATTCCCATTCAACTAACTATAATTTTAATACTGAGTTCTGCACGCTTCGCTAACTCCTTTGATTATATGTTTATTATAGCAATCTGCATTGTAATAAATACATTCATAATTACTATTGATTCTGTTTTCTATAGTCTGTGTTTTAATTCTTGCATCAGTAGCTAAACGTTTGTGACTCTGATTAATAATAATGGCTTCTATTGGAATTTCTTGAATTAGTATCTCAATGTTTTATTTTTAGCACTATCGTCATGAGGTTTGTCATTTTATTCCTTTTAGTAATAAGACTTAGATTATTATCAGTTTCCTATCTTGAATTATTATTATCGCCAGCAAATCTTATCTTTGCTAATCACTTTGATTAATCATGAGTAAAATATTCGATGCTTATCTAAAAACAAGCTAATTATTAAAACTTGCTTACACGTGCTTTGTCTGACTAAAACATTTCAACACAACATGTTTGAACATCCTTCTACTAAATTAAAAACAATCAATCATACAGCATAAAACTATCCATTACGTCTTTCCATTTCCTCCATCAAAAATGGGTATTATTAATTTTATTATTAGTTAATACATATAAGAATCATTAACACATGTCTAAATAGCCCTAACATATGTGTGTCTGAAATAACAGCTTCCGTAATAGTCACAACTTATGGGAATGCAGGGAGACGATCTCACACACTGCTATATTATGGTAATCTGATTGTCAATTTAGATTCTTAAACGTTTACGTAACACGAAAGACCAATATTTGTTGCCAGTATTTGTATGTGTATTCAATCATGGGCCATAGCGTACAAAGGTAAATACTACGGGAGATTTTGGGAATCGTGTTTGAAGAAGCAATGGAATAGAATTTGAAATTTCTGGACAAACATTTGGTAAGATTTTCGATATCGCACCAAACTTCTTGGGAAAGAAGAGAAAACAAGTGTACTTGATATAATCCATATCAAAGCTGTTGACAGAGAACTTGAATAAACATTCAATAATAAGAATAATTTAAAAGAACTTAGTCCCCAAGAACTGAATAATAAAAAAATATTTCCTGTACCAACAGCTTTTATTAAACTAATGAATGTTTAATTCCAAGCTCAGAAGGGAGCACAATATTTTATGATAATTTCCTAATGGAAATTTAATTTGGGTGCATCGTTTCTCAACTGAAATAGTGAAATGTTTAAACATTTTTATATACAATAAAACTTAAGAATTTTGTTTCCAAACACATAAAATTGTCGGTGTGAAGATAAAATCTGCGTTTGCGCATCACCGGTGACAGTTTTATAGTGACCTTCGTTTTATTCTCAAACCGCCGTAACGATTTCCAATCTTAATAAGTGCTAATTAGGATTAAATCATTTAATTAAACCGACTTTTTAGAATAGTTAAAGTTTATTTTTTATATGATCATGTTTATGGCTCTTTATTCTCTAAATGAGTTGGGAGATGCTTTGACGTAATATGGGGACGCTCAATTTCTTGTTGGTGTCCGTTAAATCATGTTTATGAGCACTAAAAAAAACTATAAACATAATTTTGACCTTCTATCAGAAAAACCCATAAAAACTATACAACTAATCTATTTTCAGCATTAAGAAAATACTGCAAAAGCTATCCTAGTTAAAATTGTAACCAAAATATTGACTGCCGACTTTCCGCATGCTGGTTTCAAAGCAAAAAAAGGCGTCGAGAGATTTAAACGAGGCGCCTCCACCATAAACAGTGGCACATGTGTTACTCGTGGGAACCGCCCGGTTAATGAACATAATGAGATTCTCCACTCGCTAATCAAACTGTATGAACCATGGTGTGATTTCGACACTTAGAGATTGACCATTGATCAACTAGTTATACTCGTAGCTACAATTGTAAGCGGATCTTATCAATAGCTGGTGCTGTTTCTAATTGAATTGTATTTAATTGTCTCGTGAGATTCTTTACACAGATATTCTTTTGTCTCATTAGAGTTTATTGTCTCGGTTTAATAAGATTTTTTGTTGGTCACAACTTAGTGCTTAGCGTGTTGTTTTAAGAGACAAAAAAGAGACCCATGACTAAAGTAAGCACTAAAAGTTCTTGTGACATGGTTGAGTGGATTTTAATTATAATGATTATCGCCAAGTTGAAAAACCTGATAATACCTTTTTTTAAGTAAAGATACTTCAACTATTAGTCTTAACAAGAGCTGTTATAATAAAGAAACGACCAGATATAATAAATTAGGTACAAGTGTTTTTAATCCATAAGTTGCTAGAACACTTCAGTCGAAAATAGAAAACAGATGTGATACTCAGAATAAAGAGTCTATCAAAATTTTAAGAGGATTGATGACTAATTAATTTGGGAACCGTTTCTAATCAGAACTCTCATGAATGATTCATGGTCTAGGAATTTACGATTTAGCTCCAAACTGTACACTTCAGTTACAGTTCTTTAAACAATTTTGTACATATCTGATTGCATTATGTATGCATTCCTCTTCACACTTTTAATTCTAGCTTCTAAATCGGACCCCTCTTTTATTTCATATTTCACGTTGTATTTTATGTCATGGGGTTGCAAAGCATCTAGTGGTGCATTACTGCCATAAGTTGTTGCACTTAAGCACGCATATGGTTCACCAAGTGCAGCTGTAACGTGTTGATTAAAAATCGATAAACAATTCGAGAGGCATGATATGAGTTTGTACTTAATTTTTGAACATTGCTACTTGAAATATTATGGTCGAATCTGGAATTCGAATTGAGTTAAAACTTCTCAGGGTATGATGAAAATTCTTGGAAGTCCAGCTATTTACTTTCTTGGATACATATCTCAAGTTCAGCATGAAAACCCACATAAATAAACCTAATAGTAGCTCAAAGCAATTTATCATTCCGCCATTATCTAAATCTCTCATCTTTCCTCAGGTTATCGCGGCCAGAACTGCGAGATCGACATCGACGACTGTCCCGGCCATTTGTGCCAGAACGGGGCAACCTGCGTCGACGGGCTCAATTCTTACACTTGCGAGTGCCCGCCCACTTTCACCGGGACCCTCTGCGAGACCGATGTCGACGAATGCGCTCTTAGGTAAGTCGATTTTGACTTTAGCTGCTACGGTTTTATGATGTCCTAGTACTTTTTGATCTGTATCATTACGTTGATCGTGGGTGTTAGCAGCATCAATATTTATTATCTTAGTATTGTGCAAGTCATAATTATACATTTTAATGCTGACAATAACTTTCCTAGAAACAATATAAAGCATTTTGTAAATCATGAACAAGCTCAACATGATACTTCAAACACTTTATATAAGCTGAACTTTAGCAATGCTGCTACATTGTTTACTGAAAGTTAACAAGACAATTCCAAAGTATTTTCTAACATCGCAGCCTACGCTATTCTTTGATCATTCAACTCGTAAAGGACAGTCAGGTTAACTGACAGTATTGACAATCAAACTGAATGACAAGAGAATAG
Source organism: Mamestra configurata (assembly GCA_002192655.3). Taxonomy (NCBI): domain Eukaryota; kingdom Metazoa; phylum Arthropoda; class Insecta; order Lepidoptera; family Noctuidae; genus Mamestra; species Mamestra configurata. The sequence goes on from NDFZ01005188.1 coordinate 275,629, forward strand.
GTTCTTGATGTGCGATAGTGAATACGAGACGGAATAATAGCTTTTATTACACTGCAGAAACCTTTCACGTTAATAACTTCATTTGTCAGAAAACTTTATTGTTTAAGATGTCATTAAAAATATTAGAAAAGAAAGAAAGGAATGTTCCTAACTCTATGATATTCCTGATCCTACGTCTGTTGTCAAGTGGTGTCATTCACATAACTTCTTTCTTCTTCTTATACCTACAAGTTCTCAGAATATTAGAACTAGTCGAGTAATTTAATTAACAAATCAGCATAACAGAGATGTTATCGTTAATCTAGACAAATGAAGATATCCGTCGATCAACACGGTTAAGATCGGCGCAAATCAACAAATCGAAAACCGTTGCTTTGATAAAGCTCCTCAGCAAATACTGTCAATTATTTTAAATTAATTGCAATTTTATTAAAACGTCATTGCTGTGTAAGGCCAATAGATTCTGTTGCCGGCTTTTTAAGAATCACTAAGGAGAAGGACCGTCTACCGACCGCTACAATAATGACTCAGCCGATAAATTTTTAGCGACAATTAAGTTTCATACGCAAACAATTTTATGTGCACAGTTACAGCTCGCCAATTTGTTGCATCATGTATCCTTCTTGGACATCGAAGACTGCCTATAATTGACAATGAAATATTACGGCTGCTGCAACGAATGTCATATAAATATCGACTTTACTGACCAGACGAAAGGGGCGCGGTATGCTCGGATTGGAAAATATGTGTTGCCAGATATTATTCGCTTGTCAAAGAATCGGCGCGGCCCAATTAAGCCAGCGTCTCGGCAAAACGAAGTCTGGAACGGATCGGATGATTGCACCGTCGAAAAAATGGATTTAACCGAAGATTATTCCTTATTACGAACACACAAGGCTGAATTTTGGGAGGGAGATCTTTTTAAAAACAATACTGCGTTCCGATCTCCGTAATTCAATATCAGACGCCATCTTGGATGACGCTGCGCATGCGACTATGTCCATATTACATTTTTTGCGTAACTTGTTAAAAAACCGACAAGTTAATGAAACGAATTACTGCCAAATGTTATTATAAACGGGCTAATGATATCTACATCTGTATTGAGATGGTTTTTTGTATGATACAATATCATCTCGGCTGTATGTCGATGTATTGGGCGTTAATTACAAAATAACTCGTCAAGAAGTCAACGGCCCCGCGACTCAAGCGACGGCAGAATAGCGGAACACACTCGATTCTTCCTGTTTACTTTGTTATGTTTGTACTTTTGATTTTTTCCATGTGTTTACTTTCCTAATTCTACTAATTTCTTGGAAACCTTTGTTACAACTTCACTATTCTTTCTTGCTGATAATATGTCTTAAACGTCCTGCTGTGAATATCGTGCAATATTTATTGCTAGATCGGTTTCAACCTTGACATTTTTGGCCACACTTTGTTGACACATTCCTGCATGTTTAGTAGTTTCTTTGACTTCATCAAAATTATCATGAAATTTTCCTCAGCCGGTCACTTTTCAAGACAGTAGATCAATCGCTTACTTCTCACAACTTAGTCTAAGAGCAACGTCCTAAGTCGCCATGTGCGATGCGCCGTTCCTACATTAATTGTTAGCTAATGATTGGCTACAAAAAACACCATGATGTTCCTACGTTCGCACGGTAATACTAAGCTTCGTTTTCATAATACTTTTGCGTCTGTACACGCAAATGACTTCATTTTTTCCAGTAATTGACTTCAGAAGTGATGAGTGAACGATCGTTCACGTTTTCTTTATTAAATAAATATTCGATATTGATTTGCATGATTTGATTTATGACTAGACTACGGACAACAGCGGGAGTTTTATAAGTCTTCATTGTTCTTGATCGAATTGTGAGAATATTGATATATTTATTTGGCTTCTGTTTTATCTTCAGCCGAGTTTAACGGATCAAGTTCACATCCGCCAAGATTTTTAGCGAAGATTATGGCTTCTGTATGTCCGGAATTAAAGGCTTCATATCAATGTAGAAAGCTTTCTTCAGTAACTGTGGATTAAAAAATTACGGTACCTCGATGTATTTTCTTTCGCACGGGAATTAATTTAACTGTGTTCGTTTTATTCTCAGTTTCGTTAAATGTCGCGTGTATCGAATGGTTGGCATTCAAAACATTCACTTTATCGTTCATAATCGTGAATATTTAAGTAGAAATTAACTGTACTATAGTGCTATCGTGCCCAAAATATGTCATAAATGTAACATTCCAATATGGCGCTTTAAAGCTTGTAGATGGAGATTGATGGATGTCTGGGAGATGAAAGATGAGGCGCCGATTCTTTCTATCTCCTTTATAGTTTGGACAATAGTAGACGATGCATGAGGCATCCACTATATTACAAGATTGTACTGAAGAATGTATTACTTGATTATTTTTATTATTATTTTATTCATCTATGTATGCATTTTCATATAACCCATCTTTGAAAGGCTCAGTTCAAACGAATAAAACATGGCCTTAAACTTCATCCATTCCATAATATCTTAATTCGGCCACCAGGAGACTCCCAATGGCGATCAATTAAACAGAGTAGAAATCATTACCGAAAAAGACTAAGAATTTATTACCACCCCAAAAACCTCTCTTTTTTGGGTCCTCTGATATATTGTCTACGTCATAAAAGTAATACGATTATAAAAATGAATATTATTACCCATTTCTTTAGAATTAATCGTATCTATACAAACTATTAATATTTCGACCATCTATGGATATGTTAGACCTCCCGCTGCAAAGGCCTCTTACGAAACCAAACAACTTATATTTTCATCTTGATCTGTTTTATAATAATTCGTATCGCAACCCAATAAAGTTGAATTTCGATCACAAAATTCCGTCTTGAATGAAAGGATAATTTTGTATGGACACACTTTAGCGTAGTGTTGTTGCTTGTGTTTTGTTTTAGTTACAGCATGTACTATAGGGTTTACTTTAATTATGTAATTTTGGACTTTATTCCTTTTGAGTTTAGCTCTGTTTTTAGTTGTGGTTTGGGTCCATGGGATAGTGTCACAGTATCCGAGTCGCTGGTTCATGAAACGCGTCAGATAAATGCGTGCCCAATATCGGGTTACGTCTTGGTGCCTTTTCTCTTTTATTTTTATTTGGTTTGAAGCTCTGTGAGGTGGAAGTCGATACAGTTTTATAATAAAGTTTTATGCTAGATCGCGTCGTGCTTTAGGTGTTGTCTTTGAGGTCACATGAATGTTTTATTTTGTAATAGGTCTGTCCAGTTCTTGGTGAATATGGTTTTGCATTCCGAGTAAAATTGGTATTGAAAAATGGTGAACCCACGGGAGCTTGTCCATTAAACACACAGTTTTAATTTTTACCTATTGTTTAAAAACGTTCAGTTTTGTCCCTGTTTCCATATAGCACTGTCTACGACTATTCTCGTCGTGTCAACTAATAGGTAACTCAAAGTTATTACGAATTCTGTTTCATCAATCATCTCGCTACGTCCCCTAAGGGATAAACAGGTATAATCTAACGTCAGTCATGACTTACGATGTATCTGTTGCGCTTGCGCCGGAAGCATAGACAACCAACGGTACAGGTGGCGCTGCTATCGTATTACCATGCCCAGAAATTTATTATAGAACCTTGTGTTTGTATTCTTTCATAGGAGAGTCGTAACAAATTGGCTTTCTTTGATCGTAGATTGGCCGTTATGAAGGAAATAAGTTTTGGTCCTTATGATTGCAAATATTATTATAGATATTGCAGATATAATAGGTAGCTAATACTTCTTCCGGATTGAATGCAAAGATAAGGACGAAGAAGCTACTTATTAAATTAATAGATTTGAAAACATATTTTGAAGAGCTCGTAGTGCGACACGTAACACTGAATTTTTAACAAGATTCTTTTGGGTGCTGACATTTCTGTTAAAACAATTTCTGCTTATTTAAAAAAAATCTTAAATCACTTCAATTATTTTGATCGAACTTCGAATTTCAGTATCCCAGCAAATAGTCATGGATGCCTCAAGAAAGTCTCTATTAAAATACTTTTTCTATTGGTTGGTCAAAATGTTGAAAGTACCACCAGAATTCCTAAACACATTACATGTTTATTCATGATGTGTCCCGTAGCTGTTCAATTATTCGTAAGTATGTCTTTTAATTAATGAAATGAGGAAAGTTTAATTATAACAAACGATAATGTTTGTTCTTCTTGAGATGGGACATGTTTGGAATAGAAGGGACAGTAGACATTTTCTATTAAATAAGCTTTTATGAGACTTTTGATACAGCCGGTAGTAAAAGAACAACGTTTTTGTTGGATCGAAGGACCAACTCCGTAAAGTGATTTTTGATAGTTCCAATAAATTATACAAACGTCTCACGTTACTGTCCGTAGCTATAAAATCCCAATAAAATATGGGGACTATTAAAAACACACCTACACTATAAGCAACAAAGGTCCAATCGGCCACTTAAACCTTCTAAAAAACATAACCTCACCTAACCCTAAAACAGTTACAGAAGTCCTCAACAAATTGCTCAGTCGTGGATTTACAACGTGTCGGCAGACGTAGTCAGCCATCTTGTTAGGCGCACAATTTTATTTTTTACCCCGATTCCAGGGGAATTGGCTGGCTAGGAAATTGTCGCATAAGTACGCACTATTATAACTGTTCACCTGATGGTGGCTATAGGCGAAGAATGTGTCAGCTGCCTGTCTTCCTGCGAAGGTCGGAGGAGTCAATTGAACTTTAAGCCTATATGGCTTGTTTTGTCGATAGTGTAGTGTCCTGTTATGCAAAATTTTATCAAGTTTATTTTGTGCATGCATCACTTTGAATTATACTGTCCTTAAAAAAAATGAAGGTTGATTACTTAACCCAACTAGACAGTAGCACTTATTGTTGCTTTTTTATCTTCAACTTCTTTATTTTTGAGGCAAATAACATTAAATATAGCACCATTTCTAGCGTCAAACTTGAGAAAACTGTGTTAGAAAATGTCGCTAGCCGTTAGAGAAAGAAATAATTCTCTTTATAACATAAACGAGTTCTTAACATTCTAGCGACGTTACCATAATTTGTAACTGACTGGCTACCAGATCGCCGATAGGATATTCAATTTGAGCATCATCGATGGGCTATTAATCATTGCTAATCGATTATTTTATATGCCGAGGAGTAATCTGCTCAGAAACGCGTACACTCGCTTACAGATGTTGTAAGATAAAGGCTATTAACGTTATGCGAAACTGGTCTTTTATCCTTTTCTTTATTTTAATCTGGTTTGTTATTAGGCTTATGTTTTGCTTTTGAAACTTGTGGTTTCTGAAATGCAATTATTTTTATAGCGGGTCTGTATCAGTATGTGTGTCTGTACTTTATATCACTTTCTCGTTTACATCAATCATCTTCAAAGGTGTAATTGTCAATCTCTTTCATTTCCTCCAAGCACTAACGAGTGTTCTCAAAACCAGTTATTTTGTCAAATTTCATCACTTTTTTACACATCCTTACTGTACCGTCCTCAGCAATCAGCTTCATATAAAACGTTTTTTTAACCGAACTTTTTGAACATGATACTTTTATGAGGAAATTGCTTCGTACAATTTGCGCTCAGCACGCAGTGTCGGTGTGGATCGTTAAGCGAGGCTGCGCTTGCGCATGATGGTGCTACCGGGTACTTGAGACGGTTGGCTTAAGTGGGGAGAAAGGGCGGTTGGATAAACGATGATTGTGAAGGGAGTAATTATAACCAGGCACTGAGAATGTAGGTAGTCGCAGTTTTTATTTGTATGGTTTATTATTAATCGGAATTTTACTTTACTGTCGGAGGCTGCCTTCCCAATTAATTAAAATAAAATAAAACTGCAGTTAAAGAATTATAACATAACAGACTTTATTACTTGATGTGTGGTAATTAAATCAAAAATATTTGACCAGATCGAAACCAGGAAGTAAAAGATAACGGATTGACGTGTGTTATGGGTGTCTGGTATTAACAACATAATCAAGTTTTATCAAAGAAAAATCATAGAAGCTAAATCAAATCCAGTTACATCTAAAGATCAAATCTTCGATCCTGATCTGAGCGTTTGCGCTGGCGCACCCAGTGGGTCCCGTAAAGCGGAGTGATTAATGATGATGACCCCCGCAATCATCTTGGTTCACTTCCGTGCAGACCGAGTGATGAATGGACCCTCATCCCGGTCTAATAGATAGATAAGTGATGATAGTTATATTGCCAACTAACCTGAAGTAAAAAGGATTTTGCTACTGAAGACAGTGAGGTTATTGATAAAGATGAAGTTTCCCGTTTGAAGGTGTTAGGACTTGTACTAAAATTTTCTTCCAAGTGGTTTGAAAGCCACCAGTGGTTTGTGGTATCATGTAAATATTTTTTTGTGTTGAATGTAAAGCCAGTTCTGAATCCCAAAAATACATGTCGCAGAATGTTCTGTTTTTAAACAAAATGAATAAATGAAAGTATATAATGAATGAATGAATGAATAACAACATTATAGACACCAATATTATTAATATCATATCATAAGCTACGGTTTCCGTCACTCGGTATGCAGATTTTACAACACATTTCACAGTGGTGTCAGATATAGTCAAAAATCAACAATTTATTGACACTCCCACTGAATTTACGATGGTAAGCCTACAAAATATTAAACTGTGGTTGGAGCTTAGCTTGGTTTAAGTCAATGGTGGCAAGCGAAATAGCTTTAGCATAATCTGTTTTATTTTTGCTGTCCTTAACAGTGTTGTTTTAAATATCAGTTCTTCGTATTCTTCTTTTTTTACGTTTGACATATCGTTTTCTGAAGTATTGTGTTCATTGAAATCAGGGCTTTCAGTTTGACATATTATCTATCAGTTCGCTTCTCATTCATCCTAGTTCATTTTATTTCGTTCTCGTTCGTCTGTTTGAAAACGTAACAAGTTGCAGTTTGAATTCTAAATCTAACTGTTGTTTCCGTAATAAGATTAGGACTCTAAATGTTAGATTGGACTTTGCTTAGTAAAGGGTCTTTCTAAGTTATAAATAATTCAGATGAATATATTTTTTAATGGGCTTCATCATTAATATCTAGACATACAAGGGTATCCTCATTGTGTCTTCTTTAGCGTCCCGTTGCTAGGCTAATCCTTTCCCCGCTCTTTTTGCTTAAACTTAGGAATGAGTAGAAATCCATTTTGATTAGGAATCAATATTCTTGGTACGAATTTGAGTGATGATGATGCATTGCAACCTCTCTGATCTCTTTTGTTTTTATTTGTATTTAACAAAACCGTTCCACCACTCCTACTCCTTAACTTATCAATCTGACACCGCCAACATACGACCCCTTAACTATATATTAAAGGTTTGGCAATATTGTTTGCAATTTGATCTGATATGCGCGAGCGCTCGTGCCGCGCCCGTTCTCGATCCTAGCCGATCGTACCCGATTGTGCCCGAGCGGCCGCATAAATCTTTCGTAATACGGATTTTAGTGATTTACATTGCGCCTTTAACCTTTATTGTGGAAATATTTAAATGTAATTACTATGATTTTTTGGTTGATATTTTTGGTAGGTACGGTTGAATAGCCTAGGCGATTTGAAAAGGGAACCTAGCTAAGAATGGATGTATCTATAATTTTCGTTTGCTTACTTATATTTTATCAACTGTAAAATTATATTTCAATAGAGCTTTAAATCATTCCTTTGGATGGAAGCACCGCCCCCAAGCAATGATCAACAATAGATGGATATGTTACCTAAGTATTTAATTTAATTAAAACCCAAAAAAACAGAATATGCAAGGAATATTTTAAAGAAGTTCCGTAATTACACAACCAGGTGATAACTTTAGTTCCACAATACATATTAAATCTTCAAAGTCGCATTAAAGTACATGAAAATATGCTAAACGGCTACCAACGAGACGAACTTAAAATCTGCACCAAATTCCACCCCGAAATTACGACGAAGGTTTTACACAAAAATTTAAACCTCCTTAATAAGCTATATTTAAAATGGTTTTAAAACTAAAACTGGTGAAAAAATATGGCGGTCGCTTTTTGTTTAATTTCGCGCGAAAAAAATTATACTTTTATGTGAAGTTCTTTGTTTAATTGAAAGTGTTGCAATGCATGGTATCATTATTTTGAGTTATTCTAATTGCATTAAAAATTGCGGTTATTAAAAATGTATTGTAATTTCCTTTATTAGTGGCCAATTTAGAAACATACTTAAGTACTTATTTATTTATGTGAAATATAAATTTTGTAGGACCATAATATTATTAGGTTTTAAACATGATCGTCACTTTATTGATATGTCATATGAATGCTGCTAAAACCTCAACATTTTATACCTATTGTTTTTTTATTCGCTGTTTTGTTTTGTCTGACATCCTCTAATCTCTTTCGTTCTTCCTCAGGCCTCTAGTCTGTCAGAACGGAGCCACCTGCACAAACTCAGTGGGCGGCTTCTCCTGCATCTGCGTCAACGGCTGGACTGGTCCGGAATGTTCTGTCAACATCGATGACTGCGCGGGCGCAGCCTGCTTCAACGGTGCCACTTGTATTGACCGGGTTGGGGCTTTCTACTGCAAGTGTACGCCGGGGAAGACTGGTAAGTTACAAGATGCTATTTTTCTATATGTTTTCTACTGCGTGTTGTGAACGGACGACAATTTAAAGAGATACCTAATCTGAACTCGCATTGGATCCTCGTGTTGAATTTTGTCTAACTCGGGAAGAAGGCTGGAGTTCTAGCAGTGTAAACATGGATAACTTGAATAAGCGGTCAAAATATTCGCGAAATATTATCCTACGAAGGTCTACCACCTCTCTGTGTAGTAGATTTAAGAACTTGAGCAAAAAAAGCTTTAATTACATTTAAAGTTTAACTGCCTTGCATAAGTTACATTTTATTATGATCACAGTCTATGATAAATAGTCACACAACTTTTTATAGATGTTCATTATCAATTATTCTTCTCCCTAGGTCTACTCTGCCACTTAGACGACGCGTGCACCTCGAACCCCTGCCACGCGGATGCGATCTGTGACACCAGCCCCATCAACGGCTCCTACACATGCTCCTGTGCATCCGGCTATAAAGGACTTGATTGCTCCGAGGACATTGATGAATGTGAACAGGGTAAGATTAGCAATTACAAATTTTAAAAGAGTCCTTCTGTTTTTTGCCAGTGAGGGTCAATCAATATACTACTTGGCAATACACTTCTACTATTGGCAGTAATTCCCGAATATTATAGGAGTTAATTAGACAAGAATCTTAAATTTTAAGAAATTCAATGTTTGTTATTATTTTATGTATGGATTGGGATTCCATTCTCGTTATATTATCAAGCTTATCTTAAGGTTAGCTTATCTTATCTTCATCTTCTTTTCTTCCCTTCTCAGGATCACCATGTGAGCATGACGGCATCTGCGTGAACACACCAGGGTCTTTCGCCTGCAACTGCTCCGTGGGTTTCACCGGACCGCGATGTGAGACCAACGTCAATGAGTGCGAGAGTCATCCCTGCAGGAACGATGGGTCATGTCTCGATGATCCTGGCACCTTCCGATGTGTCTGCATGCCTGGTAAGTTGATTTTGATTTAAGTTTTTTTTTCTTTTGTAACTTTCTAGCAAATCCAACACACAGGCCCAGTGTTGCGTACAAGAAACGATTACTTACTAGTCATTTCAAACGTACACTTGCCACATAAGTAACAATTAGTATGATCAGTTTCCAGCATTACTCATTGAAACTGTTAAATGCTCGTACAGTCATGACAAGTACAAGTATTTACCTAGTTCCATTAAAACCAGTCGCAACTGAGTCATCGAATTAATATTCATACAACTTATCTTTCTGAAACAAACACACAAATTGCCTTATCAAGCATCAGACGACTATATCACTAATTTGCATAAACCTGAACACTTACCGAACATTGTAATAAACAGTACTAAGGTAGTCTTATACTTGTAGTACATGCAGTGGAAGAGATTGGTTGGTAGGTCAACGATGGTAACCATAGGCCATAGCTCAATCGCTAGTCAGCTTAATGCATTGGACTGGCAAAAGGGATATATATTAACCTATACCTAAAGGGTGCAAACTCCCTGTAGTCGGATTTTAATTGTTGCAAACTAAATTCTTTCCAAGCGTTTGGTTAATTTAGAAGTAGAACCGTTAATTGTAATGCCCGGTTCAGTGTCAAGTTCTGCTATGACTAAGACGTGCGTAATTAGGTAATATGGTAGGCACGAAAGGCACCTAACTTCTTATTTTATTGGGAACAAAATTTTAAAATTGTATTTTTGCCAAACTTGTTTATTTAAATCTTGAACTACTACGGTCACAGTTGTGTGCACTTGGGTATCTCTTTTGCCAATTGTACCTAAGTAGAGGTAGGGCCTGATTTCTCCGGTAAAGCCGGGTTGAAGCTGCTAACTTACAATTTGCTTCCAGTTGACGGCAGGCTTGATGATTATCATTAATTCCTATTAGACAGAGACGGGCGATAGACCGCGAACTTAGGGCTGTGTCTTCGTCATTATATTCCGTTTGTTAGAACTTCCCGATAGCATTTTACATAATATCGTATTTAGGTACGTGGAATTGTGTATCCAAGGATGCACGCGTCATGTTCGTGAACGGGCGCCGTCAGTGGAGACTGGTCATCCTTTGGTTGGCACTACCTCATTTTAATATTTGATACTATAAATTGTTTTTTTCTTTCTTTACATTTTTCTCATATATAGAAGCAACAAGATTAATGTAACCAGGATTTTTGTAAACATAAAATGATTTAAAACAGTGTCCGTGGAGTTTCTTGCACGTTCTTCTCCATAGAGATCTACGCTTTCGAACGTGCAAATAGCTTCGTGTTTTTGACGGACTGACTTTGGCAATTCAAAAGTACCTGATAATGGTTTATTTGAAATAAATGCTTTGACTTTGACAAGGGTTATTATCTGGAAAATACATTATAAATTATTCTAATAGTGCTTAGGGCCACTGTATCACGTGTCTTGAGGCTCTTATCTGCTCTTCGTCCTGTAATAATTGCAGCCAACATTTTCCTCGTCATATTCTCTTATCAAACACTTAAAGAAAATTACAGGACATAGCATAGTGTCGTTACTTTTATCAGCACAAATAACCTTAGTTAAAACCAGGTCTTCAGAACCTGTGACATCACTGCAGTTTTGAATACTAGTCAAGCCTAGCCTTTTCAATCGGCTTCCAGTCCAGCACTTGATGACCACAACGCATTAACTGGGTAACTTAAAACCCATTAGCATGACCCGTAACGACTGCCAAAGATCTACAACGGCTTAACGTGCTTCCCGTTGTACAGAGTAATCTCGGTATCTTAAGATGGTCACCCATCCACGCACCGACGTTGGCAAGCGTTGCTTAACCTTGAAGACCGATTCTTTTTTTTTTAAGGATGGGAAATCATCAAATGACTACTTCCGCTCTGGGTGAAGCGGAAGGGCGTGTCAGACCCATCCGTGTCCCTTCTAAAGCCCTTTGCGTTCCAGGGCCGCGGTGACTCTTTCAAACAAATTCCGCAACTGAAGACCAACTCTTGCGACTGTTATCATTTACACACACAGGTTTTATTTATTTATTATTTATTTATTATATACTTTATTGTACACCTCATTACAAACATAGTAAAAACGTTTAAAAAACACACACACACACACATACATTAACTACATTTATTTCCTCAACTCCTTCAGTCATCTAAGATCTATCATTGCTCCAATTACCATCAGAACCGTAGCAGCCCTATTCAAGACCCGATTCCCATGGCGATGAGAGCGTCTGCGCCCGCGCATTGTCTTGACGCGGAAACGATTGCGCGCAGACCTCACTATCAACGTCACAGTTAACGTAATCTTTGCTACGCTGCACTGCGCTAAACATTATGCTATAATACGTAGCATTATTGTGTTGTCCCCTGTGATTTCATTCAGTAAAGTGGTGGCTAGGAAGCAGGGTTGCGTGACGATTTTGTACTAGTGGAAGATAAGAATTGACGAGGGACAAGAGACTTAGGGACAGCTGAATTGGAATCGGATTATTAAATTTGGAGCAAGTTCCTTATTAATTGGAGCAAGTTACCAATGACTATGAATGATGCACAGCTAACATATAGCCGGAAACAATAATTGGAATCTACCATCTCGTGCATACATGCAGGTTTAAGTTAAGAAGCAGTTTCAAACGGTAACTTTCCGAATTTGCATAAAAAATCTACCAAAATACAGGCTGTGTGATTTTTCAGGACTTTAAAAAAACTCCTTAGTTTGAATTCACAAAGTCTTATAAGGGCTATAATAATAATTATTGATTATATAGGCGACTCTTCTCCCCACTCCTTTAACTACACCATTCATAAACGCACCTACATTGCAAAAGACAAAAGGAAATCGGAAACTTAGACCGCGATAAACTCAGTTCTCGTCATTATTAATGCTTTAAGTATTAGAATCTTTTAACACAATCTGTGATTGCTAAACGCAAGTCGAAGGGTATCGGCACATCTTATTTTGGTGTCGCCTCGAGTTCTGATGGCCTCAAAACCGTGAGAATTGTATATTATTTTAGTCATTCATATCTACTTATTAAATGACTGATGGTTAAAGACAATTTTGAGGACGTCCTATCATCATCATCATTGCCTAGCCTTTTCCCAACTATATTGGGGTCGGCTTACAGTCAAACCGGATTCAGCCGAATACCAGTATTTTACGTGGAGCGGCTGCCTACCAGACCTCCACAACCCATTAACTGGGTAACACGGTACTCCTTGGAAAGACTGGTGTCAGATTATCTGGCTTCTGACTATCCGTAACGACTGCCAAAGATCTACAAATGACAGCTGGGACCAACGGCTTAACGTGCTTTCCGAGGCACGGAGGAGTCTCGGTATGTAAAGATGGTCACCCATCCACAGACCAACCTCGGCAAGCGTTGCTTGACCTTGAAGATCGACCCGTGCGGCTGTTATTATTTAGCCACGAGCTCCTCTCCTCTCCTTTGAAGACGTCCTATACTTACTTGAAATAGTTTGAAATCTGCCAATCCACATCGAGCAAGCGTTCTGACGTTTATTTTCTAAAGGTGTGGAGTGGTATTTGCCAAAACATAGTTCTAAACCGTTACCATCGGTTGCTACGAAATCTTGATATACACGCACAAACAAACAATAGCTCTAACTTCGAAAATATATTATGATAAAAGTAGGTATTATATTTCCTAATTATGCTAAAAACTCCCGCCCCGACCCTTGCTAGAGCCAGCCCGCGCTGCTGAGCCTGTAGTCTTAAATTCGCCCCTTAATAATAATTCTAGTTCGATCCAGCCCGTCCCTAGCTGTCCTCCCCCCAGCGACGCCCTAAGCCGAGGCCCATACCCCACAGGGGGTGCCCTTAGCGTGTAGTCGCTTGCTTAGTTTGTAAGTTTTTTATAAACCCTGGCTGGAGGCTTTAATATTATATTAAGGCTACCACAGGCAAGCCTGGTTAAGCAGTCGACAACCTAATAGGTTGAACTGCGAGACGCCACTCACAAAAAAAAAAATGCTAAAAGCTATCTGATTTTATTAATCTTACGCATAATGCGTTCTGATTTGAATAAAGTCAGAGGACACTATAATGCTTCTGAAGTTCTATTATTCACCCTTAAAAAGAGCAGCAGCTCTTTTAATCAAACAAAGAAACGAGTGATCTATCAGATGAGATAGCTGACTTTTTTATATTCTTACGCAACTAGCTTCACAAATAAAAATAAGGAAAATTTTGGTACTTACAACTTTTCGCGAACATCTAAATTTGCCCATATCTTTTCATCGTGTTTACTCAGGACCTTGATTTTTATACACCTAATGAGGACTGTAGACCACAGTACTTGGTATAAATTTCAACTTGGTAGGTCCACCCGTTCCTGAGAAAATTGGTGGTGACACACAAACAGACAGACGGACAAGAGAGTGATCTTATAAGGTTTCCTTTTTACCTTTTGAGGTAAGGAACCCTAAAAAGCCAAAGGACACTATAAGATAGTCCATTAAACTCAAAACACAAGTCAAGTGGACATAACATGTTAAAATATGTCAGAAACGCAATGGTGCGAGCAAAACCACTCTTTGGAACGGTTTGACTTACTCCCATGAGTAAACCGACCAAGTGATATAGTACTCGTTGCTATACTGACGCGCTTATACGCAGCTTCCTTCTTCATATGTCCGTATTATAGACGAGCAGTTATGGTATAATTTTCTACTTTAATAATGCACAATTTTTCTAATGTTGTGTGTCCTTTTTGCTGTTTATAAAAATTTAGATGCTCTGTTTTTATTATGTATTGTTGAAATTATCAGAATTCTTTCGGCGATCAGTTTTAGCGTTTATTATGGAAAACTTCTAAATCGGTCTGTTTCTTTGAATTTTTGTCTATCTTCATACCATCACTAAAGACAATTCACCACGTCTTTGGCATTAGAGATATGAATGAAAATGGCGATGCAATCTTCATTCAGCTCATTGATTCTCATCCCACGGAGAAGGCAAGAGGGGGTCTCAATAGTAGGTAGTTGGTAAGCGATTCCTCTGCCCTCTGACCTCTCACTTCCTGTAGGTGTTAATTTTATGCCTAGACTTATGCTAGGTCTACCACGTGGTTCTATCTCTATATCTATGGTTATAAATGTAAAGTGTCTATGGTTTTCTTTGTTTATTTATTTATCACAAGTACACTAACGATATATTTAAAAATAACTAGTGGTCCCGGCGAACTTCGTACCGCCTCTGAATATTTTTTACCGTGTTTTGTTTTTGTCATGTATCAGAAATGGCGTTGTATTAGAAAATGATTTTTGTCCATATTTTTTTCTTTTCTTTCACTTTCGCAATGTTTGAATAGTTATTCTGCTATTCAGGGCCAAGACAAATCCAACAAACCAAAGAACCTCAAAATCGGTCCAGCCGTTCTTGAGTTATAAATGGTGTAACTAACCCGACTTTGTTTTATATATTTAGATAATATGTTTGTTTTTTTTTTCAACCTATATTGTCCCACTAGGCAAAGGTGTCCTTAATAATAGGCAGTCACTAACCATTTTACTGTAGGAAAGGTTTTACAAAAAATATATCATTATAGGTTAGTCATATAAAGTAGAAGATAATGTGTCAGTTCCGGATTTACCCATAAACAAAACGGACTCTTAGGCCCCATGATTAGGATGTGCAAGCTTTCTTTACTTGTTATTATTGTATATATCTCTCTCTCTCTATCTCTTGGGACAACTCACACACGGTCATCCGATCCTAAACTAGGCAGAGCCTGTGCTATGGCAATCAGACAACTGATAAACATACTTATATATTTCTAAATACATACATATTGACAAATGACACCCAGACACAGAACAAATGATCATGCTCATCACACAAAGATTTGTCCTGGGTGGGAATCGAACCCACGACCTCCGGTTTAGCAGTCAGACATTATCGAGAACACTTGGCTCAAATAATTCTGTTATCTTTCCCATGCCTTAACATGTCATGTAGCTCTCAAAAGCTCTTAATATTTCGTTAAAACAACAAGGAATTGAGTCGTCATTACATCGAGACCACAAGTTCATCTGGTTTTGCTCGTGTTACCTCGCGATGCTCGACTGAGCTCGAACTTGTCACGCCACTACAAATAAGGGCTTGCCTGCACTGTATGACGACATTATAGTTTTTTATAAAAGCATCTCTATAGGTCTTTGAACTGTATTATTAAAAAAAAGCGACCGTTGGCTTTGTGTGTTCTTTTTTAGGGTTCCGTACCCGGGCAAACAACGGAACCCTATCACGTTGCCTCCATTGTCCCTCTGTCCGTCCGCCTGTCTGTCTGTCAGCGGGCTAAAAACTGCAAAAGGTAGACAGTTGAAATTTTCAGTGTGAATATCCATTGCCGCTATAGAAAAAAATAATACCCCTTCTACCATCGGACATCTAGACGCACTGCAAGTTACCATCCCTACCTTGTTGCTATTCCACCAATTCGCACTAAACGTTTCCAAACGTCTTTTATAATGCGCACAGCAAAGGAGTGGAACTCTCTGCCTGCGTCTGTGTTTCCGAACGCATACGACCCTAATCTCTTCAAAATTAGAGTGAACAGGCTTCTTCTGGGTAAGCTCGCTCCATCGTCGAATTTGTCTCTGTCATCTATGACCTAGACTAGAGTCAAGAGCAAACCCATATTAAATAAAAAAAAAAATAAAAAAATAAAGAGGCTTCCAAAGGTACAAGAACCCTGTTTTTTTCCCGGTTTATGGTACGGAAACCTTCGTGTGAGAGTCCGACTCGCACTTGGCCGGTTTTTTTTTTGTTGTATATTGGCGTTTTTCTAGGACACCTGATGGTTATCTTGTTGAATGTTGAAAAATAACGAAATTCTGACCTGAATTCCAACCAGTAACTGTAAAGCTGCTATAAATTGTAGTTTTAAAAGAAATGTCCTTTTTAAAGGTACCACATCACAGAGGCGGTAATTTATTTTCTTTTTGCAAAATAATTTATGAAGCAAAGCCGTTAGTTTTGTAAAAAATGCATGCTATATATCACTCTTTTCATCCATATATCAATCATAATTCCTAAGAGTTTTTACTTAAACTAAGTAAGTATTAGCACACTTGGAAACTTCTAATGACTCTTAAGTCGGAACTGCTGGTAAAATTAACTTTTTGTTTTGACTGAGGCACATCTGCACCTAACTAACGGTGGAGATACATTACCATTTAGAATGACGACGTCACTACAACCTTCGATTTCGATCCAGCCCATCCCTAGATGTCCTCCCCCCAGCGACGCCCTAAGCCGAGGCCCGTACCCCACAGGGGATGCCATTAGCGTGTAGTCGCTTAGTTTGTAAGTTTTTTATAAGCCCTGGCTGGAGGCTTTAATATTATATTAAATCCACAACAGGCAAGCCCGGTTAAGCAGTCGACAACCTCATAGGTTGCACTGCGAGACGTCACCCACAAAGCCCTTAGCGTGTAGTCGCTTAGTTTGTAAGTTTTTTATAAACCCTGGCTGGAGGCTTTAATATTATATTAAACAAAAAAAACTACAACCTTACTTATTTAAGCCAATTCCCTATCGGAGTTCTTGTTTCCTTATAGCTACAACTTAGGGGTCTTGAAGTCAAGAGTGAATAGGTTACTTCTAGGCAAGCGTGCTCCATCCTCGACCACATCATCGCTTCCCATCATCATCTGCCCAACCTTTTCCCAATTATATTGGGGTCGGCTTCCAGTCAAACCGGATTCAGCTGAATACCAGTATTTTACGTAGAGCGGCTGCCTACCAGACCTCCACAACCCATTAACTGGGTGACACAGTAGCCCTTGATAAGACTGGTGTCAGATTTTCTGGCTTTTAACTATCCGTAACGACTGCCAAAGATCTACAAATGACAGCCGGGAATAACGGCTTAACGTGCTTTCCGAGGCACGGAGGAGTCTCGGTATGTTAAGATGGTCACCCATTCACAGACCAACCTCGGCAAGCGTTGCTTAACCTTGAAGATCGACCCGTGCGGCTGTTATTATTTAGCCACGAGCTCCTCATCGCTTCCCATCATAATAATAAAAAAATGCCAAAAGCAACCACAAATCCGAATGTCGAAATGCCTAACGGTCGTGTTGAACTTGATGCTTCTTAAAATATCCGAAGGACCATTATGGAGATTATTTTATGAGCAGAAAATAATGAAGGACCAACAAAGCTAAAATTCCCACATCTTTCGGGATTTCCCAAACAAATACCTACATAGTAATAAATACATAATATTTAAAGCATTTAGAGCCAGCTGGGCATATGTATTTAAAACTGGTATTAGGCATTCATATATGCGAATAGTAGACATTAGCATGCACCAAACATTCTCATTGTGGCTTGTGATCCGAAATCGTGACGGTGGAGCCACGGCTTAAACTATAGGATATCTTGGTAATATACATGCTGTATTAAGAATACTAGGTCTGACAAAGTAGTTGGCGACCGTGTTCATTAGGAGGAACTTGGATGGGTTTTAGTGAGTAAGAGCCTGGCACTCCCTTCCGCTCCGCCTAGAAAAGCGTTCTAAAGCCCTTTGCGTTCCAGGGCAAGGTGACTCTAAGTTGTTCTCCTTTTTTAATTCATAGGTTGTCTTTGGAAGATCGCCTTTAGCAATTAATATGATCGGCCCCATTTTGTCACCCTATGGAATTGTATCTTCATATTTGTCATCCTGAAACTTTTATGGTTTATATTCGTCTATTAGCATTGCTTGAGTCAGCTTCGCAGTTCCCATTAAAATTCTCGCATACATAGGGTAATTTTTATAGTTCCGTACCCAAAGGGTATAACGGGACCCTATTATTAAAACTCCACTGTCCGTCCGTCTGTCACCAGGCTGTATCTCATGAACCGTGATAGTTAGACAGTTGACATTTTCACAGATAATGTATCTCTGTTGCCGCTATAACAAAAAATACAAAAAAAAGAATATAATAAATATTTAAGGGGGCTCCCATATAACAGACATGATTTTTTGCCGTTTTTATAGATAATGGTTGTGGTGGGCCCTTTGTGCGCGAGTCGAACTCGCACTTGGCCGGTTTTTTATCCTGATATTGGACTGGTGAAGATAAAAGAATGATTTTACTTGGCCAAAGTTTATACACCATTATTGTTAATAGACTTTAAGTAGGATAGTAATAGAAAGGCAATGGCAGAGAGTCATTCCCTTTTATTTAAAATTCAGTAAAAAAAATCTGCGTCTGCTTCCGTCACTCTGACAATCTCCGTGTCTTAAATACTAATCGCTAGTCTCTCATGTCTTAATCCCAAATGACCACAACATGCGCCGGCGCACAGAGGCGGGGCATCCCTTCCAGAGCCTCACCATCACCGCTCGAGAGGCCATATCGCTCGTAGAACCACCGCGGCTTGGTTGGCATTATTTTAGGTTATTGTTAGTCTGGATTAGCTTTATGTTCTATATCATCAAGTGGCGACTGGGCAACGGCGAAAAATAAGAAGGTGACTGTACTGTGCCAGCGTTTTTGCGTCGTTTTGAATGCGTGGTTCTTTCAGTCTTACTAAGTGTGCCGGAATTTCAGGGACCGATTTGTGCAAAGCTAATGTCGAGCTTGAAACTATAAAAGTCGTGTTTTTGGTTCTTGTGAATTAATTTTCATTTTCTGGCACTTCTTCTCCACCAGACTTTTTTTTTGTGAGCGGCGTCTCGCAGTTCAACCTATTAGGTTGTCGACTGCTTAACCGGGCTTGCCTGTGGTGGCCTTTATATAATATTAAAGCCTCCAGCCAGGGCTTATAAAAAACTTACAAACTAAGCGAATACACGCTAAGGGCACCCCCGTGGGGTACGGGCCTCGGCTTAGGGCGTCGCTGGGGGGAGGACAGCTAGGGACGGGCTGGATCAAACAAGAACTCCAACAAAGACTGTGAGCCTGGATTAGTATTAGCAATCAGCTGTAGGTCTTTGACAGTCAATATAATTAGCTATATATTAGCATTCCTTGCTGATTGAGTTGGCGTCGAAACACCTTTATGCCTTGTCTCGACTTTATAATCGGGTTCGAAGTCTAAGTGCTTGTTTGAGGGTACTGCTTATCGATATTATAATATACATTGTGGAGACATCGATACGACAAAAAATGAAAGCACTGGCAATACTGTTTCATAGAAGTATTTTGAAACTAATATAAATCCTGTCACCGAAATTAAAAAATAACTTTCCAAACACAAAAAACTCAAACTAGTCAAGGATAGTGACTACTATTCTGACGAAATATTCCAAGCAGTCTGTTGCAGTTAGTGACATCAAATCAGTGATAAAAGACAACATATTCGTATGAATTAGTATTGCCAGTGTTTTGATTTATTGTCGTATCGTCGTCTCCACCTTGTATAGGCATATTAGGCCCTCCAATCCTAGCAACATTTTAAGTCTTTTGTCATTCATTTCCATTTAAGTACGGGAGTGTTTGCTTCTTTTATGAGAGCACTGTCTCCATTAATTTAGATTCCATGTTCTCGGTCTGGTTTAGAACTGGTACAAGATATTTCTGCACGTTTTCTTTATTTTTTCTTAAAATAAATAAAGATTCTACCACTCTAGAACCGCTATTTAAATATTTAATTTACTTTTAAGGACTTAAACGGTCGTCCATTTACGATTGCTCTCTCCAGTGAAAATGAACTCTAGTACAATGCACATAAGAGTCATTCAACTGCGATTATTTTCATTTTTTGCTATGCAGAACCACATTCCCAATTTGGCGGTATAGTGATTTTCTTAAGAATAATATTGCCAACTTAAAACGTTACATAACCAAACAAAACTGAACTTTATATCTTTACGATAGAGGTCATGCAACTACAGGTTTATTTTTGTTTCTTTAAAAGGGCAGACTCGATACTGGTCGGAGCTAGATTGTCCTGCCTCGAGCACTTCTCCATTCATGTTTCAAATATCAACTTTAGCGCTCTGAATTACAGTACATATCTCTTTGTTATACTTCGACGTCCAGTTCAATGTTGGCCAAGGGAAACAATGAGCAATTTTGAGACCTATTTCTGGGGTATAAGGTGTATTATTAAATGGGGTACTTGTTGGTATGGTTTTGATGGGCCTGGAACGCTGACGTCAATTAGCATTCTCGAGAGACGGGTCTATGGTATAAACATAAAATCTGTTTGACCGTCATGATGGCATTCATGTGAAGTCTGTATGAGCTGAGCAGTCATTGTACGAGTTCTATTGTAATGTATAATTTGATTTTAGGACAATGGAATGATGATGATGGACGGACCGACTTTATTTTTGTATGGTTTTGTTTTATTGGATTACTGTGTGCAATCGTATTTTAATACCTACCTGTGCAGTGTTAGGAATGTTAGCTGGTACATAACAGTTAATCGCAGTTAGTGGTAAAATTCGGACCAGGACTGGCGCAGTACAAGGTTCCAATAGACCACGCGGTCAATTTATACTGGTTTTGTTCATTCGGTAAAACAAAAAAAAAAACTAAATACACAAAGCTCACTACGGGATCAACAGCCTCTGGTAATGCAGTAACTTGAAATTAGAGATAAGAAAAAAAAAATTCTTTGTCTTGGATCCCCTCACATCTGCCGAGTTTCACTAGCTAATTTAATTTGGTAATACAGGTACCAGAACTTAACTCAACCTTATATTCACAAGTCACAACTAAGTTACATCTAAGTGAACTTTGTACTTTGTAGTCACCATCATGTATAACATTTTACGAGGCCCCGCTAACTTAAAGTCCATACTTTAAACTAAGTCAGTCACTCAAGTTATATTATTAGACGTTCAACTTGAACGGTTATAAAGAGCTGTGATTATGTTTTGTTTGGCCCCTTTGTGAGTTTAGACTTTATTTAAAAGACAGTGAACAAGTAATCTTCAGGGCTAAATTATCTTTTTGGTTCAAAGTTGACATTTATTTCCGCCCAAAAGTTCTTTCTAAGGTGCTATAGCTTAAATAAAGTATTCTTTAACCTATTACTTATGACTAGTGACTACTTTATCTGTCCGTTAACTACAAATCAACCAATAACGTTATGACAAATAGCGTTAACGGACAGATAAACGACCGATTAAGTACATCAGAGACCGGGCATAACTTATTATTTTATTGTTTGCGTAAACTTACTGTTGATATTAATGCTATCGTTGAGTTATTACAAGGTTGCTCCGTAGTCTTTAACCTTCGTATGCCTGGATCTTTTCAATTCCACATTCAAGTCTTACAGGCCTTCAAGGTTTAGTTGTTTGATTGCCCACTGAAACTTCTTCATCATCATCCTATCAGCCGAAAGACGTCCACTGCTCAACATAGGCCTCCCCCAAAGGCCATATAGGCTATAAGCCTCCTTATTTATTTGGATTTCTTCTTTTTCCAGGATTCACGGGAACGCAATGCGAGGTGGAGATCGATGAATGCGCCAACAACCCCTGTCTGAACGGAGGAATCTGCCACGACATGATCAACGCGTTTAGGTGTACCTGTGTGATAGGGTGAGTAAACATGTTTTTTATGTAGACAATTGTGGCTTTATGGAGAAGCTAAACAAAAGCTACCATAGCTTTTGCCCGCGACTTCGTACGCCCATATCCCGTTTTTCCCTGTTCCCGTATGAAATTCGGGAAATCCTCTCTTAGTGCTCCCCTACACTCCCCAAAAAAGCTACATGCCAAATTTCCGCTTTCTACGACTAGTACTTTCGGCTGTGCACTGTCTGTCAGACACTCAATTAGTAACGGAAGATTTATATATATTAGGATAACCTCTTGGTGGGATTGCGAACTTGGACACTGCATTCTTTCTCTGCCATTCTAAATATCTCAATTCTTAGCTAGTATGCCTTCTTATCTGATCTCCTTTCATCCCTCAGGTTTACGGGAGCTCGTTGTCAAGTGAACATTGACGACTGTGCGTCCAGTCCTTGTCGAAATGGAGGGACCTGTCACGACTCCGTCGCTGGATACACCTGCGAATGTCCACCTGGATACACTGGTAAGTGTCATTCTTCTTAATTTATTTTCTGTGGTCCTTTATAGAACTAAATATAGGTACAGTTGGAGCTAGAACTCAGACTTCGTAATTCACCAAATAGCTATTACGCGTTTCTTTCATTTTTATCTTAATATCTACCTACTTCTGACTTTGTGAAAGATGTCTCATCATTGTTCAAACTATGACGTAATACATCACTTGTTCTTTCCCTATATTTCATTTGAAGAAGTTATGATAACCTCTCTGTTTTTGTGGAGCTTAAAATTCATCATTTAGCAATCCCATGTTCCTCATTAACTTTTCGTGTTCACAGGAATGTCATGCGAGACCAACATCAACGATTGTCTGTCAGCGCCATGCCACCGCGGTGAGTGCATCGATGGAGACAACAGCTTCACCTGCAACTGCCACCCAGGGTACACCGGCAGGGTCTGCCAGACACAGATCAATGAGTGCGAGTCAAATCCCTGCCAGTTTGGAGGTAAGATATCAACAATTTACCAATTTTTCTGCAATGTTCACCTTGAATAGGTACTGCATTGAGTATCCAAAGTATAGCAAATCAATAGCTTAAGCTCTTAATAGGTTACTTCTAGGTGAGCGTGTTACATCATCGACAACATCGTCGCATTCCATCAGGTGATATTCTGGTTTAACGCGAGCCTATCAATGAAAATAATTTAAAAAAATCTTCTTTTTTTGTGTTCTTTGATATTTGGAGGCTACATCAGAATGACACGTAGGTTAGCGACCAACGATTTTCTAACACAATTTATTGTAGATCAGCCATTACTGACCATCACCATCAGGTGACAGATCAACAATCAATGATGAGGATTCCGGACTAAAGTTAGAGAGAATTCAGATTATACAAAATCGTGATGATTAAAGCGTAATCCTATTCTATGTAACAAGAAGCTGTTGCAGCCGAGAGTGACCTCATCATTGAATGAAGCATTGATAAGTGTAACTTAACATTTTATTCACGTATGCTGAAGCCTGAGTGATACTCTCAAGTGATTCATCGTGATGAATGTGTAGTATGTTGGTTCTTGTCACGCCACAGTCGATGTGTCACGTAATCTCTAATGGGACAATGAAACTGATTGCAGTATTTTAAATCTTCAAATGAAACGGAGATTTTTTTTCTCCAATCCTAAGCTACATTTTGCAATTGCATTGATTTGGACTTTGGAAAATCCTAATGTGTGTGGGGAAATTGGGACAAGCATTTGATAAGAGTGTTTGTTACGACGCGTATTAGGTGGGTCAGGTCCAAAGAAACTCTCCTTAAAAGGGGTAAAACTTTGTATTTCTTGAAAATCGCCTGTCAAAGATCGCATTCAAAAGTATAGTGACATGACAGGATGTCATTTTTTTGCATCGGCTACCATGCCGTCTTGTGGACGGCATGGTAGCGGATGGACGTAGAAGGTCCAATAGGTACCGTTGCATACCGCTTTAAGACTCCAAGCATTTTTTCATTCTTTCCTAGGCCACTGCGAGGATCTGATCGGAGGCTACCAATGCCGCTGCAAGCCAGGCACCTCGGGCCGCAACTGTGAGATCAACGTCAACGAATGTTACTCCAACCCCTGCAGGAATGGTGCCACCTGCATCGATGGAATTAACAGGTAAGAAGAGATGCGATAAATACTTTTATTTGAAGCAGTTATTTCTTACTTTTTCTTTGAGCAAAACCATGACAATGCGTTAGTGAAATGTGTCACTTTAGCATTCCGCCTTTGTGCCTTTATTGCACTACACTTTGAGGAATGTTCTTGAATTTTAGATTGGTTATAATTGACAACTATATGCTCTATTTAACTACATTATCTATATTTGTTTTGTAATATTATTCTAACGCTTCTTTATTTTTGTTACATGCAGCAATACTTATTTTGAGTAAGTTTCCAAATCATTTAGTAAAACTGCATGGTATTGAGTTTGATTCTGTTTTAAACAAAAGTCTTGAAAATTGATTAAACTACTGAACCCCAGTTACTAATGTAAGTAACTGGATATCTGTAGATTTTCGCCCTGCATGTAATAAAAATAAAGTGTGTTATTTTTTTATTCAAGTTGATCCTTGTGTTTCATGCAATGCATCCTTCTGCTTACCCAAGTTTATGGCTACGCCTAGCGACTCAGCCACCCTTTGTGTTAAATCAAAAAATAAAAATAAACATGCCCTTTCATGTGTGCCAATAATATTGAAAGTTACATCTAAAGACAACAACCTCTTAACAAGACACACTTAGCAAACTGATATACTTGTATAAATCGTCCCACTCTCGTAAACACCCTCTAACATCCCCTGGTTATCCTCAGATACACCTGCGAGTGCATCCCAGGCTTCACCGGGCAACACTGCGAGACCAACATCAACGAATGCCTGTCGAATCCCTGCGCCAACGGCGGCAAGTGCGTCGACAGGATCAACGGATTCCGGTGTGAATGCCCTAGAGGATATTATGATGCTAGGTACGGACGGTAGCCGGGTCATGGATGCTGGACACTACTTTAAGGGTTTTGGGTTAGTTATATCGGAAGAGCTGGAAGGATACGGTAATACAGAACTGCTAAACGGACTTCTTAGAGGACATTACAGTTCTAAAATTGTGCTTGGAGATCACTAACCTTGTCAAAAATTTTACTGGTTCTAGATGTCGTAGCATCTTTGGAAAGCTATATAATGAATCCCAAGGTATCGATAACACGTGCAAATGTGGCGACGTTGCTGAATAGCTGTAACAAACCAATGGGACTGAATTGCCTAATTGAATATAATGACCGTCACCTCCTTGACGAGATCTTTCAAACTACAAACAAGTTTGATGAAAAAAGATCTTAAAGATCTCTGCGTACTGCAAATTCCCTCAAAGAATTCTCAATCACTACAGTTGTGCCTGGTACTAATAAGAAATTTCTTTTACAGATGCCTATCTGACGTGAACGAGTGCGCTTCGAACCCTTGCATCAACGGTGGCTCCTGTGAAGATGGAGTCAACCAGTTCATCTGCCATTGTTTGCCGGGATATGGAGGTAAGAGCATATTAGGACTTTTTATTATACTTATTTACCGTAGGAAATTAGTTTTGTGCAATGGGCGCAGTCTGCAATCACTGGCAATCATTAAGCTATTTTTCTACAAAATTCTACGAAAAATTGTCTTCTTCGGAGTCGATATTCACATATGCTGCCCAGATTATCATTTCCATCTTCCAGAACTAGATGGTTATCTCATTAGCAGTGTGCCAAACTTCTGATACTAATTGATCCTTGTTTTTCAGGTCAACGCTGTGAACGTGACATAGACGAGTGCAGTTCCAACCCCTGCCAACACGGTGGGACGTGTCACGATAGGCTCAACGCTTACAAATGCGACTGTGTGCTTGGATTTACGGGTAAGATCTACCACCATCTCTTGCTAATAGTTACTTGACTCTGCCTTTTGTCTGTGTGAATATTTGTCAGTCATTAAACTAGGGCAAGCCATGATTTTAATGAAGCTTTAGGATGATTGCAGTTTCATCTGTGCAGCCAAAATCATCTGATTGATTAATTAAGTTGGAAATATAGTCAGAAAAATCACTGTTTATCTTTGTCTTAGTTTATCACAATTATTTTAGGGATTTTTACTATCTTCTTTCTCATCATATTTTACTACCCCTATATCATCGCTAACAATATTTTCTCCTCCACAGGTGTAAATTGCGAGACGAACATCGACGACTGCGCCGGCAACCCGTGCCTGCACGGCGGCTCGTGCATCGACCTCGTCAACGGCTATCGCTGCGTGTGCGCACCGCCGCACTCGGGGAGAAACTGCGAGAACACGCTCGATCCTTGCACGCCGAACCAGTGAGTGTCAGCATCATTTAGACCGGACCGTCGGCACTAGTTTATTCCTTGCTTAAAAAATTGCCAGAAAGATCAGTTCCTTGCGAATATGCCAGCCAGACAATTGTTTTTATGTTTTTTTAAAGACTTCAATTTAGAATTAGTGCAATGTTTATCAGTGGATTCAATGTTTTCATTCATGGTTTTCCTAGCATGGGGGTCATTGATCATGTTTTTGTATCTCGTCGGTTTTGTTTCCCTAAATTAAGTGTCACTTGTAATTGTGTACCTTTTGTCAAATAAATTATTATTATTATTATTATATGGAGTATCTGCGGCTACTTACCGTTGAAACATGGGTACTATTTCTGATTTATTAGTGGTGTTCCTAACTTGCTGCCTGTTTCAACGACTCTTTTGATGTGATGAGGAAGCCGTGTGCTTTTTATATTCGTGCCACTTTACCGTGCAGACTATTTGGGCATTTACGATTTTTAATTTTATTCCTCCTAAAAAAATATTATTTCTCCCTCAGATGTCGTCATGGAGGCCGCTGCGTAGCTGAAGCCTCATACGCAGAGTTCACATGCCAATGCCCAGTGGGCTGGACAGGCGCGCTGTGCGAACGAGATGTAGACGAATGTGCAGTTACTGCCCCTTGTCATAACGAAGCAACTTGCATCAACACTGAGGGCTCTTACGCCTGTTTGTGTGCGAGAGGGTACGAGGGCAAGGACTGCGCGATTAATACTGATGATTGTGCTTCATGTGAGTATTTTGTAACTTGTTTTGGCCGAACTCTGGAAGTGTAGGGAATTCTGATGCCCTTGATCCTCCATTCCTACAGGTATGGGATTGGGTCAGGTTGAGATATTCTTCAAATGCAGAAATCTCTCGTGTCGGAAAGTCATCAAATTGTAGCGCAAAAACTTTCATCATTTAATGTTTGACTGTCAATGTAGAAATTTCATATAACTCCATTTCATAGTTACCAACTTATGGTTTTCACGACACTTCTTCTTCAGAGAGCTAGAACATGTCATTGTGTCCTGAGGAAAGATTTTTGTGGATTCAGCTACTTTCAGGACTTCTTTTTTACACTAGTAATATTTTCATTTTCCCCACAGTCCCATGTCAAAACGGCGCGACCTGCCTGGACTCGATCGGCGACTACAACTGCGTGTGCGCAAGCGGGTTCGCGGGCAAACACTGTGAGGTGGACATCGACGAGTGCCAGTCTAGACCCTGCATGAATGGAGCTACTTGTAACCAGGTAAGCAAGAGATAATGTTATGTGTATATGTTTAATTTCTAGGTCCAATAAAGAAAGAACGACATATAAAAATGAACGTGTAGTAGCACAATAAAACCGCATTTGAAATAATTACAAAACAAAAACTACTTGTAACAAAAGGGAAAAAATAAGCAAAATGCCGTTTTGTGCTAAAACTACGATTTTAGAAACCTATTGTCTTCCTGCAAAACTCGAATCAAGTACTACTGCATATGATGTAAGTAGGGCCCATTGTGTTTCTCCTTATATTCACCAAAGTTCCACATACAGCATCCGGGTGTTACCAAAAAAAAAGAAAAATTACTATTGGAACAACAGCAATACATGACAAGACTTTTCTTATTTATGAAATCTTACCTAATCAATCCAGATTTACGAGTTTTTTGAAGTGAAACTTCTTTAGCGGCGTATATGTTAAACTCGCGTCAGGACACGTGACCTGATCAAAAATTCGTAAGACGGAGGAAGTAATATCCCCCTCTCTTTCTACCGCGCGGCGAAAATGTATGCCTCAATGCATGCATATGCAATTCGTGCGAAATTATTCCCTAACCAGATCAA
This sequence comes from Mamestra configurata, assembly GCA_002192655.3. Taxonomy (NCBI): domain Eukaryota; kingdom Metazoa; phylum Arthropoda; class Insecta; order Lepidoptera; family Noctuidae; genus Mamestra; species Mamestra configurata. Next base: position 303,975 of record NDFZ01005188.1, read on the forward strand.
AATATCAAAAATGCACAACGTTAATGTTCAAGTTTTAATTTCTGCCGGCAGATTCTGTCCTTCCACCAACTGTGCAATATACTAATATACCGTCTTCTTCATTCCAGTACGTGGCATCATACACCTGCACCTGCCCGCTCGGGTTCTCCGGCATCAACTGCCAGACTAACGACGAAGACTGCACGGAATCCAGCTGCATGAACGGAGGCTCCTGCATCGATGGCATCAACTCTTACAACTGCTCTTGTCCACCTGGGTAAGTACATATTATAAGAGTTTATAACATTATGCCTATATTCTCCAACAAGGTCGACAGTTGTACTAACACTGATTTGCGCCCAAATTTGCCAAATCGTGTAACTATAGTACACTCGTATAACGCCAAGCATATTCTAAGTTCCAAGTATTATTATTTGTAGAGAGTCCATAGGACAAAATCCAGACTCAGAATTGCCAATGAAATCTCAATGGAAAAAACTATTAGCACTCTGGATCGGGGGTCCTGGGATCATTAACTTGACTCGTCTGTAAGACAAAACCTGTCATGATTTCTGCCCGTGTCTCTTAAATTGTATTTTAATTTAATAGATGTCCGGATAATGTATTGAGCAGAAAATTATGATACCGTGAAACAGGCTCTTAAAGTTTTACTTCACGAATCTTATCCTCTTCTTCTCTTGTTACAGCTACACCGGCTCAAACTGCCAGTTCCGTATCAACATGTGCGACAGTTCTCCGTGCGACAATGGCGCCACCTGCCACGACCACATCACGTATTACACGTGCCACTGTCCCTATGGGTACACCGGGAAACACTGCGAGACTTATGTTGATTGGTAAGTATTGGATGTCGTAAAGCTACTTATCGATTTTTTAAGTAGATCTGAATTCTGGTCCGCTCAGTAGATCTTATTTTTTTTTCTATGGAGATTTTATTTTCTACATGTACAGCTCTTTAAAAAAATCAGATGAAGGTCATCTGATTTTTTTAAAGAGCTGTACATGTAGAAAATAAAATCAACTTTGGAATTGGCTTCATGAAATCGATGACAGTTTTGTCAAAATTTGAATCTGTAGGACACTTAGCAGTAGGTATCGATATTGTTGCTTTCTACTTTATAAATAAATAAAAATATCTTTTGTACAATATTTTCCAATTCCTCTAGCAGTTCTTATAATCATCAACCATTTACCAAACATAATCTAACCCATTTTTTTCCAACAGGTGCGAAAACAACCCTTGCGAGAATGGAGCCACTTGTTCACAGAAGGGTCCACAGTACACATGCACTTGTGCCCCAGGTTGGTCCGGCAAACTGTGTGACGTCGAGATGGTCTCATGCAAAGACGCGGCTATCAGGAAAGGTATGGATTTCAGAGGTAATTTAGTTATAAATTGTTTTTGATTATGAACATTTTTAAGACTATTTTAACTATAAAAAACTTATATTTTTCATAATTAATTACTCACTCGCAAACTATATTGAATGGCTGATTCATAAGTAACTTTTGTCCCCAGGTGTAAAAATAAAAGCACTATGCAACAACGGTTCTTGCGAGGATATCGGAAACTCTCACCGTTGCCACTGCCTCGAAGGGTACACCGGATCCTATTGCCAAAAGGAAATCAACGAATGTGACTCTGCTCCTTGCCAAAACGGAGCCCTGTGCAAAGACCTCGTGGGGACCTACCAGTGTCAGTGCGCTAAAGGATTCCAAGGACAGAACTGCGAGCTGAACGTAAATGACTGCCTTCCCAACCCATGCCAGAATGGAGGAACTTGCCACGATCTCATCAATAACTTCTCATGCTCCTGTCCTTTCGGAACCCTTGGCAAAATCTGCGAGATCAACGTAAACGACTGTAAACAAGATGCCTGTCACAACAACGGTACTTGTATCGACAAGGTTGGAGGGTTTGAGTGCAAGTGCCCGCCTGGATTCGTTGGTCCCAGATGTGAAGGGGACATCAACGAATGTTTATCTAACCCTTGTTCAACACCGGGCACTCAAGACTGCGTCCAACTTGTCAACGATTACCATTGCAACTGCAAGCCTGGCTTCATGGGAAGACATTGTGATGCTAAGGTCAATTTCTGCGCGAACTCTCCTTGCCAGAACGGAGGTATTTGCACAGCCATACAGGGAGGTCACGAGTGCCTTTGCAATGATGGCTTTTATGGCAAGAACTGTGAATATTCAGGATACGCTTGCGATTCTAATCCATGCCAAAATGGAGGATACTGCAGAACATCGGAAATTGGAGGCTACGTCTGTGATTGTCCATCGGGTTTGTCAGGTATCAACTGTGAAATTGACTCTATGAATGAATGTCTCAGTAACCCTTGTAAACATCCTGAAGCAAGATGTATCGATAAACCTGGTGACTACCTCTGTTACTGCCCACGACAATGGACTGGCAAAAGCTGTGATATACATGACCCTCACTCGAGAGGAGGCTACGGTAGTCCAGTAGGAGTAAACGGAGGGTTCGGCAACAAGAAACCAGGACTTACTTTCGAAGAATTAGACTTGGCTTTCCAACGAGAACAATGCGTGAAGAAGGGCTGCAAAGAAAAGCAGGGCGACCACCATTGCGACGAAGAATGCAATACATATGCTTGTGAGTTCGATGGCAACGACTGCTCTTTAGGTTTGAATCCTTGGGCAAACTGCACAGCGCCAATAAAATGCTGGGAAGTCTTCATGGATGGCGAATGTAACGAAGTATGCAACACCCAAGCTTGTTTGTTTGACGGCAGAGATTGCCAGAAGTCTCTACAACGCTGCAACCCAATCTATGATGCCTACTGTCAGAAACATTACGCCAACGGCCACTGTGACTACGGCTGCAACAACGCCGAATGTAACTGGGATGGTCTTGATTGTGAGAACGAACCTCCTCACTTGGCCGAAGGTGTCATGTCAGTCACTCTTCTGATGGATATGAAGACCTTCAAAGAGAATTCCGTCGCTTTTCTCCGAGACTTAGGCCATCAGTTGCGAACGACGATATTGATAAAGAAAGACCATTTAGGTAACGATATGGTCTACCCATGGAAGGGATCAACCGATGTTGGTTTACAAGACACTGAGTTCGGCAAGAAACACAACATCGTCTTTACAGAAAGAGGGCAAACAGGAGTGCAGGTCTACTTGGAAATTGATAACAGAAAGTGTACATCTATGTCTAGTTCCGAATGCTTCTTCTCAGCGAGAGAGGCTGCAGAGTTCTTAGCGGCGACGGCTTCCAAGCACTCCTTGTCTCCTGACTTCCCTATTTTCTCTATCAAGGGAGTAAACACCCCAGAGGATAACGAAGACGTACCAACAAACTCTAAATACGTCTTCATCGGAGTTATCCTAGTTCTTTTGGCCGGATTACTGATCGGTGTGTTGGTAACTGCTCAAAGGAAGAGAGCAGCCGGCATAACATGGTTCCCCGAAGGTTTTATCCGCAACAACTCTTCGACCAGACGTCGTTCACGCAGACGTGGCCCTGATGGGCAGGAGATGCGGAACTTGAACAAAGGGTCTATAGGTTGTATTGATGTGGACATCAATGGGGGTCATATGGGACCTCCTCACCATTGGTCGGACGAAGATGACGATGGGTCTGCGCCTCCTAGAGCTAAGCGAGCAAGAGGGCCTGGCGATGCTAATGGAGCTCCGGGAGGTTACGCGTCAGACCATACTGCTATTACGGATTATGAGGAGGCTGGTCACGATGGTCGAGTCTGGACTCAACAACATCTGGATGCGGCTGATATCAGAGTACCTCCAAGCATGATGACACCACCAGCTATCGTGAGTATCGGCTTATCTTCCACATCTATTGTACCGGATATTATGATTGATTCTATAAAATTAATGTAGCCCTCCGATTTCTTCCAGCATGATGGTCACGTAGAAGTGGATGCTCGTGGTCCTCTGGGAATGACGCCTCTCATGGTGGCTGCGGTCCGAGGAGGTGGCCTGGATACTGGATCTGATGTTGAAGACGAACAGACTGCTCATATCATATCAGAACTGGTCGCTCAAGGAGCTCAGTTGAATGCCGCCATGGATAAGACTGGAGAAACAAGCTTGCATTTGGCTGCGAGGTAAGGAATCGATTTGTTATAGAAATAGTTTTTTATGTTAATAATGCATTGTGTGAAATTCCGTTGCATTCAGCTATAAAATATGGCTCTTGCTAGTCTTATATGCTAACCCTCGACATTATTATATACCAGCAAAGTAAGAACCGCATTGCGATGGTTCTATTCTAACAGTCAACTTTCGAGATTTGAAAAATAAAAATGGTGTTTTAACATAGTTCCTATACACAAGCTGCAGAACTGTCAGATTTATTTCTTTAGTAAAAGTTATACGGCGATTGAAAATACAGCTCTCAGACACTAAGCTATATTCCAATTTTTCATAAGATCACAAAGCAAGTTTCTAATCTAACTCCAATTTCTCTCGCTAGATACGCACGCGCGGACGCAGCAAAACGCCTTCTAGACGCAGGCGCCGACGCGAACTCACAAGACAACACGGGACGCACGCCACTGCACGCGGCTGTCGCTGCGGACGCTATGGGTGTGTTCCAGATACTGCTCAGGAACAGAGCCACCAACCTGAATGCCAGGATGCATGATGGGACTACACCACTTATTTTGGCTGCTAGGTAAGCTTGTTGACAAATCTAGTTTAATCTTTGCCGTGTGTTTTACCGAGTTTTTAGACTTGGCTTGTTGTTGAAAGGGTCTCTAAAGGAAAAACACATATTATGTTTGCACCGCAAAAACTCTTAGGGGGTTATTGCGATTTGCGAGTATCGTAGTCTGAGAAATAAATGAAAAAGCTTGCACCTGGTTGTGACGACGACTTACTTATATGATAAAGTTTGTTGCGTTAGCATTTTTGCTTTCAATAAGCGCCAAACCTAGTTTTTCGCCCAAAATCAGCAATCAAATCTATAAACCAAAACTAATCCATTATTCATCCCAACAGGCTAGCCATAGAAGGCATGGTGGAAGACCTGATCAACGCAGACGCAGATATAAACGCAGCAGACAACAGCGGGAAGACCGCGTTGCACTGGGCTGCGGCTGTCAACAATATTGATGCTGTCAATGTTCTGCTAGCTCATGGAGCTAACAGAGACGCACAGGACGATAAGGTAAGCGATTCGAGACAAGATGCAGGTTACAGATGGCCTGACAGAGGTGTGCCTGTAGTTTATGCAAAGATGAGCCCTGTAGACGACTTGCGTGTAATAGGAGGCTAGTCTATTACCATTAAAGGAGCACAAATACAAACACCGGGTTCCAACAGGTTGTGAAGTATTTCGTTAGTGGATGAATGAATAGATATTTCAGAGAACAGTACCTAAAGAATATTTTAATGCCTGGGTTATGGGATTGTCTGTAACAAACTTAAGAATGTATTTAACGTAATAGGATAGTTTTTTAAAATATCTAGTGTTAACAGGTAGGTACGTATCAGTCATTATACTTAGTTCCTGTTCTCAGATTGTATGGTTTTCGATATCCTCTTCATCGGAAACCATATTTAAATCTGCTACAGCATCAGATCTAACTCCCCGTTTTCTCCACAGGACGAAACCCCCCTCTTCCTAGGAGCCCGCGAAGGTTCCTACGGGGCCTGCAGAGCACTCCTAGATGCCATGGCTAACAGAGAGATCACAGACCACATGGACCGGCTGCCGCGCGACGTGGCTCAGGAGCGGATGCACGACGACATCGTGCGGCTGCTGGACGAGCACTGTCCCCGGCCGCCGCCGCAGCACCACCATCTTATGCGTGAGTTTGCTAAGGGTAATTTGAATGCAGGAGTTTTTATTTTGGAATGGGTTAGAAGTAAGATATAGTCTTCCTTTTCATGATAGTTTCTTAAGATCACTTAGAAATGGCATTCTACATAATGCAATTAGACATATTCTTCTGTCCAATCTTAGAGAGTTTACGATAGCTGGTAGACGCGTCAAGTTTCATCAGGGGTACAAAGCTCGGAAATCTCTTGGTTTTACATGCTAGCTAGCCTAACTCTAACCTACTTTTAGGTTCTGTGTTAACTCTAAATCAATCCCCAACATGTGACTCGAGCCTATAACCTCGACTCGTAAAGCAGAAGAGACTTTAATCTCCAAATGATTAAAAACCTATATAGCAGCCTTCCTAAGCCCCACTTCAAATCGTTTTGTCCCTCCACACTCGACGATAAGGTGAAAAAAAATAAAAGCAGACTTCGGGTCGTACGCAAAACCGACAATCAACATAATCTTGTTCCACAGCCTCCCCGAACCCGCACCCGCAGCTGATCAGCCAGCCGACCGTCATCAGCACGTCCGCGAAGGGGAAGCCGAAGAAGTCGCGCGCCAAGGCCGGGCCCGACAGCCCCGACCAGGCGTACGACAACAACAACTTGCAGACTACGCAGATTAGACGGTATGATTTCGTTTTACTTTCTGTAGATGGTGCAACTAAATTGCTGTCGATTGACGTTGACCAGTCGATATTAATCGCCTTTAAACATTATAGATGTTCGACCTTTGAGCTAAAAGTTTGTTGTTGATATCCATATCAACAACCTTAACTTTTCCCGATGTATATCAATAGAGCAAACAGTTTCATAATGATTATTGTTTTGTACTGTTTTAAAAATCTAGTGCAGAGTATCCCCTCGACTGCTCTTGACATCACCAGTTCGTTTAATGGTGCTTCTGGCACTAGTTAAACGTCTTTATCTACTTTTGCGACAGCAATCTGAACACTTCTACGGGCGTTAAACGCAAAAATTTTCTTTTTGTAGATTTTTTCTAATTTATTTCTATTATTTGTTGTTACAGAAAGCCCAGTGTAAAAAAGAACAACAAGAAAGTGGCCCAGGAAGTGCCGCAGAGCGTGGAGAGTTTGGGTTCCAGTCTGAGCCCGGTTGAATCACCGCTCCAAAATTTACAGGTAAATAACTGCTTTCATTCGGAAAACAAATTGAAATACAAAGCATTTTGGATGACATCCAAAGTAAGGACTGATAGCAGACCAAGTCGTGGGCAAGACGTAGGTAATGCCTGTATCCTACTATATACTCAATGCAAAGTATTTATACTCAATGGATAGTACAATCCTGACTTCAAAATGTTTCCGTCAGCTACATATCAAGATAAAGTCGCGGAAACATATTCCTTTGACAAAACGGTCGAAATTCACTGTCAAAACTTTGCGAGAATTTTATTCCAGATCCTTTCAACGGTTCTACTCAGTAACTGTAAAAGTATTTGTAAATCTGTGTAGGACTTGCCGTCGCCGTACGACGCAACGTCGCTGTACTCGAACGCGATGGCGCAGTTCGTAGGCATCGAGCAGCTAGTGCAGCACAAGCAGCCGCCAAGCTATGAGGACTGCGTTAAGGTAATACACAGACCTACATATTTTATATGTTTAAAATAGTATCTGGGTCTATGAGGGTCCTAAATATACCAGACTGATCGGGAGGAAGCAGACGACCACTCTACTCCAGATGGTCAAGTGTGTTAAAGAGAACTAGAAAGAAAATCTTAGCAAACAGACAATCTAGAACAGCGGAGACCTGACCCCAATTAAACATGGATCGGGTCAAAACGAATTTCTTGTTGGACAAAGAACAAGGTCTTATATCTCAAGGAGTTAAATATGTATTTTATTGTATTTTAGCCCTAGGATGACTGGTACCAGTCTTCACTGCAAAACTTTAATATTTTTCTTGTATTTCAATGGTAATGTCAAGATAACTCCATTATTTTTGAATTACGATATGTTATTGTAGAATTTCAAACATCCTAATGACAATATGCGAATCCAATTTTAGGCATGTTTGCGTGCTTGCACGCTAGTGCTCGACAAGTTTTGCATTATTTAGGAACTATTGCGTTATTTTTTTTGCAAAGGTACTTGATTCTATAGTTACCTGTGTGTAAAGTGTGTTAGTAGAACTAGTAGCTAATAAAAGCAGTGCTTCGTCCCGCAGACGGGTCAGACGCTGCAACAGTCGTTCGGCGGCGGCGCGCACGGAGCGTCCCTCTCGCCGCCCTACTCCAACCACTCTCCCACGCACAGCAATCACACCACCTCGCCGCATGCGTATATAGGTAAGAACTTTATTTTATTTATTTAGAAAATCGAAGTCTCGTCGATCGCCCGTCACCACTTCCTAAAATACTAAGAAGTGGTGACGGGTGGGCGTTTGCGGTCTATCATTATGTTATCGTGGACGTAGATAATTTATGATTTTGAATGAACCTACTAAAATGTGGACAAAAGAGAGCAATTTAGTGGTAGCAGCAGTCTGAAGCGGCGCCCGGTTAATGTCAATGGGACTTATCATAACTGACAAAACACTTCCGGGAATACAAGTGTTATGTTATATTACAACAGTTCAGAAAAGCTAAAGTTTTAGTGAAAGGATAAAAATGCGATAAGTCAACATAGTCCATTTAATTTTTACTTAAAAATGTATTGTTTTTGTTTAAATGTTTGTAAAAGATTTAAAAAAGATTGATTGATGTGTAAAAGGCGATAAGTCAACATGACATGATAACACGACTTGCAAGCCGATGTAGCAGTGAAAGTATTTTTTTTGTCAAGCGATTGTAGCATTTTATTCGTGAAATAAAATCTTCCTGACTCCCTTTTATCGTATTTAACAAAAGATTCTTCTCCCAGGATCTCCATCCCCGGGCAAGTCCCGGCCCTCCCTGCCGACGTCACCAGCGCACATGGCGGCGTTACGTCACTCACACCAGCACCAGCTCGACGCCGCGGCCTACTCGGCGCTTGCGCATCTGAGTGAGTATACCTACCTTAAAATATCAACTTCTTTCGATAAGCCAAAAAAAGGATGTACGGATTGTGTGAAGAATGACATGAAAACGACGTCGAGCGACGAACGAGTTGACGTTCAAGTGCCTTTTAAAAATAAGTGAATTGACTTTGATTTTGAAGATAAAAGGAGTCGGTGAAAGCTTGATGGTATACAGTGGTGAATGGAAGAAGGAAATGTGTTGTACCAACCAAAAGTAACATGGAAAATAAATAAGAATATAACTAATTTATAATTATTTGAATATTCTGATCGTTCCCTCACAAGCTGAATCGATGGTCTAGTGAAGCCTTCACTAGATCAAGCAGCCGGTCGATTCTGGAAACACGTCGAAGTAAAGGCTTGGGTGAAGTGATCACGAGGTGAGCTGTCAATCCATATAATCAAGATAGAATGACAGCTCACTTCGTGATCACTTCACCCAAGTCTTCACTTTGACATGTTTACAGAATCGACCGACAGTATATATAGGCTACAGAAATAAACTTTGGGTGCGGGAAACATATAACCAGTCGATTTATTTCTTTTGATGATTGGACGCTGTAGCCAATAAGTCTCCAGCAGTTGCTCAGTGGGCTTGGAGATTGATATGTTTAGCTTTGGATTAATAATGATTGTGTCACTAACATCTACCATGTATTCCTTCTCTAGGTGCCAACGGACAACACAATGCTCAGCTACAAGCGGTGATGACACATGCAGCCGCTCTAGGACAAGTGCAGGGCGCGCAACATCCCGCGCTCACGAATATGATGTCAAGTAAGTACGATTGTTCTGAACTTTAGAAAGTGTTATGAACGACAAAAACACTTTTATTCATAATTTCTTAGTAGCTGGCTGAAGTCTGGGCTCGTTCCTGTGTGATGGCTAAAGACTTGCCCCTATTACCTTGGACATTACTGGCAAAAATTAGGTCTATTATACCGTCTCATCATGGGCATCATGGGCATCTTTACCTCACTCTTAAATGCAACGGATGACAGGCGTAATGCCTTGTTGTAGATCTAATTTTATATCACTTACTTGGTCTTTTTCGCATGTGAGTTTATAACAACAAACTTTTTTCTACAGGTCTATACGGCGGTTGGGGCATCGGTGATACATTCCCGACGCCATCACCAGAATCGCCAGATCATTGGTCGACGCCATCGCCGCAGACGCCGCTCACGCAATCGCCGCACTCTGATTGGTCGGATCGCGCCGCGTTGTCCCCCAACGAAATTCAACAGACCAATAAGGGAGCGACAGAAGCCATCTATATATAGGGATAGGTTAAGATTTGGGATTAGATGAATTTCCGACGTTCTTTGTATTAAAATTTGTAAGTGGTGTCTTTTTTGTTGGATTTGTTGAATATTGAGCCATATTCAGAACCCCTTTTAAGATAACTGTTTTGCCTCGAAATGGTGCTAAAATACTAAATAAAATGGCAAATAAAAATAATGTCCCCCTCCTATCTTAAGTTTGATAACATAAAAACAATAGTAGGTGTAGCAAGTTTATTTTGATATTAAAAGGCCAAATAAAAATCTGTCCAACTAAAAAAGCACCACAAAATAAGAACGTCAAGCAGCATACGAATGAAGACATGTACATAACGACGCGTGCATAACCGTTCTGCGTCTATTGGCGCGTCTGTTCGGCACCCATTGGCGCGTCCGTTCGGCACCCATTGGCGCGTCCGTTCGGCACCCATTGGCGCGTCCGTTCGGCACCCATTGGCGCGTCCGTTCGGCACCCATTGGCGCGTCCGTTCGGCACCCATTGGCGCGTCCGTTCGGCACCCATTGGCGCGTCCGTTCGGCACCCATTGGCGCGTCCGTTCGGCACCCATTGGCGCGTCCGTTCGGCACCCATTGGCGCGTCCGTTCGGCACCCATTGGCGCGTCCGTTCGGCACCCATTGGCGCGTCCGTTCGGCACCCATTGGCGCGTCCGTTCGGCACCCATTGGCGCGTCCGTTCGGCACCCATTGGCGCGTCCGTTCGGCACCCATTGGCGCGTCCGTTCGGCACCCATTGGCGCGTCCGTTCGGCACCCATTGGCGCGTCCGTTCGGCACCCATTGGCGCGTCCGTTCGGCACCCATTGGCGCGTCCGTTCGGCACCCATTGGCGCGTCCGTTCGGCACCCATTGGCGCGTCCGTTCGGCACCCATTGGCGCGTCCGTTCGGCACCCATTGGCGCGTCCGTTCGGCACCCATTGGCGCGTCCGTTCGGCACCCATTGGATTGGCGCGTCCGTTCGGCACCCATTGGCGCGTCCATTCGGCATCCATTGCCGCGTCCGTTTTGTATCCATTGCCGCGTCCGTTCATCGTCGAGCGGCGGTGTCGTGAACATAGACTGACTTGTACAGCCATGACTCGAGTGTATAGCTATTAACCTAGTGTAGAATTATGCACTAACATTTGGTAATCTCGTGATTTTTTAGCATTCCCTTTTCGGTGTATTTTTTGTGAACAATTTGATTAAGACTTTTACATTGACAGTTATTTTTTAAAATTTATAATGTTTAGTACTAAAACAGTACGGTATATTTAATATATATTTTTAATAATGATATTGTAAACATAATTTCTCTAATTGTGCGAATAGAATCCTTAACTTGCCATACTATTATATAGCATTGCATGACGTGAATTATTGACGTAGTTTCGTACGGAATTATGTTACAAACGATATAAAGTAAGTAGTTCAATTCTAACGTTCAAGAAGTATAGTGAAAACCTTCTTCGAACAACATCAAAAATACACCGAAATATAATCACATTTTGATAAATGACACACTTGTTACGTTGTTGATTTTTTTATTATTTACTTGTTTGTAAGCTGTGCTTTGAACCCTTGGTTTAAATGCACATGAGATTTGTTGAGTGCGGTCGATGACGTCACGCTCACAAGATGGTAGCCCGGTAGGCGTCGACTACACATTTGTACGGAAATTATTTATGTGTGATTCTGTAGCTTAGGATTTTATCGCTTTTAGTATGTAGATAGTTTTGATTTGTTGCTAAAGCTGGGATAAAATTAATAGCTAATTTTATTATTTGTTTTAAATTAAGCATGGCTTTTTAACGGATTTTGGAATGAAAAAATAGTAAATAAAGTTGAAAAAGGTTTTTAAGAAAAACGATTTAAATCGGCTTTAGAAACAAATTGCGTTAATTTAGTATTTAAATGTAATATTGACTGAGATTGCTGCCGCCATCGCGTTTCTCACATTTATTTTAATTATTTTTTTTGTTTGTTTTGCAGACTCTATTTTTTGATCTGGCAATAATCTCAGTTTTGAATATTATAATTGATAGTTTAAATATCTTCCGTATATCGAATCATTCCATAATTGCTTCCAATTTTACTTTTAAAATCAGAGGTGTACAAAACATACCTTTTTAACAGGTATAACAAGTATTTTGGTATTATTTGATAATACAAAAGTCAATCTGAACCATTCCCTGCAATGTTGCCACTAATAAAAATATTTGTGCCACCTCTCGCATATAGGACATTTCCAATTGATATAAGATCTCATTCATTCCATTTTGCGCTTTAAAATGACAACATTAGTTGATTTGTTATTATTATATGTTTATAATAGTTGACACGGGATCACTCATGCTCAATTTTTACTCAATTCCATACATACTCTATTATATTGTAATATATTTTATATAATTAAGTAATTTTAACGTTTTTAGCTTCCGATGTTGATGACGCCTGCATCATTGTAAATATTTTTATCCTTTTTTTAATGTAAGTAATATTTAAATGCGAATGAAATAACTGATCTTCGTAGATTTACGATAGTTTTAATTTTTTTTTTGTGTCATCTTTATTGTGCCAATGAGCAGATTTGAAAAGTGTAAACGTTAGTGAAACGCACAGAAATGTTACATGTGTATTACTAGTTGTAGAATAAATATATGGTTAAGCGAATTGTGCTTCCTAACTGCTTATATTTAAGCAATAAATGGCCCTAATACGTATAGGAATTGGCTAAAGTACAAAAGGATAAATTCGTAATTTTTCGATCTAAAAACCAAACTGCAAATTATTATTGTAATTAATTAAATACGTGACAAAACGAAGACTGTAAAGATAATTAAGTGCAAAAAATTATACTCATAAACGTAACTCCGTTTTTTTTAAAAATATTTTTGTGTGTGTGTAAAAAGAAATAACTCGGCATATTTTTGTGAAAACTTGGCACGTCTCTAATGCACTTTTGAGGCACTTTGTTACGAATAAAATAAATGAGAACGATCTTCAATCCGTGTGCCTTTTAATTAAGATGTTTGTAATTTAAACTATTAAATTAGTTTAGTTTCGTAGCAATAGTTAGTAAGCTTGTAAATATATTTTAAACAATTATTTTCATTGAAGATAATTGCATTTAACTTTAAGGAAAAAAATGAAATTTTAATAAATGTTCTCCAGTAATGACAATAAAGGAATAAAATAAACTTGGTCGTTTTATTATTCTCTGGTTTTAATGTGTTCCCGAATGATGCTTTCATATAAATTGAACACGTCAGAAACACAAAATAATCATACAAAAACTAAGAAGTAGTAAAAACCATATTTCGATGCTGACTTTTCGAAAACAGATAAATAAACAAAATAAGCTCAAAATAGATTGGGGATTTTTCCTGGAAAAAATAATGTCTTGCATCCTGGGTTCTGGGTAAAATTGTACCGAGGCAATATGTCATACGAAATTTCATCGCATTAACTCGTTTTCCTCAAAAACCAATAAAAAATTATTAATGTTCATTACGAAAGTGTATAGAAATCCAAGTCAACATAATACTATGGTCATGAATCTTTATTTAATTTAATTATTGAAATACATCCGCCATTCTTTTCCCATTTCGAAGGCAGAGACTAGAGGACGATATGAATATTTGAATAGAGAAACAAAAAAGAACTTTAATTCAATTTGAATATGCCAAACTATTTTCCGTTTAGCTGTCAATATTATTTCGGAATACCCTCGCTTTGTTCCACAATTAAATGTAACAATAGCTTATGGATTTGTAACAGTAGAAAACTAAAATTTTGCGAGAACCACAGTTAGTCACGGACAGTGTTATTCAATATTACAAAGAGGATATTGGAGACCAGTGTCTATTTATTGTTCAGAGATGCATTTTATATTAGAATCCGCCAGAAGTAATTGTTATATTTGTTTTAGTATTTAGTATGCTGAGAACTGTCGTTTGGAGATAAGCACGGAACATTTCACAGTGAGTTTTCATTCTATATTTTTCCAGATGTGTGTTTTATCGGCTGAAAATTGTGTAGATATATTTTTCAAGTGACTGGTTTAGTGTGTGTGAAAGAGATCGGCTAAGAAGTTAAGAAATTCGTTCATTATGGATGGGAACCCGCGATCACAAACTCAAATATTTATTTTAACCTTTTGACCGCCACGGTCGGCTATAGCCGACGAATGAAAAAGGGCCCAACACGCCACCGTCGGCTAGAGCCGACAAAAAATCGAATTTGAGATTTGGCGTCGGGGGCACATCGATATGTTTATGCTCTGGCGTTTAAAAGGTTAATATTTCTACCCAGTTCGTTTCCACCGCTTTTTAAGTAAGTATCTCCACCGTTTATTGCTTTACCCTGAATTTGGATGGATAAAAGGCAGCAATGGTAATGTTATACCACAGTCAATTCCCAAAAAGTCGAAATAAAATTGTAGTTAGGTGCCTAAACAATGGAAACAAACTTACGAGTACTCATCACCATTATCATATCAGCCGAAAGACGTCCACTGCTAGACATAGGCCTCCTTCAAAAGGGGCGTTTGTCAAACCTCATCAACTCAACCTAATCTACAAGTCCACTGCTGGAGATAAGCTAGTCCCAAGCTAAGCCACATCACCCGATCCTTCACATTCAGTTGGTCTCTGCTGGACACAGGCATCGCCCAAAGGTGAAGGGAGTTTTTGCCATAATCGCCACGCTTGGCAGGCGAGTTGGCGATCGCAGTGTAGCTGTTGCAAAGCACATAAATAAATGCTGCTGCCCATTCTCTGGTCTTCCTTAGTCGCCTCTTAGGATACCCACGGGAAGTGATGGGATGGTGTTATTTTACGTCCGACACCATACAGAACGAGTACTCATCTACTAGTATTTTATAGCAAATTTGTAAATTATTAAAAGAATAAGAGCAAAATACGAACAAATCACCATGTTTAAATTTGTACTCTTTCTACACAGTAAATTTTATACAAAAATGACATACATAAAAAGGCGCATCACTGTTGGAAACTGGTGGAGACTCCTTACTCCTCGTATTCTAAGGAGACGGATATTTTGTGAAGACTAAGGTCAGAAAGGAAGCTTATTCCCTGCTTTATTAGTTCTTTGCACAACCTGCCCAGACCTACTTTATTGTGTATTTTAATACTTGTAGTCTGATAAGAAGAGAGCTCGGAATAGGTAGACTATAATATTTACCTAATGTTCGTGGAAGTAAGTAACATAGAGTTGATAATACCTCCTGTAAAATCCCGGAATCATTACAATTAAAACCCGGGATTATAAAAACATGAACTGGACTTTGATTATAGCTACAAATTATTGATTTGAAGAATCAAAAGAAGAAAGAGTTGTTCGAAAACAAAGCTATTTAATTTAACAGTCGGAACTCTAAAAACATAATTAGATTCTTCAATATAATAATTTCGTTCAAATGTATACAAAGCGCAATAAGTAATTTGCAATTTCTTAAATCCCGGGATACAATCGTCATGTTTATGAATCCGGGATTTTAGAGGAGGTATTACACAACTCTATGTTACTTACTTCCACGAACATTAGGTAAATATAGTCTACCTATTTCGATCTTTGCTATTAAGTAACACTTTTTTGGACTAAAACTGTATTAACAATTTTAGTCCAAAAATATCAAAATGTAAGTATATGTCACCGGGGAATTGCAGACTCCGTAAGATTGTAAAAAAATTCTCGATATATTAAAAAATTGTTTTGTATACAATAAATAGCATCCAAATTCAATAGTTTCCAATATATCCGTGTCTTATTTAGAAAAAATAGTTAACAATTTCACGCGATATTTTACAATCTTACGGCGTTTGCCATTTTCCGGTGACATATACAAGATATAAACTGAATCTAAATATTAAACCTCATTTCTAGATCCACAATGAGCTCTCTCCAGCCCCGTGGCGGGTTAACATCCATCTGGTGTGCCGTAGCCGCTGCGATGGCCGCTCTAACAACGGCCACGACCATCGGTAACGCAGCCGTGTTGGTCGCGCTCAAGCGGTCGAGGACGGCGCCTGCGCATTACCCGCTGGCGAGTTTGGCCGCTGCCGATCTGTTGGTGGGACTTTTTATCCTGCCTGTCGCTGCTGCGAGGGAGTTGTTTGTGTTTCAGTTAGGTATGTACTGTATTTTAGGTATGTATTATTTATTTATTAGGCTCACGACATACAGAAATACTTAGTTTAAAACAATGGTGTGGTTTCACATTTTTTTACAGGCAACACATGTGCCAAAATGATAATGGGCTTAACTTAATTGTAGACAAAAATTATTCGAAGTGATACAATAAATACATAAAACTCTCATTTCGAAGGTATGCTGGAAGAGATTTCTTTAGAAATAAGCATCACTTTTGTACCTATTTTTCTGTTCCCTTCTTCTTATCTATTTGTTTAATGTGTGTACATAAACTGTTATATAAATAAATAAAAATCAAAACAAAACACAACAGGCCAGTCACATCACATTGTGCGTCAATTTGCGGAACTTGGTAAGTGAGTCTGCAAGCACGTCCACAAGATCGCTGCAACTTTTTACTAGCTAAGGTACATAACCGAGAACGGTTCTATGTAGTCGAGGGTAGAAACTATTTTTAGGTATGTACTGTATGTACATAAGTTGGTTATGTGTTTGTGTATGTTATGTTTTCTGTGTGTCTTCAAGGTTTTAGGGAAAAACTAGATCGTGAGGGGCTGTGTCTGATGATGCAATATTTACTGGTCATCTGGTCCAAATTATATTTTTAACTAGGTTTTGCCCACAGCCTCGTTTGCGCATATCCCGTTTTTTTCCCATTCCCGTAGGAATTTCGAGAAATCCTCTCTTAGTGTTCCCATACGTGTAGGGTAGCTACATACCAAATTTCAGCTTTCTACGACCAGTACAAGTCTGTAAGTTGTCTGTCAGTCAGTCACTCAGTCAGTCAGTAATAGAAGAATTTTAAATATTAGGATATTTATTTTTAAAGCTTGCTACCCCAACTTTCCAAATAAAACAGTTTTGCGGGATGTGCCACATAAAAATTATAAGACTTGCCAACTTCATAATACACCTTGCGCGTGCAATATATTCAGAGTGCTGATGGGGCTTCCCCGATTCTGTAGCGCATCAGGGATGTTCGCCGAGTCACAAGTGAACTGTTTCTATTCTACTATGCGAAAATGGTGCACATCCCTGGTGCGCAGGGTTCGGGCTAGTTTCAACGGCATCTTGAGGGCATTCGCGCAGAGGTTCGATTGTCAGTACCTGAACCATTGCTGTATGGTTCACTTACTGAGCAATAAAAACTAGTACTTATTATGTGTGTAATTTAATTAATGTGTGTGTGGGGTTTTTAATTGTATGTGTTTTTGTTTTTATTTTATTATTTGTAATGTGTTTGCAGCTATGATCCGTTGGTCGAAATAAACGTTATTATTAGTATTATTGAAGTGAAAACTTCTTTAGCGGCGTTGTGCACTTTATGGGATGGGTAAAAAATGTTAATCTCGCGTCAGGACACGTGACCTGGACGAAAATTCGTAATACGTAGGAAAAGTTCTGAAGTGTTAAATTTTTAATGTAATGTTGTGTTTGTGTACGATAGCGCAATAAAATATACTTACTCAGGAGCATCGTACTATTTGTTTTATTCCACTTTTTAAAACGGCGATATTTTTGCAATTAAAAGCGTCAACTTTCATCTTAACATTTTCAGACCCACTCATCTGCAGCCTCTGGAAGACGCTAGACATCATGTGCTGTACAGCATCCATCCTCTCCCTCTGCTGCCTCGGCTGGGAGCGCTGGAGCGGCATTACCGCTCCGTTCGCTCGAGCCAGGCGAGCGAAACGAGCAAGACTGTTCGCTGGGTTGGTGTGGCCTGTATCACTGGCTGTGGCGCTGCCTACTATCTTCATACCGTCTCCGAAAGCCTTGGGTCATGAGGAGAAGGGGTGTCCCGATAATACTAATCTGGGGTGAGTTGCTTTTGAAGTGTATTTTTTATTTTATTCTTTTGTATTTTTTCTTTTTCTCCAATATTTTTATTTCTTTTCTGGTTTTTCCCCTTTTTATTAAGACTTATTCTCAAAGCAGTATTCCCCGAATATTATTATATTATAGATATTTTTTTGAAAGATTCAGGGTTAGACCCGAGTTCCTCCAACCGATTTGGTGACCGGCAATTTACTGGCAACGCAATATGGTATTCCTATTGTATACTTAGCTCTTATTGAATTGAGTCAACATGGCATTCATAATAAAAATTACGATTGTCAAAAGACCACCTCAGACAGTAACCTACGTGGTTCTCATATGATTCGACCAGTACGGGTAATATGGACCTCTGAGTGACTGACCAAAAAAAATTAAACTGTAAAAGTGTTACTTTCTTCTACTCGTATCGTAATAAATAATTGTCATTTATTGTTTATCAGATGTGTGCAGCACTGATTGCAGTAGTAGGTATGAGTATGATAGGAGACGGGGCCCACCGAGGAGACGGGGCCCACCTACGAGACGGGGTCCACTAGTGCTAGTGCCTGCCAGGGTTGCGGAATTTGTTCGAAAGAGAATAGGAGGAACACGGATAGGTTTTAGTCTGTACAAGTCTGACACTGAGCCCAGAGCTCCGGCTCGGGGCGGAGCGGAAGGGAGTGTCAGACTAGGACACAGACAGGGAGTATCATATCTCTGCTCGGAAGCAGAGATATGATAATTTCCCATCTATGTATAAAATGAAAGGTATGAGTATGAGGGAATTCACATTTGACCAAGATGATAATAAAATTGGTAGTAAGCTCCCCATGTTCTCTTTGTTTTCAGCTATGTGTTCTACTGCGCTACCTTATCGTTCTACCTCCCCGCTATCGTGATGGTGACATTATACGCTCGGATTCTGTGCGCCTTATCCGTACCACTGCAGATTCGATCTCATCGGGGAGGATTACCATGCCCGGACACAGGACAAGCGGTAAAGTTATTATATTTTTCACTCACTTATGTATGACTAGACTAGCTGCCGCCCGCGGCTCTGCTCACGTGAATGTCGAAATTTACTATCCCAAGGGAACATACTCTCGGGATAAAAAGTATCCTATGTGTTATTCCAGACTATAATCTATCTTTCATCAAGATCCGTTCAGCCGTTCTGACGTGATTGAGTAACAAACATCCGTTCGTCCACCCAAACATACAAATTTTCGCATTTATAATACTAGTATAGAAGTATAGATTTGAGTCATTCTGTAATAAATCCATACACAGTAGAATCGGCTATGCTAGTGCTGGTGGATTATGGTCCGCTCCCTATCACAGTGAGGATGCATGTGTCCCATCAGTGGGAATGTTATGGGCTGATTATGCTGCCACATAGTAATAAAAACCTGCCAAGAAGTAATATTAAATTTTAATCTCTTGAGCTGAGATCTTTCCTTTGGTTTGCCACTTATTACTTCCCAGAATTTGATTCTTATTAGCGATAATTTCGGATAGTGTAATAATGAAGGCTGTGTTTTTATTTTTATTTTAAAATCAACCGTTCGGCTGGCTAGGAATACCGATTTTTGTAATATCCATTGATGCAGTTTCAGTTTTCATCAAAATCGGGCTCGATTTTCCTTTTAGTATTTTTCGGTATTCTTCAAAGTTTCGGATTTGGCCTGTCATGCACAGTTTAAAATTCACTCTGTTTATTATATACCTATTTATGTATTTTTTTTTTGGATTTCAGGACAAACCTCCAAAACCGGTGTTAAAGAGATGTGCCGCTTCAGACAATATTTGTTCACAGGAACATCAAACAATTGCTGTGTATGTCACATTTCCATTTTTTACGAGTAGGCAACTTTTCAATTTTATTTCAGCCATGCGACACTTGTTTAAGTTTTGTATTTAACATTATTATCATTTATCACAAGCCGATCAAAATTATTATGGGACGTACAATTTTTTTTCTTCCTTGTAGAAAGTTGTCCGTCTGCATGAGCAGAAGCAGTTTTTAAACTCAAACTAAAAGCATTTATTTCAATTAAACCATTACAGGCACTTTTGAATTGTCAAGAGGCTCTAGACAAGTGTCATTCTGACAGTGGAAGCGTGGCGAAGGCGGTTGCCAAAACGTCAAAAATGTATGGGATTGACAAACGCTGTCGAAATGTCACGTGAGCAATCCCTTATATTTTGGCATTTCGACAACCGCCATCGCTAATATAATGGTCGTTTGTCTAGAGCCTAAGGTCGGTCTGTCCAAAGAGATGAAGCTATTTGCACGTTCCAAAGCGTAGATCTCTGTGGAGAAGAACGTGCAAGAAACTCCACGGACACTCTTTTAAATCAATGTTTTTTACAATGATATGGTTACATCATTCGTGTGAAAATTAAACAAACGATGTAGAAAGACATACACAATCAAGCCTTAGCCAAAATATGACCACATCTTTCCGTTACGCCCTGTATTCTGTTTCTGTTATGTGTTTTCCTATTGGAATTTTGTGATTGATAGGGTCCCATCACCAAAGGGCTGTCACCTGAATCTACCTGAAGGATCTAAACCTGACAGCTGCCCAACTTCGCCTGTAAAACATGCTGGAGCACCGTAAGTGTACTTAATAACTCTCTGTACTTTGGTTCTTAACCATAGAAGCTTCCTTTTTTTTTTTTTAAGGATGGGAAACCATCAAATGACTTCTTCCGGTCTGGGTGGAGCGGAAGGGCGTGTCAGACTCTTACTGACTAAAACCCATCCATGTTCCTTCTAAAGCCCTTTGCGTTCCAGGGCCGCGGTGACTCTTTCGAACAGATTCCGCAACCCTGGCAGGAACCATAGCAGCTTACTAGAATATTTATTATAACAATTAGGTATTTTCTTTTCCTTTATGGGGAAAAGAAAGTACCTAATTGTGAGGAATTTCCTGATTCCATCATGTTATCGAGCAGACGTACCCACGCTTTTCCAGCTATGGATTGTGTACGTCAATGAAAGATTTGCGTTCATGTAGGTTTACAATACATACGTAAGTATTTAGGTTACGAGAAAATAAAGGGGTTCGAACTTTTTTGTATGGAGGCTGGCTTCGTCTCGGTTTGATCATGTTGATTTTTATATCAGGACGAAGCCAAGAGATTTATAGTTCTTTCAGAAATATTAATCTCCTATTATATATTTGGGCCTTCACTTGATGCATATAAAAAAAATATAATAATAATTTGATTTTCCTAAAACTAATAATTGTATAATCCATAATAAAAATATAAATTCTAAAATTAATAATAATTACATTTAATATGATATATTTGATTATTCCAATTTGTTATATTAGAATTTAGACACATATAACCGAATTGATTATTTTTTAATTTTAATCTATTTTTTTGTAATATTTCAAAGAAAAAACATAATAATCAAACATGTGATTTGTATTCAATATTGCAAAATTATTTTGTGAATGCATGGAATAAAAGGCTTTTTCATTTTTATTTTATTTTATATCTTTGGGACGGATCTGCCAAATACCAGCTTGATGCCCTTGAGTCAATTGAGAAACGAGCCAAGAGGATTATAGGCAATGATAGGCTCGTTCAGTCGAAGCTCCAAAGTCTTGAGCATCGACGCCGAGTTGCTAGCCTGTCGGTTTTCTATCGGTTGCATTTTGAGGACTGTGCAACGGAATTGCATAGTTTAATTTCGCCAAGCCCGTTCCATCATCGGACCACAAGACGTACGGCAATACGCCACCGATGGGAACACATTAATTGTGCGTACAGCTAAGGAGTGGAACTTCCTGCCTGAGTCTGTGTTTCCTGATAGCTACAACCTGGGAGTCTTTAAGTCAGGTTACTTCTAGGCAAGTGTGCTCCATCTTCGACCACATCATCAGTTACAGTAATAAGAAATAAAACATACACCTAGTTGTCCTTGTTCCTGTCTTTCCCTGTACTTACCTTGGTCAAAGAATAAGCATTGCCATACAACGTGGCAATGCCGCCAGTCTTTTGGGTACACTTCCAGTCGACAGCGATGCGGATGAATTTTTTGACGCGATATTTTAGGGTTAATTTAGTTAGGAGTTTTTATTTTTATTTCTAGTGTATACAGTTAGTTAAGTATTTAATAATAAAAATATATTTTTAAAGAGTTCAACCGATGTTATCGTAAATTCAAAGTCGCCTCAAAAAAATTCTATTTCTATAACTAAAGAAAAAAATTTTACATGTAGACCAGTTTATGTCCGGTATTTATGCCAACTTTAATGCTTTGTTTACAGTTGCTCCATCATCTCGCGGCAACAACGCGCCACCCGCACCATCATCCGGCTGATGGCGCTGTTCCTCGTCTGCTGGACTCCGTTCTTTGTTGTGCTGCCAGTTGGTAAGTGAACCATTTGTAACTACTATTTCAAAGTCAAAGAGTAGTTACGTCGAGCTTGTAGGCAGGTATTTGACTTTGGGTCAGAGCTTACAAGAATATGATTGCGATCTAACCGAATAAACTGGCATCAAACTTTAAGAGAACCAAGACCTACAGAAAAGTTAAAAGACTAAAGCTCAAGACTTGATAGGTAGGTACTATGACCGCTTACATGCCATGTTTTTTTTTTAAGGATGGGATATCATCAAATGACTTCTGCCGCTCTGGGTGGAGCGGAAGGGTGAGTCAGACTCTTACTGATTAAAACCCATCCGTGTTCCTTCTAAAGCCCTTTGCGTTCCAGAGCCGCAGTGACTCTTTCGAACAAATTCCGCAACCCTGGCAGGCTCTGGCCCTAGCGGGCCCCGTCTTCTATGCTGACATCTCTTTGAGGCGCGCGTGAAACACAACGCGCCTTCGACCCGGGCCTGGTGGTGATCGGACAGTCCTACATGCCATGCTACGGATTGATGTGGATGCACCATTGGTCGCTTGCATGACTAAATTCTATTATAACAGAACAGATGCTGAATGTCAATAAGTTGCATCAAACAAAGAAAAAAAACTTTGTGTGTCTTATTTCTTCGCCAGCGTTCTCAATACAGGGATTCACTATGTTATTACTAGTACGAAATATAAGTTGTGCTTAAATGATATTGATTTTACAAGTAGGTTAAACATAATACTTTTACACCTCAATCTTTTTTGGTAATTTTAAGCTAGATGAGGCCGGTGTTTCCTAGCTGACTACCCTGAGAAGAAACACCGAAACAAACTCAGAGGTCAAAGTCTCTTTTAAAGTCCATACAATCTGTACTGGTCAAATCATATGAGAACCATGTAGGTTAATGTCTGAGGTGGCCTTTTGAGGCAAGTGCCACACAGATTTGAGTGGTCCTGTCCAGACAGTGCAAGCATTTGTCAGTTATCACTTACGTGATGATATTGTGATTTGAACGTTTTATCCGACTTAAAAAAAAGAGGAGGATCTCAATTGGGCTGTGTTCTTTTTGTGTTTGTTACCTCATAACTCCGTCATTTATGAATCCATTTGAAAAAATCTTCTTATCTGTGAAGGGATACCTATATTATTATACTTTCCAAATGGTCCCATAGTAATTTCATCAAAATCGGTTCAGCAGTGAAGAATATGTTATCTTTTTGCTTTCCTGTGACTTAATTTCTAGTAGTGTTTTTTTTAATTTTTTACTAATCTACAAAAAAGAGAAAAAAAAATACAACCTTTACTGAATACTCATTATTATTTTCCAGATTCCGTGTGCAACTGCGTCTGGGACTCAGTCTGGCAGTGGTGCACATGGCTGGGGTTCACCAACTCGGCATTGAACCCACTAGTGTACGCAGCTGCGTCGCCCAGCGTCCGCCGCGCGCTGCAAGCTTCGCTGACGAGCTCGGTCCGACCGGAAGTGCCTTTGACACCTGTTAGGAACCGCTGAGGTGAGGGCTAAATTAAGCCAGTCTCTTCTGTCATTATCTCACCGTGTAAACTTAGGTGAAGTGAGCTGTCAATCCATACGAACAAGATGGAATTACAGCTTTTTTTTTTTTAAACGTTGCCCCACATTAGGAATTTCTCCTGTATCGTGGGTGCGTTTACAAACATATAATACTCAAACACACAAATAGCCAGACCCGGAACGACTATCTGTAGGCCATACAAATATTTTTTCCGTGCGGGAATCGAACCCGCGACACGCAGCGCAGCAGTCAATCACTCAACCACTGCGCCAACCGTGCCGTCAAAACAACAAAACAGCTCACTTCATGATTAAACCACATGTTCATGTCAACAGAATCGTACTGCAGGATGTTCTGAAAAGTGCTTCTGCCCATGAAAATGAACAACTTTCTTCAAGAAAGTCATAGTCACAACCCTTGTAGAAAATTGTGCCTCCTTACGAATTTTGGATCTGCTTTATGATAAGCTGATTTTAAAATGACTAGGTACCCCTTTTTGTTTCAAGCTATTGCTGCCAGGTCAAAACTCTCCTCTTTATGAGAGTTAGTAGGATACTCATCAGGCAGGCCCAGGGCGGATGCGGGTTGGTATATGCCAAATGCTTTTGATTTTTTGGTTCAAGGACATGCTCATGCCTCACGATGTTTTCCTTAACCAATTAACATTACCACTGTACCACCTCTGCTACCTGCTATACTAGTTGGGGAAATAAATTATTTAGTTTTAAAATAAATAATATTTATTTACACAATACATTCAACATTTGTGTACACTTCTTTGGCATAAACACTACCCATTTATTATTTAAAACAAATATATAAAATTGCACTCGCAAAATACTGTTTTATGTGGAATAATTAATCTACACTTAGAATTTACAAAGTTTTAACAACAACAATATTATTTACAACTTAAATAAACTTTGAAATAGACTACGAACGATGTAACAGCCTAAAAACTAAAATATTGTGCGAAATATTATTATTTTTTCTTACAGAAAATAAAATTGTTGTAATGTGCTGCTTAGTTTGACTTGAGTATGCACTCGGTAGTTATTTTCGAATAACTTATTATGTTTTTAGATCTGACAACATTTTTTTTTCACTTCAAGTTTGTTTTTCTTCCAGGCAACATTTACAGATCTTAATCTAACAACAAAAGACTGAAGCACTGGTCGATCAAATTTCCTACTATTCTGCCTTCGAATAATATCATTTTACCTTAAACAAGTCTACATAAAAACAATAATATATTAACAATCTGTACACATTCTATTTTTACAGCTGGTATCTCAAAATGGCGGCTATTGACAAAATGGCGGAAACGATTAATGAAGGGCGGGAGACCGTGGCCGCTCCGCCAAAGTCTTTGGCGTCTGGGGAACAGTTCTTGCATGTGCAGCGACCTGACAGACAGTAGCCTGGCTCGTTTTCTTCTGATACACATTCCTGAAATAGACAGAAACCGGTTTTAAATTCGGACTTCAGAGGAATGTTTATGGGAATTGTATTAAAATGGACTCATTTTAAAAATAGAGAAATATGACTATGTTTTTTTAAGTTGCTAGGCCCAGTGCCATTTAAGGATATTGAAATTAAATTATATATATATTGTGTTAGATTTCAAAATTATAACAAAAGCTAAAGAATTGGCTCTTATTTACTTTTCCCTTATCCCTGAAACTTTATAACGATGGTTAGTTACGACATGAGAATAAACCTTAGGAGCAAACAAACCCTGTAATAGGTACAAATTCCTACAGTATTTTTCACTATATCTGCTGAGACCGATCCGAACTTATTTTAGTCGTGAAAACCTGTAGTGTAGACAGACCGCGTATCGGCAAAAACGCCCCAGTTAGATTGACCGACCTTTCAAAGGTAGCTGGCGCGGACTGCATGCTGAACTCTGGCCTCTGGCTTGTGCCTAGAGTCGAGGGTTTATTTGATTGATTAATACTACATACCTCATCCCTCCTACACTCCTGTCCCGGTCTCCTCCTATGCCAGCACCTGGCAGGGGTGCCAGCAGGGCGTGCGCTGTAAGCACAAGCGCAGGCGCCTCCCAGGCACAGCGCGGCGCCCGGTGACCTCGCATCTGGTAAGCCGGCCAGACCGTCGCATTGGACGTCGTATTCACAGGATTGGTTGAGTTCTTTTACGGCTGTGAAGAGGAACAGTTTATTAGAAAATTAGTAAAATCTCGGAATTACTCATGTGTGTTTAAAGATAATGCCTAAGGTGTGAGCGAAACGTATATATGTCACCGGAAAATAGTAAACTCCGTAAGATTATAAAATAACTTGAGAGACTGTAAATTCTCGATAAATTGTCAACTAAACATTTGGAATACTATTTTACGCATCAAAATTTGACAATCTATAATCTCGCGAAGTCATTCCGAGAAATTGTGGACTGACATAAACTGGCGACCAATCAGCTGTCTGGTCTACAATTTATCTGTTTTGGTGTGATAGTTAAATTGGAAATTTGGCCCCTCATTGGTCTTAGTTTTCTCTGAAAAGACCAATGAGAGCTTTGTTTCCAGGTTTAATTTCACACGAAAACAGATAAATTGTAGACTTGTGCTCTGATTGGTCGCCATTTTATGTCAGTCCACAATTTCTCGGAATGACTTCGCGAGATTATAGACTATCAAATGTGATGCGTAAAAAAGTTTTCCAAATGTTCAGTTGACAATTTATCGAGAGTTTACAATCTCTCAAGTTATTTTATAATCTTATGGAGTTTGCTATTTTCGGTGACATATATAAGCATTAAGTCAAGAGTCTGTTTGTATTGTCTGCATAAATAGGTATGTATTCAGTTTTTTTTTTATATTCCCTACAAGATTTTTGTACACATCTAATAAAGTGAATCATCTTAATCGAAGCCCTAATTACCAAGTTCTATAACCCTGACCTAATATAACATAATCAACTGCAGTTAGATCCAGCCAATTAATTTCCCCTTTATGTAAATTACCTACAAAATCGAATAAACTAAACCTTGGCCCTAATAAAATGCTAACCACGTTTAAATCAATCTGGTAAACTTGGTGCAAATTGCATGTAAACATCAATTAATTCGGCCCTAGAAATTAAGAGCACAGTTAGCATCCCACTGAATCAAGGGCGTGTCAATTAGCATAGTGGACGCTATTGAACTTTGTTAGGAATTTCAAGGTTTGTGTAAAGAATCGCAATTAGTAAAAAGGGGAAAGAATACACCGGGTACATCACTATCAATGTTCTGTATGGTGTCAGACGTAAGAGAATAGCACCATCCCATAACTTCCCGTGGGTCCCGTAAGAGGCGACTAAGGTACTCACCAGAGAATAGGCAGCAGCATTCTCTGTGCATTGCAACATCTACACTGCGATAGCCAACTCGCCTGCCAAGCGTGGCCTCTCTCAAAGGGGCGACTAAGGGACTCACCAGAGATTAGGCAGCAGCATTCTCTGTGCATTGCAACATCTACACTGCGATAGCCAACTCGCCTGCCAAGCGTGGCCTCTCTCAAAGGGGGGGAGGCCCCTTTGAGGGAGGTCTATGTCCAGCAGTGGACGTCTTTTGGCTGATATGATGATAATATGCTATCAATGGCAAAGTGGCTAGAATGCCACGTTGAATAGCAATGCTAATTCTTTTAAAATTGCATGAAAGTCCAAAAACAATACTTTAAAGGTTCCGAGGCCTGGGACGGACGTGTGTGAATGAGGCACAACCCCAATATGTGTCATTTTCAAACTAAATAAATGTAAGCGCCAATATTTTTTTGAGCTCCTGACGGACCACGGTTACGGCCCAGAGTTTCTAAGCCCGAAGTCCGTAGTTTTGGGCTTAGTTGCGGACGTATTCTAGTCCGTATCACCTAACCACTAAGAATTAATGACAACACACCCGAACCGAACCCGAACTAATCGTAAGTCCGTAGGTGTTACAGAGTAAAATACGCCTGCAACTAAGCCCAAAACTACGGACTTCGGGTTCGGGTGGATGAACCTTAACTCTCTTTATTCGGTTCTATGTTCCTCTACCAGAACTAAGAATGTTCCAGCTTTTCAAGAATCAATGCCACTCACATTCCACACAGGAGTTGGTACCATTATGCGCCACCCAGTTCTCCCGGCAGCGACACGTGCCCCTGCACTCAAGACCTGCGCCTGCGCATTGCAGTTGATCTTCACACTCCTCGCCTAGCGTAGCGTCGCGGACACATCTGGAATAAAATGACGTTTGAAGGTCTAATGATAGCATATCAGGAAGGTAAAATTGATCTCATTTTCCTATCAATTACCTCCTATGGCCCTCATATTGTTTGTATACGATGTTCATGACAACGTCATAAAAAATCTCTAATTTGAAACTTCGAATATGGGTTCTTTTCTCATCCAAAGTGCATTAAAAGTTCATTAGAACACCAGCATCAGACAGCATCAGTGTTACATATCGCTGAAATGGGCGTTTTTAGCGCAGCCCTGAGGCTCACAGTTTTTGCCATACCAGTTTCTTGGGGTTCCGAACATCCGTAAAAAACGGAATCCTTATGGGATCACTCGGGTGCCTATCTGTCTGTCTGTCACAGCCATTTTTCTCCCAATCTACCGTATCGATTCTGTTGAAATTTGGTACACATATGAACTTCTATGAGCCAATACGAAAGCGTTACATAAATAAATAAATTTTAAGAATGGGAGTGTCACTTTTGGGAGATAAACAAGAAAATTTACAAATTAAAAAAAAAATTGTACCGTGTGACATCTCAAATCAAAGGGCTTATTGTGAGGGTTTGAAATATATTTTTGTTACCAATTTTAAAACAGTTTTGAAGTTATTCGAGAAATTAGACGAAAAATTACCATTCCCCCACTTATCTCCAAAACTACTGAGCCTAAAATTTCGAAAAAAATGCTGATATATTCTTTACCGATATAAAAACTAACTTGTTACAAAAATTAAATTCATTCGGAACCACGCCCACGCGAGTCCGACTCGCACTTGGCCATTTTGTTCTTTTGTTACGTCTATGTACCGTGCGTATTTCTTCATGTGCTAAATGCTACTCTTTCTTTATCTACTGATCTATCACTTGCCAATAAGTACACTGTAACAATTTTCCATAAGGAAAACGAGCACTGATCTCCTCACTTATACCTTGCGTAGAGGATTTATATTTAGATTTTCCTCCACGATCCTAAGGCTTTGACATCATATTTCTTACAAGACCCATTAATATAAATGCGTCATCGGATTACTGCCAACATTGTAAAATTGAAATACATCTTTACTAGATTGTAAAATCTACATTGTAAACAGGTTTTTTTATTGAGATGAGTTTGCTCTTGACTCTAGTCTAGGTCATAGATGACAGAGACAAAGTCGACGATGGAGCGAGCTTACCCAGAAGAAGCCTGTTCACTCTAATTTTGAAGAGATTAGGTTTGAAAACACAAACGCAGGCAGAGAGTTCCACTGCTTTGCTGTGCGTATTATAAAAGACGTTTGGAAACGTTTAGTGCGAATTGGTGGGATAGCAACAAGGTAGGGATGGTAACTTGTCGTGCGTCTAGATGTCCGAATCCAATCCAAATCCAATAATTTCCAGTATCCGTGTCTTATTATAAACTTACGGCGTTTGCAATAACCCGGTGACAGAAACATATTTATTTATTTATGATAAGCACACCGACAGCACTGTCACTTATAATTCAAATAAAATTACATTCAAAATCGGCATTTCAGTAACCATGCAAATGACAGGTATGCATGACATTGAACATAATGAATATTAGAGACAAAAAGAAAAACGAAAACTGCTTCCAGTAGGTATACCTAAATCCTGAACAATACAAAAACAAAACAATTTGAGCTATTAAGACGTACATTGTTCGCACTGTTTGAAGAGGGAACGTCTGTATGAAGCAAAACTCATAGAGAAAACTTCGATAGGGTAATCCGTCAAATTAGACCTCATTATATAACCTTGCCATACGTGTTATATTCATAGATAACCTTTGTACCAGAGTTCTACCAACCTTGTGCCATTATCCCTTGGGCTGAACTGCAGCTGACAGGTGCAGTATCCTCTGACGCAGTAGGCCTGGCGCTCCGGACCCTGGTCTCCTAGGTAGCAGTTCTGATCCACCACGCAGCGGTCGCCAATAACTAGAAACATATTTTATTATTGAATCAAAGCATTAGCCATGATACAGAGTATTTGTCTGCTTGATAAATAAGGTGTGAATGATAAACTTGAAGAGATCAATTCTACTAAATATTATAATCTATAATAACATAATGATTAATGAAGCTGAAGAGTTTGTTTGTTTGAACGCGCTAATCTCTGGAACTGCCAGTCTGATTTGGAAAATTCTTTTTGTATACATATATATGATAGCTACATTCATGAGTAAGGTATACAAGAAAGGAAAATTCGTACGGGAACGGGAATAAACGAGATATGTGCGTGTACGAAGTCGCGGGCAAAAGCCAGTTTGTTATTAAATTTGGTAATCGGGTCAACCATCGATCGTCGATCGATGCCATCATCCATTGGTAGAATGGATTAGTCAACGTCGATCGCTATTTTCTACTATATCAATCGATCGATCGCTGATACTCGTGGAATAAATTAGTCGACGTCGATCGATAGTTTCTACTTCTTTCTTCGATCATCGAAAGCTACCACACCAATCGATCAACATCGATCGATGTCGATCGATCGATTAGTGTAGTAACACCTTAATGCAACCTACCTAACAAAGATTCACACACACTCGTATATCACTGTGGCAGATGCAAGGAAATAAGTCATTATTCCATCGTAGCGACGGTACTGCACCGTACGTCGTTATTTTCCAAGAATAACACCTATATCAATTGTCAATTAGGATATAGATTCGTCGCCAAATAAAAATGTACCGATAGGTCAAGTGGTTTTTAGAATCGCCACAGCGATCGACAACCCTTTTCATGGATGTCCAAATAAATCCATACGTCCATTCTAATATTAATTTTAAATGCGAAAGTAACTCTCTCTCAGTCTGTCTGCCTGTCGGTCTGACTGTTTGTTGTTACCTTTTACCGTCTTAACGGCTAAACAGATTTGGATGGGTAGACATGAACTTTTGATTACTGGAATGAAGTCTCGACATTCGTAGCGATTTCGGTAATATCTATCGAATAATACCTTTGTCATGACTACCGAATAATATCGTTACGCTTAGCGGGTTGTCGAAATTAAGCGCTAGGTATGCAAAAATTCAGTTAAAAATCAGAAATTTGACGTTTGCTAGCGATGATATTCGCTGGCTTTGAATGAAGAGACTGTCGAATATCGGTATTTTCAAATCATTAGGACTTATCGACTGAATCCGGTCGGTAGGCGATCGATAACTATGTCAAGACTTACCGCCCTGAGGTATGTTCCCTTGGGATATTTTTTTTTACTTATACACGGGCATTGCAAAAACGAGTTAGTAAAAAAATAAAAGCATAGGTTGACTGACTCAATGCCACTTTGTGTATTGTCTAGAGTCGGGTCTCAGACCATCTGTTAAATATGCATATATATATCGATATGTTTTAATATAAACCCCATCACTAGAATGCATTGGTGGTGCTGGAAAGACAATAAAATTTAATTTTTATGGTATTCCCGATAGAGCACCAAGCAAAAATATTGATTGGTGCTATAATGGGAATAGTTTTAGTGCTCTTAAAATCGGTGCTCTAACGGGAATACTCCATATGATCTATGGAAGTTCAGGGAATCTATCGTGCCTTGTATGTGGGTTGCCCCAATAACATCAGATACTCACCGGCAGTCTCATAACAGCGATCATCCTCGAAGTGCGCGGTGGATGCGCAGGCGCACACTCCGTTGGCGCACTCGGAGTGGATGCCGGTCGTCGAGTGACACTGGATGTGTTGCACGCATTCATCGCCAATGCGGGCCTCTGGAAGGTAAGGGAAAAGGAATAAGTTAAGGTTGAAAATGTTTACTATTTGCGGAGTGATGTAGAGGATAGAGGGACATGTCGTGGAAGAGAAGAGAAAGAGAACGGAAGAGAGAGTGCACCTGTGTTTGCACACACTTGTGTACTATAATATGTCCCGCCGATGGCTAGTCTCGGTTGAGATTGGCCGCCATGGCCAAAATCAGTCAGGAGGACTATATATTTTCGTTATCAGATTGAGGTAAGTACATGGAAGCCCCGAGGGGTGTTAAATTAAAGTTTACAGCGATTCCAAACACCTGGCGGTCTCTGAAATGCAACGTCTAGTTGATGTCCACGATGTTAACCTCAAACAGATTTCTTCAGCCCCTCAACGGCCCAACTTAGGAACAAATAATAAAAACAGTATGGTTCTATTAGTCGTGGCCGAGGTAATGTCTGGGAAAATGAAACCTACTTGGTAGACGACGATGATGGTCGCATTGTGCAATGGTAGGAGAATGATGTTGCATCTATGGACGGTAAAATTTATACAATGTGTAACAGAATAAACGCAGTATCTCTTAAGGGGTCATTGTACTCATCATTATGAACAACTTTTACTATGGGACCAACGCTGAAATCGCGAAAAACAATCGACTCTCCCATACATTTCTGTACGCATAAATCGACAAAATGTACTGAACAGCTGATTTTTTTTCGCGATTTCGGGTTTGGTCCGGCTTTCTTTTTTCTTTCTTTCTAAATATTTTTAGTTATAAACGAATGTAATAAAACTGAGCTGACCTGGCAAGTTCTGGCCCGGTCAAGTTACATGCAAATTGTTTTGAATGGAACTACTAAAAATGCTGTCAGTTGTAATGACATCACTTAGCATCTTTTGTACTTGACAATAGCATTCGCAAAGTCCTTGAAGACGCTATTTTATTTCGAAAGTGTTAAGATTATAAGGTATTTTCTGTGTTAAAAATTGTTGGTGAAACTAAAATAAAAAGAAATAAAAAAATCTGTACCTTTCAAGCATCCCTTGTGCGTGCTGTTGACAGCAGCGTACACGAAGCCATCCTTGCAGACGCAGTAGCTGCCCAGTCGACAGAACGCGTTGTCGGGGCAGTCCATGTCAACAGAGCACACGTTTCCTGTCCGACCTGGGGGAGGAAGAAACCATTTTAATTGCAAAAATATAAGTATACAGGGATTACAGGGTGAATTTTAATAATGTGCGTGAATGACCAAATCCGAAACCATGCGGAATATCTAAAAACGCTGAAAGGAGTCTCGAGCCCGATTTTGATGAAAACTAAAACTTCTTTATTGGAATTTTGAAAAGCCGGTTTTCCTAACCAGAAAACGAACCGGATGGATTATAAAAAAAAACATACCCAGTGTTATTACACCATCCGAAAGTGTCGCTAATAAGTATCAAATTCTGGGAAATAATAACAAATGGCAAATTAAAGGAAAGTGCTCATTTTTTAACAAACAAAACACTGTTTATTTTAACTGACAAATTTTTCAAAAATCTGTAATGCCGTTTTGAAAACGTAAGTTTTCTGGGGATAAAACTCTTTTTCTCGTATAGGTAGTATCTTCCCAAAATGGGCTCCTAAAGATCGATTCCGTTTGCACATTCGTAGTTCCGTACCTACGTTTTGCCGATTAAACTTTTTAGTTCTTTGAGACCTTTGAGCAATAACATCAAAGACGGTTTAACTTGACGGCTAACTTAGTGTTAATGAATTGCATGACAATTTGATGTGATCATTTTAACCATGTACCAATTCTTTCATTCTTTATTGTACACCATAACAGCTTATATTAATTCACAGTGATTTAAATAGTTAATGTACAAAGGCGAGATTAACTCAAAAATGAGTTTTCTGCCAGCAAACCAACTTGTAATATGAATTTTGTATGCCTCAATGGCGCGACAGAGAACCTGTAACTAACAAAACATCTTATGAACCTATGGTCCACAATCAATGGGGAATATGCATGCATTTTTTTATTTGCAAAATTAAATACTTATTATCTCTAGTAAATAATTATGAAAGATTTTTTAAAACACCTTCATCAGTCATCATCTGCCTAGCCTTTTCCCAATTATATTGGGGTCGGCTTCCAGTCAAACCGGATTCAGCTGAATACCAGTATTTTACGAGGAGTGGCTGCCTACCAGACCTCCACAACCCATTAACTGGGTAACACGGTACTCATTGGTAAGACTGGTGTCAGATTTTCTGGCTTCTGACTTTCCGTAACGACCGCCAAAGATCTACAAATGACAGCCGGGCTTCATTAGTGTTGAAGTTATTAAGCTTCAAAGTTGACAATTAGAAAGAGAAGTCCGATACCAACTCTGACGTCAAATACTATGACGCCTATACAGCTGTCATTGAAAACAAGGTTTTCGCGAGAGGGACAGCTATATTCGTTTAAAATAGTTGTATCTCGTTTGTTTTTCGTTCAATTTCGATTCTATTTTCACTGTTAGTATTATATTTTTGTATATTTCTAGATAAACTGTTTGGAAAATAAATATTTTTTTAATGCATATTCCCTATTAGGTATTTGAATTTAGTTAATGACCTACTCTATTTTAAAATCGAAATTATTCAAAGAGACACAAGTCTAGTGTAGTAAGTAGTTAAGTATTTACTAATACTGTGCCATTACACAGTCATACAAAATTCGGGAAACCTAATCTATCTAGGCTAGTATTCAATGTCTATTTACTTTGTCTTAACATAAAGCTAAGATACACACAAATAAATGACTAACATAAAATGACGAATTTTCAAACAAAGACTGATTGTCTTATAGACTACATTCTACAATCATAATTTCAGCTTCGTGCCACAGTTTACGTCATCAGCAGAGATCGGAATAGGTAGATTTTTTTACCTAATGTTCGTTGAAGTAAGTAACATAGAGTTGATAATACCTCCCCTAAAATCCCGGCAACCGCTTAGGGGTCTCGTCGATGCGCATGGTTGTGTGAGTGTGCCGTTTCGAGCGTTTGTAGGTAGTTTCCATACTGTTCATATTTATACTGTGGTTTTAGTCGGGAAATCTGACACTTCCTTCCGCTCCGCCCAGAGCTCAGGAGTCATTTGATGATTTCCCATCCAAAAAAAAACTTCACACAAAATTACGAATTTTTAAATAGAGACTAATTATCTAATAGACGACCAGCATCATTTTTGCTTCGTTCCACCAATGACGTCAGAAAACTTCTAAAAAATATT
Source organism: Mamestra configurata (assembly GCA_002192655.3). NCBI lineage: Eukaryota > Metazoa > Arthropoda > Insecta > Lepidoptera > Noctuidae > Mamestra > Mamestra configurata. Next base: position 339,215 of record NDFZ01005188.1, read on the forward strand.
GCTGAAATAAATTAAATTGATAAATATGCCAATTTTTTTCTGTCATCGTTGGCACAGTCTTTTGTTACAATTAACTTAAGTTATTCTGCCGGATTCGCTTGAAGATTTGTCTTCGAGACATGATTTAATGGAAAAATATGTAAATTAGTTCGTATTTTAACGAGATCACGTTGTATTTTGTCGGCGAGATAAATTTGAAAAGGATTCAAGTGTTCGACTTTTTTCATTTAACATATTTGAAGTTGCTGGAACAAAGCAAATGATCTAAAGATATTAATTAGCAGCTGGATTATGGAAACTTTCTCAAACGAACGAATTCCATTCTATTATGTGTGTATTCCTGATGGACTGTCCTCAATTATATTGTGTTTTTTCCTTTCTTTTCTTTCCATTCAGAATCTAAACTAATATTATAGGGAATTAAAATGTAGGATTGAACAAACAGTTCGAAGTTTAATAAATGACGGGATTAACCTGCCCGGGCATTTGGAATTGCAGCCTAACCCAGCTATTTAGAAAAGCATAAGGAAAAGATAAATGATAGAGCAAGCGAAGCGAGCTCGAATATTCTAGCTCCGCTTTTCTATCCGCTATTCTAGCTCCGCTTCGGGATGAATGCAATTTTTGCCTTTCATACAGAAATAGGAGTCAAATTGTGGACTTAAGCTGGATCGTTTGAGAATGTAGAATGCGAATGCAGAATAAGAATGTAGAGGGAGCGCAGTGAGCTCGAAAATTTTGTTGCCTCGAAACAGCTTTTTACTAATGTATTTCGGCCTTGAATGGGATTTTATAAAAAATACTCCTTACAAATTTGTGTAATTGAAAATGTAGTATTTTGCGTACCCACTACTTATATTATTTTTCTATAGTGTATGGTACAATTGACTAAAATGTAGATACCGAATACTATCATATGGGTGGCAACCCTAGTCATAGGCGACTGTTTATGCCATAAAAATGCATGGTTACTGAGGAATAGGCCTCGGGAGAGAACCAGCGGCAAAAGCCTAGTACTGAAATATTAATTATTTCTTTGTATTACTAAGAATTAAAAAAAATCCGAATCACGAAGTGTTCTGTACCATTATCTATAAAAACGAAAAAATCATGTCTGTAGTATCGATATTTGTTGTTATAGCGGTAACAGAAATACATCATCTGTGAAAATTACAACAGTCTAACTATCACGGTTCATGAGATACAGCCTGGTGACAGACGGACAGACGGACGGACAGCGGAGTCTTAGTAATACGGTCCCGTTTTATCCTTTGGGTACGGAACCCTTAAAACATAAACACATTCTGTCTGAGCCTGTGCCTGACAACAGCACAGCACTATTTACACAAATCTCACAAAGAAAACTGTAAAAGCTTTATTCTTTTAAAAATATTTAAAAGAATAAGCTTACTTACTTATAAAATATTTATTCTTTCTTCAGTCCAAATGACAACAAGGAAATGTTAATATTATCAGTCATTTCGCGATAACTTTGTTTGCACTACAGTGTAATCGCTGAACAAACTATTGCGAGACTTGCCTATTTTATGGCTCGGCAGTGTACAGTAGGTATATTTTTTGTACCTTGAAGGTTGTTTTTTTTAGGCATTGTTTGCAAGGTTGCTCTATTTTAATCCGTCTGATAAATTAGATTGTTTTAAGGGAGTTTTTTATGACTTACTCGTAATTGCAAACAAAACAGTGGTGTAGGTAATTCTGAGGTGGATTATGTAACGAAGGATATGTTTTTGTAAATGATATTCATACGACTTAGGTACTTTAAAATCTAATTTAGAGTTGTAGGTTGCAATTGCGGCGGTAAGGCCCCTCTTTGGAGAGTGGTTAGTGGGCAGGGTTGCGGAATTTGTTCGAAAGAGTCACCGCGGCCCTGGAACGCGAAGGGCTTTAGAAGGAACACGGATGGGTTTTAGTCAGTAAGAGTCTGACACGCCATTCCGCTCCACCCAGAGCGGAAGAAGACATTTGATGATTTCCGATCCTTACCAAAAAAAAGGGTTAAACATAATTTTCAAAAAAAAACCTTAAATTCAAGCTACCTATAAGTAAATACAGTTTCTAGATTGAAGACAAAAGTTAGATTAAAGTAATCAAATATTTAAAAAGTCTCGTCTAAAAACTAAACAAATTAGGTTAAGCCACTTTAAACCATGAAAACAGTGTTAATAAAATCTTAAAATTACTTTATAAATTGTTCCAAAAAACAAACCAAGATACCGAATCTTATTAATATCGGTCGAGCATCACAAAAGAGATTAATATAGTCATCCGTGCGAGACAGAAGTAGTTTAGAATGAATGACAACTCAGAATATTGGGTTAAGAAAGATATACAGACAATAAGAAAAAAATAATTTATTCCTACATCTGAATTTCGGCTGTTACTTTGATAAATACTTAACTAACTATAGTATATAGTTGGTTAAGTATTTTTTTAGTTTATTTAACAAGAGCAGATTTTGTATTATTAAAAGTTCAGATGAACCTATCCAAGTTGTATCTAAGTAGTTCAGTTATTATGTGATTGATTATAATAAATAAAACAAACGGAAACCTATTTTGTTTTGTTCATAGTGTGAAATTGCCCTATGAGTTCCTTTTTGTTTCTTTTTTGTAACACTTTTCATTTTTGTAACGAAATTCACTTTCGTTTCCTTTTGGTGACTGTACAATTTATTTTAATATTACCCATACACTAGAAATAAAAATACAAACACAAGAAACACAAGATAAATTCACCTGTTAGGCAGCTATAGCTTATACTTAGATAATAAACTTTATTCCATAAATACTTAACTAACTACACATCCTACACCCAAGGGTTGACTTTTAAAGAATAAGCATTGCCATACAACGTGGCAATGCCGCCAGTCTTTTGGGTACACTTCCAGTCGACAGCGATGCGGATCAATTTTTTGACGCCATATTTTAGTGTTAATTCAGTTAGGAATTTTTATTTTTATTTCTAGTGTATAACTATAACTAGAAATAAAAATAAAAACAGCTAACTAAATTAACACTAAAATATGGCGTCAATATATATAAAATATACGTCGTGTATAACTAGCACACTAAGCGAGAGTGTAGGTAGATTTCTTTGAGTGAAATATTTTTTGAAAAGGGACAGTAATTCCTGAGATTACCTCTTACACGCACGCAAACAATAATACCTCTTCATGAATATTTTCGTTCTGAAGAAAATATAATTATATGAAAATTAATTCAGTGATAAACAGCTATTATATAGCCTGGGCTACTTATTATCCTGAAATCATACACCTCTCCTGTGTGTACTACAGGAGCGAACCCGCGAGAATAAAATAATCTGAACTATAAACCCACCAAAGACAGCTGCTACAAAAGTCACAAACAATTTTTCACTCCGCAACCATAAAACCACCGTTATACGAGTACGAAACTTTATTAAAAATTAGAGAGTTGAAAAAAAAAAACAATTTCCTCCGGTCATTCGCGGTTTTCGATTCTCCCCGGCCGTTTGCAATTGATGCTGCGTTTAGTGTGATGCTTCGTTTAGTGAGCGGTCGAGTGCGACAGCGCAAGTTCGAGTCCAGTTCAATTGAAACGAATCGAGTGTTGCCAATGGTTCATAACGGTTGATATCGCTGTCTTCAGTTGCTGTTGATACAATGGAATGTTGGTATTGAAGCTTATTCTTAATGTTACCTCTGCTGGTAGTACTTTTTTCCTATAAGTAGCCTAATCTGGGTGCATCGTCATCACATAATATTAAATTAATTTTTGTATACCAAATATTGTAAAACCATTATTTGAAAAGAGTAACTACGGAGTTTCTTGTCCGTTCTTCTCCATAAGAATATACCTTTCTGAATGGACAGTAGAGTCACTTTATTAATTTAATACTATTATTTTACTGAACTGTAAATAATGACGTTCAAAGGGCCGTTAAATGGTGGTTTAAATAAACGCTTTGACTTTGTTTATAACTATTGGTTTTTACTATATGACTATATTTACTATTTGATTGGGTTAGATTAAGCTACCGATTCAATTATCTCATCGGATTCCATTCGATTTCTTTGACGTGACGCATATCCTGTGACGGAACTTCCAACTTTCACTGTTTTTAGGGACGGGTCAAGGTTGTAACATTTGGCAAGATCATTTCTACAGCCGCCAACCTGGGTTCACTTTCGCCAATGAGGTTTCCAGATTGATCACTGCAGTATGTTTATAAAAATCATTTTGCTTTTTAGAAATACAATTGATATTTTTATTGCACACATGTAGTGTGTGTGTTACATAAAAGGGAACCAGCACCAGATATGAATCCGGTTTCGGATATGAAAACAATTAACACTAAAAATACAACCGACTTCCACATAGACACTACAAAGTTTCAAATAACTTTAATTTCGAAAGTCGGTGTTTTTGGTTGTTTCTTCGTATTTTGACATGATTTCCGAAATTAAAGTTATTTTGTAGCGTTTTTTTTTTACAAAATAGACGCAATTTCGTTAACTTGGATGACATATTTTTTCCAGCTGTTGTGAACTGAACCGATTTTGATAAAATTTCTATGGGACTAATCTGAAAGTATATCCTTTCAAATAAAAAAAGAACTTTTCAAATCGGTTCATAAATGACGGATTTATGAGGTAACAAACACACACAAAAAAAAAACATGCAACCGAATTGAGAACCTCCTTCTTTTTTTGAAGTCGGTTTAAAAGAGACTTTAATTTTGTCTGTACAAACTTTGAACTCTGAATTTAAAAAAAGTCTATCACACAGACGTTTGCCTGCAATGTTTTGTTGCACACACAAAATTCTGTAATACCATAACCATAACTAAACACCTGTCCCGTGACTCACGGAGCCACTTATCAGCACTAGCATCGTCCAAACACGTCGTCGTAAGTAGGTAGGTAGGTAGGTACCCTCGCCTTGCCCTCCTTACGTCACTTATCAAGTAAGGCAAGACTGCAATTGGCTAATATGTCTGTACGCATCGGTATTTGTGAAGGAAAAACTTTTGAGCACGTGTGGGGAATTTCTATGGATCCTCTGTAACACCTAAGAACAAGGGTAATGGGGAGAGGAATTTTGGCAAACATTGAGTTGGCCCACACTAGGAATTTCTCCTGTATCGTGGTTGCGTTAACAAACACTACCAGTTCCTTCTGTATAAGTCATTTGTAGAGTTCCCATAAATAAAAAAATATAGAGCTCTTGATAATGGAACAAATTTTTGAAGTGAAAACTTTTTTAGGCGAGTTCAGCACTTTTTGGTCACCGGCCGCTTTACATGAGCTATATGTATACTGTGTACATGTGTACTTTTTGGGTGAACAAAAATCATGGAACTCGCGTCATCGTCACCGAACGCTTTCCATATTCAAAAGTAATAATCTAATAGCTCGACGATACAATTCACAAGTTACTTAGTTTACACTCCTATCGGCCCCAAAGACTGCCACGCATGTTTTTTTTTAGCCATAAATAAGAGTGAATAGGTTACTTCTAGGCAAGCGTGATCCATCGTCGACCACTTCATCGATTTCACCAGGTGAGATTGTGGTCAAACACAAGCTTCTCAATAATGAAGAAGTCGGTTTAAAATACAACGCATTTTTTCACTTTTCATATTTTCCACTGACAAATCTCCTCATGTATAAACAACTACTCGCAACAACTACTAGTATCGGGGGTACACCGCGAATTGCAAAGCCGACGGTGCCGTGTTGGGCACTTTTTAATTTGTCGGCTATAGCCGAACGTGGCGGCCAAAGGATTAAACTGCCTCCTACAACTAGATCAACAAGTCTACCATCGCGTTTCTCTTCACAATAAACGATTAAGTATGTGGGCAAGGAAATGGGAAACGGATGATTGACGCCGTGAGAGAGTATGTAACACACTTATTGTGTTAATTTTCTTTAAGTAACTTTGCTTTACATAATAAGCGTTACAACTTGTTAACAATGGTTCCTATTGATCGGTAATTTTCTTGAGAAAGTTATATGATTATGTCTGCTGATCTATTCTATGTCTATCGTAGCAAGCAAGTGAGTGAGCCGAATGGATAGCGCAGGCGTCATATTGCTGAGCGAGTGCCGTCAGCTAGGACTGGTCATATCTCAGCTGCCACGATTTATTTTAATTATTTGTGTTCTTTGAATTGTTTTTTTTTTACCACGGACGCTTGATCGTGCAAATCTTTCTACATTGTTCTCACAAATATGTATTTTTGTTTAATTTTAACACGAATGATGTAACCATATCATTGTAAAGAAACATTGATTTAAAAGAGTGTCCGTGGAGTTTCTGGCACGTTAAGACTCCATGGAGATCTACGCTTTGGAACATGGCTTCATCTCTTTGGACAGACCGACCTTGACAATTCAAAAGTGCCTCTAATTGTTTAATTGAAAGAAATGCTTTGAGTTTTTAAGTTTATTGAATTTGCAAGAATAAAAGTTGTTAACGAAGTAAATAACCAACTTCTATATATATCATTATCACATCTTACTATCGTACACCCACCACCGTGTAAGTGAGAGGAAAGCCTCGCTTGTGACGCACAAAAGGTATGAAAAACCAACGACAATAGGAAAAACACAGCTTTCATGGGGTGATCTTTGTATTCACATGTTGTTTTTTCTATTTAGGGAAATCTTGCTATTAATGTAGGTACGAGAAGCTGGCATAATATGAGCATATTTTAAATCGTTGCCAAGATCCAATCAAAATCATAAGTCAAAACTTTTATTTCATCAATTATTATTATATTTATTATTATTATTATTATTATCAAGGCTCAAAAGGCACTTTTGAACGTTAACATTTACAGTTAAAAGAATATGTATAAAAATAAAGTGACTCTACTGTCCATTCACAAAGGTAGATTCATATAGAGAAGAACGGACAAGAAACTCCATAGTTACTCTTTTCAAATAAAAGTTTTACAATATTTGGTAGGTATACATTAATTAATTTATTATATGTGCCACTTTTATTACACTACCGAATATACAACCTGTAACAAAATAAACGCAATACCTCTTAAGGGGTCATTGTACTCTTCATTATGAACAACTTTTATTACGGCACCAACACCGAAATCGCGAAAAAAATAAATCGACTCCACCACACATTAATGTGCTCATAACTCGACAAAATGTACTGAACAGCTGTTTTTTTTCGCGATTTCGGGGTTGGTCCCATAGTAAAAGTTGTTCATAATGATGAGTACAATGACCGCTTAAGTGGTATTGCGTTAATTCTGTTAAACGTTGTAGATACTCTACTATACGATCTGCAGTCCGCAGCTGGACAGTGAACACAGACCACTCTTATCACACTACTCAAATGGATCCTTGGTTACGCTCGTCCAGAGTCTGCCAGCCACCCCGTAAAGATTATTGCTCCGCCTAGCCCGAGGGGCGTTTGGTACGTTTGCCTACCTGCTATCTAGGATGACTAAAATAAAGTGATTTACAACCTACACATGATTGATAAGCGGTTGACAAGCTGTGTAAGGTTGCCATTGTTAACTGATAACTCAGTCAATGGCATAAAAAATATAAGCTTGAGGCAAACATGTCGAAACGTCGACTCATTGCAAGAATTTGAAATATAGGCCTATGCTGTAAAATTCTTGTTTGTTTAAAAGAACAACAGTAAAGTAATAAAATGTCTTTATGTTTTTTTATTTTATTTTAGTACTTAATTTAATCTTTGTTAGGAGGCGTTTCAACGGCAATTATCTTAATGCCTGATATCCCGAAGAGGGTGGGCAGAACTGTACCTCTACAATACTACCAACGTTCCAATGGTTAGAATCCCATATATGGGTAAAAAACCGGCCAAGTACGAGTCGGACTCTCACACGAAGGGTTTTGTACCATAAACCGAAAAATACACGTTTCTTGTATGGGAGCCCCCTTAATTTTTATTATTTGTTGTTATAAGCGGCAACAAAAATACATCATTTGTGAAAATTTCAACCGTCTAGCTATCACGGTTCATGAGATACAGCTTGGTAATAGACAGACCGACGGACAGTGGAGTCTTAGTTATAGGGTCCCGTTTTTACCCTTTGAGTACGGAACCCTAATAAATAGATGGCGAGCTTATTGTAAGGTAACTAAAAAAATACAGAAATTTTGATGCAAGTGGACAAATGGCCACGTGTATCAAACGACGCTAATTTAAAACACTCGAGAAAATAAATTAAAGTTTGTAAACATAATATTGAATTAAAAGTAATTGAAATTGGCTCGTGGATTTGTTTTGGGGTCGAGGTCGCTTTCGTGGGGCTCACTGGCTCGCAGTGGGGGCTGCCCGGCAACCAGCCTAATATTATCAATTGAATAGGTCGCCTTTTCCACACTGCACTGGGGCGAAATACAATTCATGGAGTGCCAATAGCGATGGGGTAGGTAGGAGGCAGTTTTCAAAAGTGTTGAAAAATATACTGCGTGTTCTGGCTTGCAGTGGGGGCTGCCCGGCAACCAGCCTAATATTATCAATTGAATAGGTCGCCTTTTCCACACTGCACTGGGGCGAAATAACATTCATGGAGTGCCAATAGCGATGGGGTAGGTAGGAGGCAGTTTTAAAAAGTGCTGAAAAATATACTGCGTGTTTTTTTTTATATGTAAGCATGGAGAGGCCTATGTCTGACAAGAGGCGTTTATTAGCCAAGATAATAAAGATGATGAATCGATCAAGCAAGAAACACAAGATAAATTCGTGTAGCAGCTGTAGCTTATAGTAGGTAATATATAATATGGTTTTTTGGCCCATCAGCTTTTACTTTTGTTCACGTTTATCAATAACTATTTGATCGTAATGTAATTGGTTATGTAACTACCCTCGATAATCGACAAAAAAATGAGGTAAATGGTCAAGTCGAAATTACACAGAGGCCACTCAAAGTGGTATTAAAATAATAAGTATTATTACACAATTCAATAATGGTACATTACGTGAAACATTGTAATTATTTTACTTACAAAAGAAAAACGACGTAATCAATACCAATAACCAATTTTGCTGATATTTTCAATTGGCAACACCATAACAACATTCTTACATAAATAATATTGAAAAAAAAAACTATTTAATGAAAAAAAAAGGTTACTTACGTTTTTCCGGCCCTTGCGCCAAGGCGACCCCCAAAAGGGCCAAAAAGCACAGCAATTCCCATCCCTTCATTTTCCGGCTAACAGGAATCGGGGGCAATCGGCAAACGTCGGGAGAGATCGGTATCCGTCGGGACGCAGGAACTCACGCGCACACCTCCTCACGTCTAGGAAAAATGTTAAAATATAATTATAGTATAACAGTGTGATGATAAGATAATTTTATCGCATCTGTATGATTAATTAAGTGATAGGAAAAATACTCGTCACGAGATGGCCAGGAGTGGGGATGGTGATGTTCTATTGTGTTAGATGATACAATAGATAGACATGTAATAGAGATATTCGTGACAAAGTTATGGTTTGGCAAGTTGTAGAACCCGAGATCTAGTGTAGTTTAAATAAAAACTCTACATAATATTATAGTGAGTATAATATGAGCGATACGAGCCTCTAAAGAGCCTCACTTTTTATCAACAGCCTTTACTGTGGGACCAATCCTGGAATCGCGAATACAATATAAACTGCCCCGTATATAAGGAGTGGAATTTCCTGCCTCAGTCTGTGTTTCCTGATATGTATACAAACTGGGATTCGTTAAAAAAAATTATGGAAAACTAAGCAAAATGTATTAAATAAACAACGGATTTTTTTTCGTGATTGTACCCATGGTAAAAATTGTTCATAATAATTACCCCTTTTCAGATTTTGTCTTGTATATCGGCGAATTTTACGCCTGATTGGAAATCCCGTGTACAAAAAAGAAAGCTTGATAAGTTTAACTTCATTGAGGATTATTTTATCTATGTATACAGTACGGTGATTTAATTAACACAGGCCTAGAAAGAAACGGACTGTCCATTTGTTGGTCATCATCCTTATACAAGGTGGGTTAAAATCTAGTATCGTTTGGCAAGAGGAGGGGGGAGTGGGGATTAGGGAGGGGTAGGAGTGCCCCCTCTCCCCTAGTACCACTCCTATGACAAAGTAACGCACCGATTCGGAGAAAAACTATTTTTTTAACCTAGCCTCAAAACAAAAAAAAACCACGAAGGTGGAATCTGATTCGCTCCCTTCGCTCGCTCACTAGACCCCGCCATTCCCTTCTAACCTAACCTGTCCGAGTCGGGGTTCCCCAAGTACCGAGCTCGCTTCGCTCGCTCCTGCATCCAAGTTCTCCTAGTAACATTGCCTTTTGTAAACACATACGATCATTGTGTGTACACTAACTTTCTTCTAAGCAGGATCCCAGTGTACAAGCGTAGGTCAATCGTAAAGGCTAACAATTCCAGCCAAGGTCGTCCAAAGAAGCCACAACAGTACCACGAAATACACTGCACCTTATCAAACTATTACGTCCCCCATTCCGCAAAACTGTATCAGGATCCAACTCCCCCATCCCCAGACTTTGCAGGCTTCTTAATAATTGCGATGAATCAATTAATATTTATTCCACATCACTTTAAAAATTCAAGCGTCAAGTACATCAAAAGTAACCACCATATTGACTTTTTCCCCCGTCATATTTGTATCTTCTGTGTTTCCAAAACTACCCACTAGTTGTTATAAGTTTTATTGATGTTAATTTTTTTTTCGCATGCTGTGTCTATCGCATCATATCATATTGCTTTTATTATTAGGACAAATAGTGTAACAATTGTAGATAGGCCAATAAATAAATAAAAAAACACATTCAAACAAATCGAGAAGAAACGGAATGAACGAAAACGGATGACAGTGACACATGACGCAAATAGGTACTATCTTTTTTTCACATTCCGTTTTGTCGATTCTGCACGATATTTTACACGGTTACACCACAGACAATATATTGTGACAGATTTGGTTGTCAATCGCCTATTTTAACCTTTCGTTTTTTGCTTTTTTCTGATTTGAGGTTAGAAATATATTTGGTAAATATCGCGAAAAATATGCATTACCTTGTAATAAGAGTGATAGCGTTATAATCGGGGACTCAACCCCTACCTGGTTTCACCCTTTGTACTCCCCAACTCCTGCCAAACGTTACTAGATCCAACCCAATTTTATTTAATGTAAAGTAGATACAGAACAACAGCCCTAAATTTTGCCACGCAATTGGGAATATGCATGACAAAAATATTGATATTTTTTTATCTAGACTGTTTATCTAGAAATATAATACTAACAGTGAAAATAGAATCGAAATTGACCGAAAACAAACGAGATACAACTATTAAACAAATATATCTGTCCCTCTCGCGAAAACGCTGTTTTCTATGGCAGTTGTATAGGCGTCATAGTATTTGACGTCAGATTTGGTATCGGACTTCTCTAACTAATTGTTAACTTTGAAGCTTAATAACTTCAACACTGATGAAGATATTTAAAAAAAAAACATAATTATTTACTAGAGATAGTAAGTATTTTATTTTGCAAATAAAAAAAAATGCATGCATATTCCCTATTCTGTAACACCCTGTATAGCTGTTACGTCAATTAAAAGTAAAGCCATCGTTTCCATGTTAACTTCGCTATTGCAACAAAAAGACATTAACAACCTGTCAGCTATGCTGAGTAGGTAAACATTGCATCAGTGAAGACAAGTATTTAGTCCAGTAACACGTTTCCCTCGTTAGACAGACACGAAGTTATTAACAAACTAGATATGTATGCATACAGTTCCGTTTCTATAATAGACTCGGTATAGTGTATGTTTTGTATGCAATCAGGTTTAAGTAACGTGCAGATTTCTTTTTTTTTTTTGAAGGATGGGAAATCATCAAATGACTCCATGCGCTCTGGGCGGAGCGGAAGGGAGTGTCAGACTCTTACTGTCTAAAACCCATCCGTGTTCCTCCTAATGCCCTTTGCGTTTCAGGGCCGCGGTGACTCTTTCGAATAAATTCCGGAACCCTGGCAGGCTCTGGCCCTAGCATGACCTTTCTTCTAAGCTGATATCTCTTTGAGGTGCTCCCTGTGACCTCCGACGCCCGGGGCGTCTCCGTCTGTTGTTTGTCTGTCCCTTACGCTGCCCGCTTCCTCCTTCGGTAGCATTACTGCTTCGCAGGAGCAGCTTTCTTAAAATCAAATCTTTATTGCAACTCATACCTAATGTTCACATACAGGTGGTTTTTTAATCATGGAAATTATTTTGGACCCTATCGGGCACAGCCAAATTTTAATTAAGTGGAAGAGAGCTCGATTACTTGACGAACAACCCAATTTGGACTCAAAGTTACTGCAGTCAAAATCGTTGCAGATTAGCTTAAACTGGCAGATAATTCCACTCCCAGTAGGTATCCTTATTCCTTATTAAGTTAGATAACCACATCTCTTTTATCAACATGTTGTTTGATCATTCCAACTTGTTGAGGTAAAATTCGTGGTGAAAATCCAAAACCAACGCAACTAGTTTCCGAATTAAGCCCGTACACACAAACAGACATACTCTTTGCGTCATAATAACAAGAAGTTATTAAACTAGATTAACTCTAAGTAAAAAGAAACAGTGTTATCATCTCCATATTGTAACTGTTCGAGTTAATAGGTCACTATGTCGTTTTTCTGATAAGGAAAGAATGAGAGTTTCAAATCAACTGTGAAGTTTAGTGGCGCCATCTGTTGATTGAGTGAGTGAATTCGAAATGGTGTGGTTTTCCGTATTTCTCTAGAGAAATAGGTTTGCATGAATGAGTGCGTACCTAGACCTACCTAGAAAAGATTTAAAGTTCCGAGAACACCGGCCGGTCGATTCTGTAAACATGTCGGAGTGAAGGCTTGGGTGAAGTGATCACGAGGTGAGTCAATCCATATAATCAAGATGGAATGACAGCTCAATTCGTGATCACGTGACGTCTTGATTACCTATATGGATTGACAGCTCACCAGAATCGACCGGCGGATCTCCTTTAAACTCTCAAGAAAGGAAAGAACGTAAGTTTCAGCAGTAGAAGAACCTTCCGCTTCACCCAGAGCGGAAGAAGTCATTTGATGATTTCCCATCCTTAAAAAAAAATGCAGTAGAAGAACAGACTGTTTCTGATGGCACTTCTTAAGGAATGTAAGGAAGAAATAACTACCTATTTATTGTTATTTGTGCCCCAAAGTAGCGTGCCTATTTCCGGTATGAAGGGTTTTGGATTGGAAGTACATACAGGCAGATAATACATGAAAACCTTAAATGGAGTAGGTACAAAAATCTTTTTTATAAGCGTAGTTCGTTAAAAATTAGGGCACGTACTATTTTCAATGTTTTGTTTAGAGCGAAATTATCGTGGCAACACATCGCACCAAGGGCAAGTTATCATGGCAAAGTAAGAATAATTGATTGATCTAATTAATAGAAGTTTCTCATTCCATTACTGAAAAACATACTGTCAAATAAATTTCCCTGTTTTTATTTTAATACAAGCTTTAAGCCGCCATCTTGGAGCGGCGGCCATATTGAAATTATTACAATATTGAGTATTGCACATTATATTGTCACCAGAACTAATCGTGTTTGCAAAATTTCAGCTCAATAGAATGCCAACAAAATATACATATATACGAACATATATAATTATATATATATAATACAAATATACGAACGATGCAAGTTAAACAAAAGCTTGTAAAAACAAAGTTTACAATCAGTGTTCAGAGACTCTCATTGTGCATATAGCTGAGAGGATTTTTCTGCCAGAAACTGTAATTCCTGATAGCCATAACCTGGGGATCTTTAAGTCAAGAGTGAATAGGTTACTTCTAGGCAAGCGTGCTCCATCGTCTACTGTATCATCGCTTTCCATCCGGTGAAATTATGGTCATACGCAAGCCCATCAATAAAATAAAATACCAAAAAAATACTCGACAAGTGCGAGTCGGACTCGTGTGCAAAGGGTTCCGAACGAATTTAATTTTTGTAGTAAACATGTTATTGTAATAACATGTTTACTATATTGTTGACTTCTTATAAGAATACCTTCAAAACTATTTATTTAAAAATAATGAAAACTATATAATTAAAACCATCACAATAAGACCTTTCATTTGATAATATATGTCACACGGTATAGTATGAAAAACTATTTTTTTAAATATATTTTTATATATTTATTTGAACTTAATGTACAATAGTGGTACATGGGTGGACTTAATTGTCTAGCTTGTCCCCCAAAAGTGACGTACATACTCAAAATGTATTTATTTATGTAACGCGTCCTTGTTTCGGTCACAGAATTTTATATGTGTACGAAATTTCAACAGAATCGGTCCAGTAGATTCGGAGAAAATTGGCTGTGACAGACAGACATACACCCGAGTGATCCTATAAGGTTTCCGTTTCTTACGGATGTTTGGAACCCTAAAACCTGGAAAGCAACAGTCTATTTCCACATAATAAGCACTCACTTCATAGGTACCTTCCTACATAATAAATCGACTCCTCTTCAAACCAAACCAGCCCAATCACTTCCCACGATAAATTCAACTGTTAACACGACCATTACAAGATTCTTATCACCCAAATAATACATTCGGACACTAATCGAATGTAGTGAATGCTACAAATCGTTTTAAAACAATAGTTTTTACTAGTAAGTATAATTCTCTAGGATTCGCTCTAGTGATTCACGTGATTCTCACGGTGTCCGCTCTACCGTAGAGAAATAACTTCGGAGTGAAATGCTGTCATACTATATTCTCTATATTTTTTTGGTCAAAATCAAAATCAAAAGTCATTTATTCAAATTATGCTGAGTGCCAGCACTTTTTGAACGTCAAAGATCTACATAAAAACAGTCCCCCAAAACGCCGTCACCACTTCCTAGTGTTTTAGCTGGGAAGAAGAAGTGGCACAACAAACTCCCCAGCAACACATCTGTCTGTTGAGTTATAAGAACTATCATTTATACAAAGGGATGTAAGAAGTCAGTATTCTTACAAAGAAAACAATACAACAAAGGTAACACGTAAAACTATTCGTTCTCTATATTGGTCTATATTCGTTTTAGGAATGAAGGTAGATGAACTAAGGTTACAGGCATAGCCGGAAGAATCCCCAAACTTAAGTGGCAGTGGGCAGGGCACATTGCTCGCAGTACATATAGTCGATGGGGACGAAAGGTTCTTGAGTGGCTACAGCGTACTGGATGATAAAGCATTGGAAGGCTTCCCACAAGGTGGACAGATGCCCTGGTGAAGACCACGCGAATCCGCTGGTTGTGAAAGGCACTAGACCGGTCGATGTGGCGACTCTTGGAGAAGGCCTGCAGTAGACGTCTTACGGCCGAAATTATGACGATGATTTTCGTGTTATGTAACCAGGTTTTAGCGCCGGGCTGCCGGGCTTCTGCATCTTGCCTTCAAAGCGCAGTTGAAGAGAAAGCCTGCCACACTATTCCCAATAACTGAACTCATCAGCTCATGGAAGTCCCAATCAAGAGTGGCAACAACTAGGGGTTATTTACGGGGTTTTATAGATCCGTCAGATACCCAGGATGAGTGCGGTGCTCCTGTTCAGAACATGAGCCACACGTTGTAGTGCCCCAGGAGCCAATACTCCTGAACTTTGGGAGACTTAATGAATGCCACCCATGGTGTAATTAACGTGGCTGCCAACTGGCCCCAAGCAGTTTACATAATTTTTAACACGCTTTGTATAATAATAATAATGTCCTATCATAATGTCTTGGGACAACTCACACACGGCCATCCGATCAAACTAGGCAGAGCCTGTGCTATGGCAACCAGACAACTGATAAACATACTTATATATTTCTAAATACATACATATTATAGACAAATTACACCCAGACACAGAACAAATGATCATGCTCATCACACATAGATTTGTCCTGGGAGGGAACGACCCACGACCTCCAGTTTAGCAGTCAGGGTCACTAACCACTCGACCAACAGGCCAGTCAATGTATGGAATCGCCGTACACGTGTAGCGTGTGGCGTCCACTTGCGACTCAGGGTTCGCGACACCAATCGCTACTTAAAAACTTATCTGGATATCTAGGCAGATTATCGAAATGCGGGTTACATTTTACTGTAGCTAAAATTGGGTGTACCCAATATAGGCTTTGTCGTCGGCGTCGTTTACGAATTATTATATTAGGAGCGCGGACAAACCTTCCGTTTCGGAATCCATCGTGAGACTACAGCGGAAGAGTGTTATAATTGTAGCGGCCACCGAATAGTAGTGGCGGACATCGACCACTCGTGGTAGCCAACGACCACCTTCATTTGCGCGGTATCAAAGGACGTGCCGCGTGACAGCCATCGGTGGCTGTGGTGGATGACCCGTTTGCGCGAAGCCCTTAGGACAGGTAAAAAACATTCTAGTACAGAAAAATGTCACACGGTCAAAGTTATGAAAGGTGGCAGATAAACTATCACCCGAAGACCACCCACAGAAGGCGGTGCTTTCAATCCATATAAAAATAGATACAATATTTACGTAAGCAAATGTGTCATGTATAGAATTTCCTCAACTTAACATTCTGCTCGGGTATCGGAGTTCACGCGCGTTGCATTCGAGCTTGCGCAAGAGCATTTACAAGTTTTTTGCATTAAGTGCAAACAAATAACATTCCACTGAAACTTGGTCATCGGGTTACCACATCTTGTAGACAAAATAAATCTATATATATAAAAATTTATCCCTATTTTCCTTGGACACGGCATCACGCGTGAACGGCTGGACCAATTTCGGTAATTCTTTTTTGTTGTATTTGTTATCGTCAGGAGAAGGTTCTTATGCAAAAAAATATATATCCGGGCGAAGCCGGGGCGGGCTACTAGTATAATATAAATATAATACATTTGAAATGTCTAACGAGGCCTCTGCGAGTTGGCCTCGTACGCCTTTGAAAGGACCGGGACCTCAGGGTCCCGAGATTATCAAACACATATAAAAATAATACCTAATCTATTTATTTCAGAAATAATTCCATATTCATACACATTTGTTAGTACAATTGTTACTTATAAAACTATGTTAGAATACAAATACAAAGATATTAGTAATATAATAACTTAACAACTATGTTAGTAGGCATTCACAGTATTTACAGGAGCATGTCGCTGATTCACGTACAAGATTAAAGGACAATCCGGTTTGTTAGCAATGACAGCTCAAGTGCCGTACTATGAAGTCTTAAAAAGATCATGATTCCGCTCTAAGAGGGAGACGGAGCTATACATAGCGAATAGCACTATCCCGTGTACATCATCGGAATTGGAAGGCATTAGCGCGTCATAGTAGGGCTGCAGATGGCTGTTGGTGCTGGCACGCACCCTATGCAACAAGGACGCTGCTCGCTTGCGCCTGATCGCAGCGAAGCTGTCAGATTTAATATAGATTTCTTACTACAGTTTAAGTCACTGACATTGCGCGTAGAATGAGCATGCTGAAGTGGAAGTGGGCCGGCCGTTTCTGTAGACGGACAGACGGTCGATGGAGCAGACATATGGTAGAGTGGAGACCGCGTATGGGTAAACGTAGTGTGGGATGCCCTGCGGCACGATGGATCAATGATTTGAAGAAGGTGGCTGGCAGCGGATGGATGCGGACTGCTCAGGACGGGATGGTTGGCGATCTTTGGGGGATGCTTACGTTCAGCAGTGATGACTACAGTTTAAATAACTTATAAATATAGTAATAAATCTGGGTTCGCAACACAAAATTGTAATTTTTATTCGGCTACGGTGGCTTAAGAGGTTAAAAGGTTATTTTTTAAGCAATCGCTGAGCAAATTCAATGAAATGAAACAGCGCATTTTATAAGGTAAGTAGTTTTATGACCATATAATGTTCAATTTGTAAACAATTCGACCACGACGAAAATCACGCTGAGAAAAATATTGCGTAGGTATCACTCACGCAACTATACAGGGTGTTACCTTATTCTTATTATTTGTTCCACCACTCAAAACGTACAGACATTAACTTTTTGACAAAAAATACAACCGACTTCGTAATAACAAAAACACTTCAAAGTATAAAATAACTTTAATCTCGGAAGTCGGTGATTTTGGTTGTTTCATCGTTTTCTTCACCGACTTCTGAAATTAAAGTTATTTTATACGTTGTAGTTTTTTTATTATTCTTTTGTCAAAAAGTTTTTATTTTTTGTGGTACACCAACCAAACTACTGAACCGATTTTGATGGAGTTTCTATGGGACCAATCGGAAACTACAACTTTTCATATTATAAAATAATTTTTCAAATCGGTTCATAAATGACGGAGTTATAAGGTAAAAAGCATAAAAAATACTTAAACCGAATTGAGAACCTCCTCCATTTTCGAAGTCGATTAAAAAAAAAAATTGAAAGGTTTAGAACATGGTTTATGTACAAGTTTATGTACAAAGGCGAGCTTAATCCACAATTTTTTTTTGACGGAAAACCTTCAGCAAAACCCAAGAGAAAATTGCAAATTAGGGACAGTATACCCAACGGTAATCTATACTAATATTATAAAGCTGAAGAGTTTGTTTGTTTGTTTGTTTGAACGCGCTAATCTCTGGAATTACTGGTCCGATTTGAATGATTCTTTCAGTGTTGAGTAGTCCATTTATCGAGGAAGGCTATAGGCTATATTTTTTTTTCAAAATTAGGGATCCGTAATAAAATTGCTATTTCGTAACACAAGGTGTAAAATCAAAAACCTTTTTTTGCGTGCGCTGCAAAAACTATTGACAAAAGAACAAAATGATGTACTACGGGTTAGAAGATCCCATTAAGACCTACAAAAAAGTCCGCGAGAACATATATCTAGCTATCATGGTTTAATCACAATAACCCATTTTGTGTTCAAAATAATTATTAAATCGTCTAAAGAAAAAAAACTACGTTAAATACGTATCGTAATATTAATCTTTATCGAAATTAAGCATTATGTTATCAAGAGTATTTATGTAGAAGTAAAATACTTTTTGTTTCATCTCAATCGGATATTTCGTTTAAAAGTTATCACGTGTGTAAGATGTTAAGAGTTGGTACCTATTAATGAGTTATGGGCCATAGAGTTTTTTATCAACATAAAATCCTGTAATAATCTTTTTCGAAATATATTTGTTGATGATTGTAAGTATAAGATCTTTGAAGAGTATAATAAATACATTTCTAAAATAACTCTGCTAAGGAAATCCACGCGCGCATAATGTTTTGAACAGTTC
The DNA here is from genome assembly GCA_002192655.3 of Mamestra configurata. Classification (NCBI taxonomy): domain Eukaryota; kingdom Metazoa; phylum Arthropoda; class Insecta; order Lepidoptera; family Noctuidae; genus Mamestra; species Mamestra configurata. The sequence goes on from NDFZ01005188.1 coordinate 358,512, forward strand.
TGAAGACATTGATAATTGCATTAACTTCGGTAATGGTAGTTGAAACTTCTAATACAATTAAAGGAGTTTTAATCTAATAGAATTGAAAAACGCCCCAATTTTTTGGGTAACGTAATTCCTCCAAACTCACGAGATTCAACGAATCCTAAATTTTGATTCTAATCTTGAAAATTAAAAGCAGAATATTTTTAGTATTTATTTCCTTTGGGCCAAGTTCTTTTGCAATTGTATTGAGTGCTTTTATCATTTGTATGCTCAGTATTCCACAATCACCAGTAAATTCTATAAAGTTCAATGAACTTATTTGATCTTTATTATGAACTTTATTATAGCAATACAGAATAAAGCGAAATAGTGATACAAAAGCGGCTTTCAAATAATTCTCAAAGAGATATTAAAAAGTGATCAAATTAACACAAAGGGCTCAAAACAGCTATTTTATAGGAACTAGCACTAACAAGTCTAAAGCAACTTGGGAGGTAACCAATTCTATGAAATTTAATATTCCTAAAATGATAGCAAGACATTTTAATGATTATTTTATAGACTCAGTTCAATCGAATGCCGATAATTTGCGAATAATACTCAAACAGACACATCATCAGGATTATATATCTAATCTATCTAAACTAATATTATAAAGAGTAAAGATTAGTTAGTTTGTTTGTTTAGAATTAAGGTTGATAATGTACATGTAAACTACACTTCAAATTACTCAAATCGGACCTTTCGTTTTAAAGTTACGACGGGCATAAAAATGGTCTAAGTAAGAAAAATGTTACGGTTTGAGCGAACTGGGGAGAATCTTAACGCTTAGTCCGATGAAGCTGAAACACGGCATTAATGTTTTGGATAAAAAAAGAAAAATAACAAATATTTGGATTTTTCGATGCTCTAAGTAAGAAAAATGTTGCGGTTTGAGCTAACTGGGGAGAAACTTAATGCACGGCATTAATGTTTTGGATAAAAAATTAAGAATAACAAATATAAGGGGCGAAAAGGGTTGATGAATTTTTCAGGGGAGGACATTATTGCTTACTTCAATTTACGTGGAAATTGGAATGAACAAGCTAAAAGTGGGAAATTTGAAACAGATCTAACAATGTTTACATAGTCAACCTCTGGCGGGGTGAACGGGGTGAACTGGGTGGATAGTAGGCTGATCCTGAGACCGTTGAATGGATATCGTAGTGCTTAATTTTCCAAAACTTACCTTTAAAAAGGGTTTGAGGGGGCGTTGAAGTTTGTGGAGTACCTACTAAATCCGCGCGGACGAAGTCGCGGGCGAAGTGCTAGTGTACTCATATGTAGCGTAGTACCTAACCTTCATCTGATATTGTTTTTAATGAGCGATGAGCGAACATAATTTCCAGAACATTCTCCTGAAAATTATCTTAATTTAGGTTTCACTGAGGTTCAAAGTGTTGCCCAATCATCTTCTTCTATCTATTTAATAAAAATGAATCGCTAAATGTGTTGCTAAGCGCAAAACTCGAGAACGGCTGGACCAATTTCACTAACTCTTTTTTTGTTGTGTTTGTTATTGTCAGGAGAAACTCTTATGAAAGAAAATTTTGAAAAAAAAGTTACATCCGGGCGAAGCCGGGGCGGACCACTAGTTAAAGATAAAAGTAATACTTGGACTAGAAAGTAAAATTTTAAGATACCGATGTTGTTAAGTTCAAGCCTGCAGTTCCTTCAAGCATTGATTTATTACCTGTACATAGCCGCTCGAAAAAAGAGTTATAAAAGTTGAAATCAGAAGATTAAACTCAAGTCACTCCTATTTTCAATGCAATTAAAAAAAAAATCCTTAAGAACTATTATTGTGTACATTATGTAAAAAAGGGGTAAATGAAAGCATCTTAAATAAGCTGAGTATACTTTGTATATACACACATATATAATCTCGAAGTGAAAGGTGCGCAAAGTACGTTGCGCAAAGGAACGTAACGCCTCACTTTTAGTTAACGCTCGATTTAACTCCTCATAAAATTTTCATACCGCGGGCTAAATATGAAAGTCTTTCTTATGGAGTAAACTCCAATAATAATTAGCAAAATAATCATATAAATCGGTTAAGACTGCTTGATGTGATAGGTAGGATATAACACTAAAATTGCCATAGTAACGAACTAATCTTGCTTGACAATACGAGAAAGATTAACTCGCAAAGTAAATTTTTCATCACAGCATGATTAAATTTGGGTTCCGTCTTAAAAACAGCTCAGCTCAGCTCAAAAATTACTGATCACTTCTCTCAATGAAACTCAGGTTACCACCCTGTATAGAAACGTTTGTAAGAAAAATTACGAAATGCAAGTACTAATCCAAGGTACGGTCAGAAAAAAAAGTTTGGTATCACGATCGATCGTGACGGCAGATAAAACGCGCGTGCGTCGGTATCTTCGCTTTTTTACAAAAAAAGGGCCGAGTTTAGAGGATTCTTTTTCTAGTGTATTTTTTGTTTTTATTGGATCTAACTTCCTTTATAGCGGTTACGCATTGTATCCGATCGTTGGACCGAATTCGGATATTGCTTTTCGCACTGCATCCAATTCGAATTCGTGAAAATACGGAACTAGGGTCTAAAAAACTCGGACTGAATTCGGATATTGCTTACGCATTAATCCGATTTCTACTCTAAATCCGATCTTCACGGGCCATCTTTGGATATGCCCGATTTGAATCAGAAGTAATGCGAAAGCGTTCATACAAACAGTACTACGGCTACTTTGATCCGTCAATATTTCTTCCGAATTGGGGACTCACGGATGACAGAGAGAAATCGGATGACAGAGGTCGGATCTAGTGCGGTAACTACCATACAAATAGTTATATGACTACTTCGGGACGTATTTCTCGGATTCGGAGTGTGTTGATGTTTTGTAGGAAGCTAGATTTTGTTTTGTTTCTCAGTGATTCTACAACACCATGTAAATGTCATTCAAGAGCCAGATGATTATTTTAGCTCTGCTTACGAGTAATGCTGAACGGATATAATCAATACAAAATTTAAATTTAGTATCGAATTGACTGTTGTGAATACCTCAAGGAACAAAACAATATTTACGGTCTCTGGATTTTTGTTCACGACTGTGTACGGACTGACACCCTACTGGGGTTACTAACCCTAATGGGTTTGGACGCTGGTATTTTCTGGTTAAGGCATGGTATACGTAGAAAAGATTCCTCTTTAATCGGTTCTGTGGGTTACGGTCTTGAATTTGTAGTAACGTAGTTGAGAAGTATAAGTTTTCAATGAGTCTGGGATTTGAAACCTATCTATATCTAGATAAAAAGCTCTACTAGTCGGTCATCATTGGTAAAAGTACTTATTTATCTTTAGATGATAACACTAGAGCAGCAAAATTAACAAGAAACGTCACATTTGCACACTATGCAGAATTTACACGGACATTCTACACATTGTATGAGCATGATCATTTGTTCTGTGTTTGGGTGTAATTTGTCTATAATATGTATTTATTTAGAAATATATAAGTATGTTCATCAGTTGTCTGGTTGCCTTAGCACAGGGTCTGCCTAGTTTGGGATCGGATGACCGTGTGTGAGTTGTCCCACAATATTATATATAGTATACAAATCAGAGAAAACAGACAAAGCCTGTTTGGAGGTCTAAGTAAGTTTGCTATAAATCGTCGTCAGTGTTAAATGACTAGAGATGTTCCTAGATCTAAGCGTAAAATGTGAACTCTATTTTTGTCTATTTTTATGCGACTGCCCTACAAAGAGGGATTTTTTTTTTTTTTTCGGCTTCCAAAATGGAGTAGGTTCTCAATTCGGTTGGTATTTTTCAAGAGTATGTACGTAATATATATTGCTTCGGCACGACCTGTAGCCTAAACGGATAGGTGGATTTGAACAAATGAGGAATCATGCGATTAGTCTTAAGATATAGACAATATGATTAAAAAAAAAAAAATTCAAGCTAACGGAGAACTAGACAAATGGGTACATAACTTCAAATTCCTAATTCAGAAATCGGGGGTAGCGTAGCTACTGTATTTTATCTTGGTGCATTTTAAGGCCATTTTGTAGTAATTTAAGTAGGTACAAATAAATAAGTACGTATTTGTAAATCGTAAAACGAAAATGATACAAAGAAAGCTTTATTGCATAAAAGCGGCAGAGTTAACCAAAACTTGGCACAGCATCTAAAAAAGTACCAAGATGACATATACAAGACAAAAAAATAGGCCCTAACCTCATCCGCTCCCTCTCTAAAGCTGCATCCACACTACAATGAAACCGGACAATCCACACCATTCTATTGTGCGTACTCACCGACCGTAACGTGATGTATGGCTCTAATGTAATTAGCTAACCTAATTAGCACAGGTTGTTGACACGCGTGTGTGCCCGAAATGTTGATAAGGCCCTGTAAGTAAATAGTGAGGTAAATACTTGGCCGCAAGGGATCTGCCAGGGTTGCGGAAATTTGTTCGAAAGAGTCACCGCGGCCCTGGAACGCAAAGGGCTTTAGAAGGAACACGGATGGGTTTTAGTCAGTAAGAGTCTGTCATGCCAATCCGCTCCACCCAGAGCGGAAGAAGTCATTTGATGATTTCCCATCCTTCCACAACCAAACCACCAATACGCAATTCGCCGTACTTTTTGTCACATATTTGTGACGTTTGGTGTACGGGGCACGCGCTTGCTTGTCAGGCATACGTGTTAAAATACTAAATTTACTAAAACGCTTGAAAATAATTATGTTTATATATCTTTTATAACCAACTATAATTGCCGAAGTGCCTATATAAGGTTCATGGTTTTATCTTCAATAATGACGGACTCCCGTACAAACTTTCATCCCCTATTTCAACCCCTTCAAACTCTTTTCTCGCGACTTTTTTTTTCCAAAGTCTAATCTATCTCTGTACCAAATTTCATCAAAATCCGTTTAGCGGTTAAGGCGTGAAAGCGTAGCAGACAGACAGAGTTACTTTCGCAATTATAATATTGGTATGGATCTAAGTAGGTATTTTTGAAGAAAAATGCTTTTATTTCAAAGGATTTAGAGAGTACGCAGCGTTCTTCATTATGCGAATAAAATTAACGGCCAATCTGCCAGATAAGTAATATGGAAATTTAAAAGCCCTTGATTCTGTGAGCTCCTTCCCAAGTATCGATTTAGTCTCTTCATCTCTTGGAAATTAATTTAGTTCAAAGAAAATTTATTGGCTCAATAAAAAATAACACCTTACAAATAGAGAATATAAAAATTAAGTATGTAAAACAATATTGTGCCTAAAGGGAACCGATCCCTATTGTTTAAGTAGGTAATTAAAAAAATAATTTTATCGCGTGTGTTTTGAAGTCTCAGGAAGATACCATTTTGGAAATGGTTTTAATACTAATAATGGCATGTGCTAGGCAATCCATTCTAATATTAAATTTAAATGCGAAAGTGTGTCTGTCTATTACCTCTTCACGCTTAAACCGCTGAACCGATTTATATGAAATTTGGTATAGAGATAGTTTGAGTCCCGGGAAAGTACAAAGGATAGTTTTTATCCCAGAAAGGTATCCTTTAAGGTGGTGAAAAGAGGGGTGGAAGTTTGTATGGGAGTCTGTCATTATTGCAGATAAAACAAATAAACGTATGGTTAAGCGTTTTTGAAAAAATAAAAAAATGGCTGCCCAAAGTAACTATACCACGCAGACGAAGTCGCGGGCAAAAGCAAGTACTTACCTAATAAAATAAACGTTTTAAGATGTCAATGGGAAAGTCAATTTTTCCAAAAATATTACAAGTTATCTTTTCATTTAATGTGACTATAATCGAATAAATCTAGATTTTTTTTTTCGCCTGTTTTAGTCTATGACACAGGATTATTTTGCTAAAACAGGTAAAAAAGATGGGCCCCATTATTCCGTGCCCAGGGCCCCCAATAGTAAAAAGAACTTGCTTGAACGTAGAATAATGAAATAAAATAAATGTAATTATATTTTTTCTTCTCTAAAACATCTTAAATCATCATCTCAGTCAATAATTTAACTAATATTTCCGTCATCAATTGTCTGACTTGATGACATTGTTCAATTGTTTGAGTATGACTCCAAAATGGCGTAACATACATAGGTAGCTTGACTCACGAGGAGCTAATGACTCATGCAATAAAATGCAGTTATGCACAAAATTAATTATTTATGATTTAATTATACTTAATTGCTAGTTGTTTTTTTTGTGGTTGGACGAAGTAGTAAATATAAAGTATTAAAAAAATATATTGAGGTATCTGATCTATGTGTATTTAGTATCATAGGATATCGAAAAAAAAAGTTTTTATTGTTTGTATGAGAAACAATAAAAACTTCTTTTTTTTTGTACAGCAATTGTTCTACAGCACAAAATCGAAATAAGTGAAGAAGGTATATATACCTATATACACTGCCTGTACTGTTAAAGATAAGAGGCATGAAGATTATTTAATTTATAGGTCCATTTTCTCTATATCCAATGTATTACAAGACCGACCAAAAAGTGTCTTCAAAATTATTATATCATCCCATTTTCGGCCGGTTAAACCGTTAAACAGCGGTTAAAAATCTTTATTGCAAAACGAATTATTACCGATTTGCGTAAAAAATGTTTCAAGCGAAAAATTAACCAACTTTCTAAAAATCTTTTACGCTGTCTCGGTTTGCGAGAGTTATAGATATTATGAGAGTAAGTAACGAAATATAATATCTATCTGAGTATCGCATGTTACTGAAATATTAAGTTTTGTGCTGTCGTAACGTTGATGGCTGGCGTTCAAGCATAGCTAAGTATTGGTAAAAGTTGAGAGCGTGGACAATCAGAATAACGGGTGGAAAGTTATTCTAGACATTGCAGAAAGTAAACGATATACTATGAGATGTAATAAAAGATGTGCTGTGAAATTTTCTGCACCTTTATATTTTTTCTTGGTTTTGTCAACTACCTCTTGTCTTATACGATTTCCAATCATATCAAATTTTCTATCAACCTATCCATTGTTCAACATTCTGAAAATATACTATACAAAATTATGTTTATTTGTTTATTTATCATATCTAAACGGCTGAACGAATTTAGACGAAATTTAGTGCACGGGTATTTAAATCATGACCTAGATTAGGCCATAGGAATAGGTACTATTACCCTGGTAACAAGTTTCTGCCGAATAACTTTTAAGCTTAACGCTGGCAAAGCCGCTAACAGTTGGTTATTACTGATTACTCTGTCTACACTGAATCCTACCAAAAACATGGTTGGCAACACCTTTGATTCCAACTCATATTAATCTATCATTCTAAAACCACAGGAGGAACACTCTAAACCACACTGTTAATCATTGATTCAATTACAATAAAACCACGTAGCCATTTTCCGGAGCATTAACATTAATCTTAATTTAACCAGTTGATTTATTAATCAAAGGTTAACGCACGGTGCGACCCGCCTCGGTAAACTCGGGTCAAATCAATATAAACAAACGTTGTTAATAGAATTTTACATTTAGATAAAACATGTTTCGATTGGTATCGGTTTCAGTATCGGTACCTTAGTATCGGTATCGTTTTGTCGATAAGCGTCGTGTTTATCTTTGTTCCACGTTTTTGTGTCGTAAGCAGGATTCCAAAGAAATCGAGGTGGGTTTGAATGCTGATGTGTAAGTCTTAAGAATGATAATTACCTAAGTATTAAGTGTTATTAAAACAAAAACATACCAAAGCTATGCATGCATTTTTGTTTTTTCAAAGCTAAGTAAGCTCGCTCCATCGTCGACTTTGTCTCTGTCATCTATGACCTAGACTAGAGTCAAGAGCAAACCCATATTAAATTAAAAAAAAAAAAAATAATGAGACTGGCTGGTGAAAATCCATCTTTATTCTACCAGTCATAGCAGCTGACGCTTGTTTGACAATTCGTCATAATATTCATTTTTTGTTAGATTTTATTCAATAAATTGGGCATTGCTTTTTGTGTTTTGTGTCTCTTTTCCACACATACATTTTTAATGATTTAATTCACTCAATTGACCTGAAAATAACATAAAATTTAAACTCTATTGAAAACGGTTTCTGACGATGAATTACTGAAATACGAAGGCGATAAGATTAGATTATTTTACGATTCATACCTAGTGTGGACACCTAGTGTAGCGTACATCCTATATATAGACATAACAAAAAAATTCTTCTGTTTTGTAAACGAATAAGAAGAGTTATAAAGAATAGAGGTATGGAAACAGAGGGGTAAAGTCCCGAAAGCCTCCATTGAAAAGGGAGGATCCTCCGACCAGTTGTTGTGTCTGGTGGGCAATGACCCGATAGTTGATATTCGGACTGTTATTTATGTTCAAATTGCATGGAGAGCTTTGCTTGCGCGATGCAGAATTTCGTTGCTAGTTCGTCGCTGACAGGATAGATGGCGTTGCGGTTTTTTTTGTTGCCGTTTTTGCTTCTTAGTTTTTCATGTGGCGGTATTGGTTCCGCTACAAAGGTTATAAATAAGTAAAAGATACATGAAAAGAGGAGAGGGAGACGAAAGGGCAAATCTTATGGCCAGTTTCTTGAACTACGATAATTTCACAAATTTGTCAAACCCGCGTATCATCATTGGTTGATTGACTTTTCAGCAGCCAATTACATGACTTGGCTGTCATTTAATTTGTAGAAATTGATAATGTCAATCTGAAAACTAGGGAATTTGAGAGGTAAACAATACTTAGCTAACGTTACCTACTTCTAAAAATTACCAAAAATAGTGGCAGGACCTGCATGTTTTGAATTTATCTAGAAAGAGCGATAAGTCGTGTACTATCCATACTAATATTATAACTGCGAAAGTGTGTCTGTCTGTTACCTCGTCACGCTTAAACCGCTGAACGGATTTAGATGAAATTTGGTAAAGAGATAGATTAAACGTGAAGAAGGACATAGGCTACCTTTTATCGCGAGAAAAGGGCTTGAAGGGTTTGAAACATGGGATGAAAGTTTGTACGATAGTCCGTCATTATTGAAGATAAATTAAAGAATTTAGGCACTGAATGAACATAGTGTTGTATATCTATATTAATAAAAATGAATCGCTAAATGTGTTGCTAAGCGCAAAACTCGAGAACGGCTGGACCAATTTCGCTAATTCTTTTTTTGTTGTGTTTGTTATTGTCAGGAGAAGGTTCTTATGACAGAAAATTTTGAAAAAATATTAACATCCGGGCGAAGCCGGGGCGGTCCACTAGTTAAAAATAAAAATTACTGCCCAAAGTAACAATTCCACACGGGCGAAGTCGCGGGCAAAAGCTGGTTTGTATATAAATTGCACCTATGCGAAGCCGGGATGGGTCGCTAGGTAGAAAATAATTACAAGTTCATCATCATCATCATCCACAGCCCGACTTTGCCCACTGCTGAGCATAGGCCTCTCTTCTCTTGTGCCAATCCCCACGCTCCTGTGCCAGCCTCATCCAGGTTCTACCCGCGATGGCAACAATGTCGTCCGCCCATCTCGCCATCGGCCGACCAACACTTCTTCTTCCAGTCCTCGGGCGCCACTCGGTCACTGTCTTACTCCACCTATCATCACCGCGCCTTGCCAGGTGTCCTGCCCAGCCCCATTTTAAATCCGCAATTCGTTTTCCGATGTCGAAAACCTTCGTACGTCTTCGGATCTCGACGTTTGGAACTCGATCTAATAGACGTATGCCAAGCATGGAACGCTCCATGGCTCTCTGTGCAACTCTCAGTCTGTACACAGCCTCCTGTGTAAGCGTCCATGTCTCAGCACCGTAAGTCATGGTGGGCAAAACACACTGGTTATAGAGGCGGGACTTCAGACATTGTGGAATTTTGGCAGACTTCAGAATGTCATCCAATTTGCTAAAAGCGGCCCATCCAAGCTGTATTCTTCTCGATATCTCCGTTTGTTGATGTTCTTTGCCAAATGAAAGGATATGGCCAAGATAAACATATCGGTCCACCATCTCCAACGATTCATTCCCAACTTTAACACTAGAATTTGAATCGCTGAAGATGTTTGCCATAACCTTCGTCTTGGCCATATTCATTCTAAGACCCACCTTAAAAGAAGCATCATAAAGATTTTGTACCATTTTTTGGAGGTCATCGAAGTTCTCAGCGAAAACCACAAGGTCATCTGCAAATCTTAAGTGAGACAGGTAGGCACCATTGACGTTAATACCGCTATAGTCCCAATCTATACTTTTCACAATATCTTCTAGGACTGCTGTGAAAAGTTTTGGTGAAATGGTGTCGCCCTGTCTCACTCCCCGCTTGATCGATACGGGTTTAGATAGGGTATGCATGCGGACCTGTAGAGTGGCCGAGGTATATAGTTCCCGCAGCACATCCACGTAACGGGAATCGATGTGGCAGCGATGGAGAGCGTGAAACACAGCCCAGTGCTCGACACTGTCGAAAGCTTTCTNCAAAAATATCATTTAACTCTTATTAGCTCATCTTATTCCTAAAAAAATCTAAATATGCTCAGTTTAAAGACTGTTCAAGAGATTCCAAAATTGAAATACTCTATTTTTCTAGAATTTAGACTAAGCAATGGCAAATAGGGCTAAAGTTTACGATATTATCACACTTCACACTAATATTATAAAGGCGAAAGTTTGTGAGTTTGTGTGTATGTTTGTTACCTGTTCACGCGCAAACGGCTCGACCAATTTTGATAAAATTTGGTATGCAGGAAGCTAAAACCCTGGATTAACATATAGGCTACTTTTATATATATAACACATTTTAGTGTATCTGATAAACCGCGGGTAACACCGCGGGGTGCAGCTAGTCAGAAATAAACGACAGTATTATTGAGATCATCTGTAAGAACAAATTACATAATGAATTAATCTATGATCTAATAGGTAAGTACTCCGTAAATCAAGTGTCAATGATAAACACACTTATATACAAGTATATAACGCAGACTCATTAAATAAATACAAGATTTCTAACAACTCTATGACAGAAAGGAAACACCTAATCTATTCGCGAAAGTTGTACGAAGTCAAAGGAAATAAGTTGTTTTCAGTTGTCATAACAAGATAGAAATTATAGCCACTTAGTTTTTAATTTTGTACTAACAAACATTACTTAGTCAATTAAAAATATTTTTAATGGACGTAGTTAAAACTTAGGAATATGTGATTACAAATGCGGTTCATTAACCATGTAATCATAATATGACTAGGCTTTTCTAAAAGTCTATATAACCATCTCCAGGATCCTATCTATCTCTGTACCAAAATCCATCTAAAAAAAAAGATAGAAAATTTAATTGGCTCAAAACACAAAGTTTATTTTGCTTAAACTAAACCCTAAACGATAGTGTTAGTAGTTCTTAAATTATGTTAGTAAAGACAAGTTAAAAATAAAATAAGAAAAAAAATAAAAGTATGAGTTGTAAGGGCTCACTCAGCATAATGCTGTGCCGTGGGAAACCCACAGCACGGTGCTGATTTTAAAGTGGTCGCCTAGGACATGACGTACGAAAACCAAGCCTGTTGTGCATGTGAAAATAGGTACTAAAAATATAAGGTAATTACAGTGAGATTAAATATCATGTGACTAAAACCAAGAACGAGTGTCTTGACAAAAACAAATCGGTCGGGCAGGCGAGCAAGCGTAACAAACAAACAAACACGCTTTCTAAAGTTAGGATTAGGATTATTTTATTTTACGGCTGTAGAGGTACTTTAAAGTTTTTCAGCGGAAAACCTTGAATACTTAGAAAATAACGACATCCACAAGAAATCATACTGAAACTTGTATTACAAAACTAACCACTTAACATATAAATTACGGAAACAACTATTTCAACTGAAGAAACAATGTTTGCATTCTCTCTATAAAAAACAATTGACGTGCGTGGAACTTCCCAACAACATGACTAAACTAACATGACAGCAAAACGTACGACGAAAAACCATAAACAAAAACATAATACAAAGCCTATTCAACAAGAAAAATGACTCATTTATTACTAACCAGAAAGAAAAACAAACTTCACAATAATCCTACAATTAAAAAAAAAAACAATTCTAAAACAATAACACATACCTTTATATACCAAAAACTGAATCCAACACTACCACTTAAAAAACACAGGGTGTTACAAATATCATCACTTATATTTTTTTTCAAATACACGTGTATTTTTCCACAGCACTTTTTGAACGCACGCCCGCCGGTCAACACGGTCAGAACCACACTGATCGTACTGACCGGACGAGTGATAGATATCGTAGATTAGATGATCGTTCGCGAATTTAATTTCATACCTATTTGGGTACGTATGTACCTATTGTTATAATGGACGTCTGGGAAATGTTACGTTTCTACTCATTTTCCGGGGCAAAAAAGGCCACCCCGTATATTTCTGTAGGGTTTGGCGGCCTTGTGGACGTCCAGCTGACGATTTTTTACATTTCAAATACAGTTTTTATGATTACTATATTAATCGACTATGAAAAAAGAAAATTCATTAATAAAAATTCATGAATGTAAAGGCTTATTTTGGTAGCTCTTATCGCATTTTCATTTTATATTCGTTAACATTTCTGGATTTAATCAAACTTTTATGGACGTATTTGAATGTCATTTTGTACACATTGAATTTGGAAAAAGAATCTTAGGGAACTACAAAGAAGAAGTGGTTCCTCCTGTAACTTGTGCCTGTCTTTCCTCCGCTTACTTCTGTCAAACTACCCCAACGGATTGTAATGAGGTTTTCACAAATAGAAAGAACGATGTTCGAGGATGATTTGTTTGTCTAATTGCACCTGCAGCCAGGGTCGCTAGTTTATTTATTTTTCATTTAATATCATCAAGTAGCAGTTTATTTGATTACAATCAGAAGTATGTTGCTTGCTTACATTGATAACCTTCTCATTGTTTTATCAGTAAACGTCGATAGATAAGAAATAATACGAATTTGATTCTATTGTGAGTCATTGATATCAAATTAGTATTGATTATGATTCCTACTGGGTTACTTATTACAATGGTAGTTGCAATTCCTAAAGGAATTTGTAGAAAGCCACTCTTCTATTGTTTATTGATTATATATTATTGAAAGGAATTCCCATGACGTGTCCTATTGGCATTCCTATGAAGATACTGGGTTATTCAAATATATTTAGAATTAATGAGACAGTGTGACTTAATTACTTAATAACTTGATGATGGAGTCTAGTAGATCCGGAGAAAATTTGCTGTGATATCTGTCATAGACAGACAGACACCCGAGCGATCCCATAAGGGTTCCGTTCCGGTTCGGAACCCTAAAAACCAGTTTTAATAATTTGATAATAATTTATTTATTGGCACACACAAGTAATATAACACATAAATAATCCACACAAATAAAAGTAAAATAAAATGTACCTACAGTGAATGCAACAGAAATGACGATGGGCCCCAAACTAGGCACAGTCTATATCTTGGTGGCCCAGGATTACTGAACAGGTAGATTGAATTTATGTGTGACAGCACAATGTTACCTACTTTTAAAACATTTTAAAAATTAAGAGTAAAGTAACTTAAAACTAAAAACAATAATTATAAACTAAATTTAATATCGAATGAAAAAAAAATTCAAAGCTAAAAAAATAAATTCAAATACAAATCACAATTCAAAATACTACTAATAAATAAAATTCAGAATTTACATCAAAATCAAAAATACAATACTGATCACTTTAACGTATACCTGTTGGTCGAGTGGTTAGTGACCCTGACTGCTAAACGGGAGGTCGTGGGTTCGATTCCCACCCAGGACAAATCTTTTAAACGAAAAGTAGCGGATGTGTGCCTTTATTATTACAACTAGTTGCCGCCCGCGAAAATTATCCCAAGGGAACATATTCCCGGGATAAAAAGTATCCTATGTGTTCTTCCAGACTATAATCTACCACTGTGCCAAATTTCGTCAAAATCCATACAGTAGTTTTTGCGTGAAAGAGTAACAAACATCCATCCATCCATCCATACTCACAAACTTTAGCGTTTATAATTTTAGTAGGATTTACTACCAAGGAAATACTATAAGGTCGTGGGCGCGTATAGTATTTCGTTTCCTAAAGTGACTCATACAGATTACGTAGGTAGGCGAGCTATTTATAAGTACTTGGGTACAAGTTTTACTATTGTCACCATCCCATCATTTCCGGTGTTTTTCATATACTTTTTCGTATATGAAAAACACCGGAAATAAATACTGATAACTTCAATGACACATACTTTTTTATATTAGTATAGATTTATAACGCACTATTAAGTGAGATCGATTCTGTAAAACTGTTGAACTTTGAAAAAAAAACAAAATGAGAGTCAAATCATCATTTCAGCCAGAAGACGTCCACTGCTGGACATAGGCCTTCTCCAAGAGTCACCATTACACACAGTACACATTGACCGGCATTCAGCGAATTACCGCGGCCTTTCCCCCTTGTGGGTGTGGGTGGCCTTCCAACGCTTCGTATTGCAGTAGGTAAGCGGTTGCCACTCCAGAACCTTCCAAACCGGTTATAAAATAAATAACAATCCAAAAAAATATGCTAAAAATGATTGATAAAACAAAAGAAAACGTCTAAATGTGGGCCACACACGTTCAAGAAATTTCATCAATCAGGCTGGTTCTAACTGTTTGATCAAATAGAAATACGACATTACTTCATGCCAATTGACAACAAATTTTAAATCAAATTTTCAAGCCAATTTACTAAACTGTTTGAACCTTCCTGTCATTTCCTTTGTTCCTGTTTGATCAAATTACTTGAACGTGTATTGCCCGCATTACTACAATAATTATACCATTTGAAATTTTTTATAAAATTTTCCAACAGACATTCATGCCAATTTTATAAAAACTGTTTGCACTAGCCTGTGTGATCAAATTACTTGAACGTGTATGGCCCGCATAAGAACAATTCAAATAGGAAGTCAGGAGTCTGGACACAATCCATGAGAGGCGACTGCATGCATCAATTAAAGAATAGGTAACAAACGAATGAACTTTCTTCTTCCTCACTAAAACGCTAGTGGTGAAGAGTGTCTCCTCATTTGAATATTTTTTTATTTTTATTTTCTTATTTTTACCCCAAAAGTGTTTTTAGGTCATAGAAGTTCCAAGTGTACCTTTCAACTGAATCGGTCCAGTAGATTCGGAGCAAATTGGTGGTGACGGAGGGACAGACAGATATACAGACTGAAAATAATGAGATAAGGGTTCTGTGTTTATCCTACGGACGTGCGAAACCCTAAAAAAAGGTATATGTCAGTCTATCTTATTTATTATAGATGAATTTTGATTTTGACCACCGTACTCCCAAATACCGGTTTAAAAAAAAGTCCAGCAATTTCCCACCATCAGAGGCTGGACAAAAGGCCTCTCCCCATTGAAATCGGACTCCACTTTCGTAAGTAAAAGCGCAATAAAACATACTACAACAAAAGTATCGGCGCCGTGCGAGCAGGATGCGTACGCGCAGGCCGGAACGCATGCGTTGACCTTGAACGGCGCTCTACTAATGTAACCATGCTGTTTTCTCCGGATGCATACAGTAGGTGGTACTACACGAGTATGTTAGTTATCATCAAGCTTAGGAACTTGCTTCGGAAACTATTGACTACCTATTTCACTTATTTGACCTAGTTTCTTAAGTTGGTAAACATCATCCCATCAGCTATACTACCCTTTCTCGGTTGTCTATTTGATTATTCAAGTAAACCGGCCATGACAGGCAATCTTGAAGTTGTTTCAGAATATCATCATCATCATCTGCCTAGCCTTTTCCGAACTGTTAGAGAGAGAAGGGGTTGGGTTTTAGTCAGTAAGAGTCTGACACGCCCTTCCGCTAAACCCAGAGCGGAAGAAGTCACTTGATGATTTCCCATTCTTAAAAAAAAACAAATGGACCTTTTCCATTTATTGCAGTCCACTGTCTGCGATATACTGATGTACTAATATTGCCAGAGCAGGTACAGAGAGAGAGAGAGTAAATTTTTAATTTCAGAATACCTACCTATATATTGGAAATGTTGACTGTTCTTGTGGTCAGTTATTTGTATGATTCACTTATCTTTCTGCGTTCTTTGCGACTCAGCTTAAAGCCATATAAAAGCAGGGTTTATAAATAGCTCTCTAGAACGAACGTCGAGTCCAAGTGCATTACTACGATTGTGTTGACTTTTATTTTTATTTCCGTTCAATATTAAGAGTACCTTTGAATCGACCAATTAATTGTTTTACAGTAGAACTTTTCCTGGCTCAAACTCTACACTTCAAAGATTGTTAGGACATCATCTGCCTAGCCTTTTCCCAACTATATTGGGGTCTGCTTCCAGTCAAACCGAATTCAGCTGAATACCTGTATTTTATGTGGAGCGGCTGCCTACCAGACCTCCACAACTCATTAACTGGGTAACATGGTGGTTCTTGGCAAGACTGGACTTAGATTTACTGGTTTATAACAATCCGTAACTACTGCCAAAGATCTACAAATCAGCCGGGACCAACGGCTTAACGTGTTTTACGAGGCACGAAGGAAACTCAGAATGTTAAGATGGTCACCCATTCACAGACCATCATCATCATCTGCCTAGCCTTTTCCCAATTATATTGGGGTCGGCTTCCAGCCAAACCGAATTCAACTGAATACCAGTATTTTACGTGGAGCGGCTGCCTACCAGACCTTTTTCAACGGTGGTTTTCCTCCTTCCTCCTTCATTCTTTATACAGATTCATTCTAAGTGCAGATCATCAATGGCCCAGCGTCCAATGCCATGTGAATGTCAATGAATGTGGTAAAGTCGTATATCCTCAAAGTCGCGAGAACACTTGGATGAGGATCCATCAGAACTGGGAGTCCGTGAAGAACGGCAGAAAAAAGAATTAGGTAGCAGAAGGGGAGAGGAAGAAGTTGGTGTCGTCAAACTTCTAAGTGACGAGATGGGAGACGCAGGGAAGCCGGAAGCATGACAGTCGAATGAGGATCTATACCCAACAGGCAGTGGATAATTTCGGGTATGATGACCAAGTATGGTGATCAAATCTTAATCGACCATTTGCTGCTTAAAAGGATGTCATCCCATTATCAAATTCATTGTACCAAATAAAAAACTTTTTACAAAAAAATTCAACTGACTTCCAAATAAAAAAAAAACTACTGAATCGATTTTGATGAAATTTTTATGGCACCAATCGGAACGTATATCTAAATGAATGACGGATTTATGAGCTAGGTAACAAACATAAAAAAAACAAAACTACAACCGAATTGAGAACCTCTTTCTTTTTTGAAGTCGGTTAAAAACAAACAACAGCAAAAATAGCTACCAACAGCTCTAATCGTTCAATCTTCATTCGAATAGTGTCTTAGGTATGTATGTATATGTACCAGCGTTTTGTAAGCGTGAGGTCAAATCAATAAGACTGACCTTAAGAAAACAATCCACTGGCATTGCCTCGTATGTGATTGTGTTTATATGCAAAACATGGGCAAAGACTTGGCTTGAAATTTTAAAACTTAAACTATTTGTCCTTTAATGGTGAGGTGAGTGGTCAATTTTGTGCAGGGTCAAAATCATCATGAGTTTTGGCAGATTGGATTGTTTGATCAAAATTGATTTTAACAGCATGTAGGCCAAATTATGCTCGATTTGATGAGTTCAACAACGACTTAGTGTTTAAGGTAATTCAAGTAATGTGGCATCATTTGAATACGGTCAGTGTCTAGCAATGCCATTGGCTCTATCAGCATTATCTTCGCCAATAACAACAAGAGAAGCAAAAGATGAAAGAACTAGAATATAATCGGTATTTAGGAATTGTCAAAAATGACATTATATTTTTGTGTTGACAGAACAAAAAAATCAAATATACTTCAACAGAGCTAGTATAGCAAGTCAAGGAGGCTCAGGGCTCTTTACAGTCTCCCCAAGGCTATGCCCCAGCAGTCAATACTCAGGAGAGATTCTGAAATAGGGCAATTAGAGGACCCAGTGACCCCTCTATACGCTAATATAAAAGAAAGAAAGAAAAATGTTTATTTGGGACTCGCACAAGAAAAACAAACCAGTAAAATAAAATTAATAACTAAACAGTATAATAAAATAATTAGCTGTGCGAGGACAAAATATGAGATAGGGACCTATCTCAGCTTATGCTGCGATATCGAACATCGAAGTGGTTTTACTGAGGTAAGAATCCCACATTCCCTAGACTGACCCCCAAAGGTAGAGTCAAAGGCAGTCTCCTAGACAGGGATAAGAAAATACTGGGTGTACAAAAGTTGGTAGTTTTATTTGTAGATGCTCCTCAAAGCGCTATGTGCTCGTTTAAACAAGAAAACCGGTTTTGGATACTTACTATAACAACATTGAGTTATGTATTGCAGCCTTGATCGTAAACCTTGAACTTGTTTGTTAATAACATTATTCTGCGTGGTCTACGTGTGTTATATTTTTTATGATGCCATGACGAGTTTTGATTCGAGTAAGGTGTTGGATTTGTTCTTTGACTTAGAGATCTATGCTTCAAGCTTCATCACTCTGCCTGACCGACTCT
This sequence comes from Mamestra configurata, assembly GCA_002192655.3. Classification (NCBI taxonomy): domain Eukaryota; kingdom Metazoa; phylum Arthropoda; class Insecta; order Lepidoptera; family Noctuidae; genus Mamestra; species Mamestra configurata. The sequence goes on from NDFZ01005188.1 coordinate 377,104, forward strand.
TTGACAGTTCGAAGTGGCTGTAAGAGATGTCAGCACAGGAGACGGGGCCCGCTAGGGCCAGAGCCTGCCAGGGCTGCTGAATTTGTTTGAAAGAGTCAGCGCGGCCCCGGGTTTTAGTCAGTAAGAGTCTGACACTCCCTTCTGCTCCGCCCAGAGCGAGCGGAAGGAGTCATTTGATGATTTGATTTCCCATCCTTAGTGGTTTAATTGAAATAAATGCTTTGAGTGTTGAGTTTTTATGACTTTGATAAAGTAAAAGGCAGTCACTGCTATATGCTTTGCCTTTCTTTACACATCGTTGTAATCAAATCAAGAAATCATAAACATGAATTAGAGCTGACAGAGTTCTGTGGTAGAAGCTACTGAATCTACCTTCTATGTTACCAGATCACGTTTCGATTGCTGCAAATGGGTTCTATCTGTTTGTATTCCATTAGTTAGAAAGCTAAATCTCTATGATAGATATGGCCTGGCTACACGCTCAATCTTATTTGCACCAATTCTTGGTTAGAAGCAAACATGTGCGTTAAGACGGCAAATGAAATGGCAAACACACCATGCAGTTTTTACGCCTATGGTTTGCACAAACTGAGCGTGTAGCCGAACCTTTAGTCAATGTCAAACGAAAACATGCCACACACGATGACTAAGAAATAAAATGCAAGTAAGCAAAACAGACCGGAACAGAGGCAGTGAAAATAATATGAACACAAACACATAACATTACATTGAGAGAAGAGGAGGGATGAAATGCATGAAACTAAAAGAGTTATGAATATAAATGTGGATGGATTGACAGGGAGAGGGAGGCCAAAGAAAAGATGGAAGGATTGTGTTAGACGTGATATGAAAGAAAAGGGAGTTAGTGATAGCGTGACGGCTGGCAGGACAGAATGGAAGAAAAAAACGTGTTGCGCCGACCCCAAGTAACATGGAATAAGGGCAACAAAATGAAGATGATGATGATTACTGATAGTTATATTATGAGTGATAATCATCACAGACACATGAAGTGCCCCTGTTCAGAACATGAGCCACACGTTGGCGTACCTTAAGTGCCCATGCACCTGTACTATGGGGGATTTATTGAATGCCAACATGCTGCAATTGACGTAGCCACCTGAGCCAAAATAATCTAACCTTATTTAACCTTATTTCTTGTTTTTCTGGAAAGAAGAACAAGATCACAAACATTTCAGCTTCGTCTTTGGGAAGATGGCGACCACTTTGCACCAGGAAATCATTATTTTTTGCATATTTTGCTCACATTAAAAAAGTATTTGACCGTGAGGATACTAAAAATAAAATGCCTTTCTTTAAAGCTTATAAATGTCTGTCTGTAAAAATCATTTTTAAGAATAGCAACCCGCCCCAAGGCTGTTCTTTATCTCCATTGTTATTACTTTTTAGGGTACCGTAAATGGTAAAGGAATCTTTTTCTATATTTCTGTCCAATCCAAAAGCTGTCGTTTCGTTTCCCGAATTTCACTTGGAATGTTCGGCCAAATGTGAAAGTGTTTTTGATAAGTTATCTCTCGCAGGTTAACCAAGACCTTAATATAAATATAAAAGCAACCAACCAGGGCTTTACTACTAAGCGATAACACGCTATGGGCATCCCCTACGGGGGACCGGACCCCGGGTTAGGGCGACGATTCGGGGAGGACGGAGGAACAGTAGCCTGTAAGAGTTTTATACGTAGTACTCGATAGCGTTAACGTTACCGTTGCGAAATTTTCTATTGAAATTAAACTAAATAAAAGCACAATAAAAAAATTAAAAAAACTTTTTTTTTCTATATAATTTGACATATGTGACGTTTGAGTTAACGCAATCGAGTACGCTCAAAACTCGGAGTTATGTCTCTGTTGGTCGAACGAACGATTGCCAGAAGAATTCACCCCAAGATATTCGAGCAATCACATCGCACTAACTATCCTACTAATATTATAAACGCGAAAGTTTGTAAGTATGGATGGATGGATGGATGGATGGATGTTTGTTACTCTTTCACGTCAGAACGGCTGAACGGATCTTGATGAAATTTGGTACAGAGGTAGACTATAGTCTGGAATAACACATAGGATACTTACAACTATATATATAGATACAACTTTTTATACCGATATTCCCACGGGATCGAGACTTACGCGAGTGAAACCGCAGGGCTGCCACTAGTTCCTTCATATTATTATGGAGGTAAACTAGCGATGTAAGAATATTTTAGAAAAAATAATTTGCCCGTTAAAAAAGTTAGTCCTGTAAAATAAGATTACGGAATAGTAACACACGCAGTTAAAAACCTTATCTGTAAACCCATTTTAATAGATAATATCAATAATACGAGTATGTTTACAAACAGTTCCATAAAATAACATATTCCGACAAGCTGAGATTAATTTATAAATAGGAAGAATCTAAACCTCATGGCCTCGATTCGCACTTGACCGGTTTTTGTTTCAAACTAACCTTGAACTGCCGTAGTTCACACGATCTTATAAGAATAATATAAATATAATAGATATTATTAGTAGTTATTTTTTGTATTCACATATATTTAGCTTGTAGCCCAGCACGAGCAACATAATGTTTATTATTATTTTTTTAAATATTTGGTTTGGCCTACATTACCTACATACAAACACAAAAACAGTAATATTTATCTATAAGTTATGACTTGATAATCTTTTCGAGTCAAGTCGAATTAATTTTTTTTTGTAAAAAATAAAAAAAAAATTGAGTAGATATGGGGGTGTCACTTTTAGGGGACAAACTTGAAAGTTTTTAAAAAAGTTTGATATTTCAAATTAAAAGGCTTATTGTGAGGGTTTAAATACTATTTTTTTTATAATTTTAAAATTAATAGTTTTGAAGTTATTGAAGAAATTAGACGAAAAATAAACATTCTCCTCTTGTCTCCGGAAACTAAAATATTTAAAATTTTGAAAAAATGCAGATAATCGTTGTTTACCTATAAATTACCTACAGGCAAACCTAAAAGAAGAAGAAGAAATACCATGTTTCAAAAATAAAATTAGAGTCCGACTCGCACTTGTCCAGTTTTTTTTTCACGTATGTAGGAACCTACTTTCGAGCTCAAAGGTGTAGGTACCTAGTCTTATAAAAGAAGTCTGGTTGAGTCTCAATAAAGTCGGGCACCTGCCAACATTCCTAGCCAGAACGGTACTGCATGCTCAAAATTTCAAACTTGATTTAAAACCCTTTCATTCATAAACAGTTTACCACGTTGCTTAAAAAAAAATCAATGAAGTCCAGGGGCCCGGCCCTACTATGAAGTCTTAAAACGATCATGACTCCGCTCTAAGAGGGAGACGGAGCTATACATAGCGAATAGCACTATCCCGTTTACATCATCAGAATTTTCAACTATTTCCCCTTAATACAGGTTGCTCAGCAATCTAGCAAGGAGAACAACAGCTCACCCAATAATTTGTAACATCTATGCACATTTTCTGAAATACCGTGTTTACTACAAATACAATTTTCCAATAATTTGTAACATCCGTTATGCACATTTTCTGAAATACCGTGTTTACCACAAATACAATTTTAGCAATTAAGATTTTATTATTATATATTATATTATTATTATATTAAACTAAAAAAAAAATGCATGGCATTAGTGCGTCTTAGTAGGGCTGCTCATTCCTAAATCTGACGCACACGCACATCAAAGATAAAAAACCCTGCTACCCACAAAAAACGCAATTGACCTCATTAAGGTAAATTTCTTATACCTTAATGAGGTCAATAAAACGCATGCTCGATACGAAGCAATACTTTCAACTGGGTCAATAGTACCAAAAATACACTTAACCCGTCTCTGACCGATGTATGGTCTTATTGACCGACTGACCGGTAAATGGAGCGGATAAATGTTTGTTAAGATGGCGGCCGGTAAAAAACTTGATCGGCAGTGGTTAACAGTACCTACCTATGTGTGTTTGCACGTCTTACGACTTACCTACGGGTAATATGTGGTTGATAGTAAGGTTAAATTGCGTTTTTGTGTTTGATGCTTATATAATATGGTTCTGTACGTGCGAATGAAAAACGGAACCTTTATAAACTCAAACTCAACTCAAAGCATTTATTTCAATTAAACCATTGCAGGCACTTTTGAATAGTCAAGGTCGGTCTGTCCAAAGAGATGAAGCTAATTACACGTTCCAAAGCGTAGATATCTATGGAGAAGAACGTGCAAGAAACTCCACGGACACTCTTTTAAATCAACAATGATAAGGTTACATCATTCGTGTGAAAATTATACAAACATACATATATGTGAGAACGATGTATAAAACTCGTATAGGATCACTTGAGAGTCTTTTTGTCTGTCACAGACAATTTGCTCATAAATTAAAATAAAAAATTGTACCTAAATGTTTATTTAATTACTTCTATTTTAGAACTAAGAAGTACCTAACCTATTTTTTCGAACGCGTGCTGTATAGGTTCGTAACTAGTTTTAATCAAAGGAAGCCGTTTTGTTCTTATATGTCATGTGGCAATTTATTTTAGGTAAAACATTTACTTCGATTGGTCTGTTGGTCGAGTGGTTTCAAGTTTCGTGGTCAAGTATTACGTAACGCAATTTTTGAAGATTCTTGACCCTCCCTCCCCCCCATGTAACGCGCCGTAACGTATATCTTATGTCCACTACTCTCATGTTATCAATTTTTTTAATTAATAAATGTAATTTCTAGCGTTAAATAAAAAAAACATGTAACGTAACGCGTTGTTCGAACACCCCTCCCGCCCCTGTAACGCATCGTAACGTTTTACATGACCCCCCTCCCCCCAAATTGCGTTACGTAATACTTGAACGCCCCCTTAGTCGTGGGTTCGATTCCCACCCTGGACAAATCTTTCTGTGATGAGCATGATCATTTATTCTGTGTCTGGGTGTAATTTGTCTATAATATGTATGTACTTATATAGAATTTTTTTAAGTATGTTTATCAGTTGTCTGGTTGCCTTAGCACAGGCTCTGCCTAATTTGGGATCGGATGACCGTGTGTTAGTTGTCCCAAGATATTATTATTATTACTTGTACAGAAATATTTTTAGAGTATTTATGATATTAAACGCTTGAAAAAAGAATGCAATGACATTCACGAAACACAAGTGATTCCATCAGTCGCTAACGTTGTTTTTTTTCCGTGATTTTAATTTGAATTGTACTATATTTCAACACCCACCAATTATGGTCACACTTGTTGTAATATTACATCATGTTTACCACCAAAATATACCCAGAATTAACCAGATGTCTATTGACCCAAGTTTTCCGCATCCCTGGTGGGGATCGAACCCACGGCCTTTGGATTAGAAGTCCAACGCGCTATCCTCTGCGCCACAGGGACAGTTACAATCATAACACTTATATCGGTTCTAAAGAAATGCAATTATATAAAAATTGGTGGAACTAATTGATAAACAATAGTGATTGATTAATAGATTAGGAATTTAGAAGTTAGGTAGGTTTGTCAATTAATTAAAAGTAGTTACGGTTATTTAGTGTTTATGAATGCCTGGTAATCATCTGCCTAGCCTTTTCCCAACTATATTGGGGTCGGCTCTCAGTCAAACCGGATTCAGCTGAATACCAGTATTTTACGTGAAGCGGCTGCCTACCAGACCTCAACAACCCATTAACTGGGTAACACGTGCTTGTTGGCAAGACTGGTGTCAGATTTTCTGGCTTCTGACAATGAAGATCTACTAATGACAGCCGCTAACCGGGATCAACGGCTTAACGTGCTTTCCGAGGCATGGAGGAATCTCGGTATGTTAAGATGGTCACCCATCCACAGACCGACCGCAAGCGGTGTTTAACCTTGAAGACTGACCCGTGTGGCAGTTATTATTTAGCCGCGAGCTCTTCCTTAATAATGGCCGGAAATGGTAAAACAATATTATTATTTTTAAAAACCACGTAGTTGGCGTGGATTTGTTTCAATTATACTCATTTTATATAATACTAGCACTTCGCCCGCGACTTCGTCCGCGCGGATTTAGTAGGTACTCCACAAACTTCAACGCCCCCTCAAACCCTTTTTAAAGGTAAGTTTTGGAAAATTAAGCACTACGATATCCATTCAACGGTCTCAGGATCAGCCTACTATCCACCCAGTTCACCCCGTTCACCCCGCCAGAGGTTGACTATGTAAACATTGTTAGATCTGTTTCAAATTTCCCACTTTTAGCTTGTTCATTCCAATTTCCACGTAAATTGAAGTAAGCAATAATGTCCTCCCCTGAAAAATTCATCAACCCTTTTCGCCCCTTATATTTGTTATTCTTAATTTTTTATCCAAAACATTAATGCCGTGCATTAAGTTTCTCCCCAGTTAGCTCAAACCGCAACATTTTTCTTACTTAGAGCATCGAAAAATCCAAATATTTGTTATTTTTCTTTTTTTATCCAAAACATTAATGCCGTGTTTCAGCTTCATCGGACTAAGCGTTAAGATTCTCCCCAGTTCGCTCAAACCGTAACATTTTTCTTACTTAGACCATTTTTATGCCCGTCGTAACTTTAAAACGAAAGGTCCGATTTGAGTAATTTGAAGTGTAGTTTACATGTACATTATCAACCTTAATTCTAAACAAACAAACTAACTAATCTTTACTCTTTATAATATTAGTTTAGATAGATTAGATATATAATCCTGATGATGTGTCTGTTTGAGTATTATTCGCAAATTATCGGCATTCGATTGAACTGAGTCTATAAAATAATCATTAAAATGTCTTGCTATCATTTTAGGAATATTAAATTTCATAGAATTGGTTACCTCCCAAGTTGCTTTAGACTTGTTAGTGCTAGTTCCTATAAAATAGCTGTTTTGAGCCCTTTGTGTTAATTTGATCACTTTTTAATATCTCTTTGAGAATTATTTGAAAGCCGCTTTTGTATCACTATTTCGCTTTATTCTGTATTGCTATAATAAAGTTCATAATAAAGATCAAATAAGTTCATTGAACTTTATAGAATTTACTGGTGATTGTGGAATACTGAGCATACAAATGATAAAAGCACTCAATACAATTGCAAAAGAACTTGGCCCAAAGGAAATAAATACTAAAAATATTCTGCTTTTAATTTTCAAGATTAGAATCAAAATTTAGGATTCGTTGAATCTCGTGAGTTTGGAGGAATTACGTTACCCAAAAAATTGGGGCGTTTTTCAATTCTATTAGATTAAAACTCCTTTAATTGTATTAGAAGTTTCAACTACCATTACCGAAGTTAATGCAATTATCAATGTCTTCAGAACTGTTCAAAACATTATGCGCGCGTGGATTTCCTTAGCAGAGTTATTTTAGAAATGTATTTATTATACTCTTCAAAGATCTTATACTTACAATCATCAACAAATATATTTCGAAAAAGATTATTACAGGATTTTATGTTGATAAAAAACTCTATGGCCCATAACTCATTAATAGGTACCAACTCTTAACATCTTACACACGTGATAACTTTTAAACGAAATATCCGATTGAGATGAAACAAAAAGTATTTTACTTCTACATAAATACTCTTGATAACATAATGCTTAATTTCGATAAAGATTAATATTACGATACGTATTTAACGTAGTTTTTTTTCTTTAGACGATTTAATAATTATTTTGAACACAAAATGGGTTATTGTGATTAAACCATGATAGCTAGATATATGTTCTCGCGGACTTTTTTGTAGGTCTTAATGGGATCTTCTAACCCGTAGTACATCATTTTGTTCTTTTGTCAATAGTTTTTGCAGCGCACGCAAAAAAAGGTTTTTGATTTTACACCTTGTGTTACGAAATAGCAATTTTATTACGGATACCTAATTTTGAAAAAAAAAAAATAGCCTATAGCCTTCCTCGATAAATGGACTACCCAACACTGAAAGAATCATTCAAATCGGACCAGTAATTCCAGAGATTAGCGCGTTCATTCAAACAAACAAACAAACAAACAAACAAACTCTTCAGCTTTATAATATTAGTATAGATGATGTATTGATTTTTCAACCAGATCGACAAAATAGATAAATTCACTGATTACATTAATATATTTAAACTTATTCATGGAAAAAATTTAACCATAGTACATAATAATTATGCTTAGTACAGATTGGCAGATTCTTCATACAAATTTAGTCTTGAGAATTTAAATTTAGAATTCGCTAATCAGTATTTAAAATTAGCATAATCGTTAAAAAGTTTTTTTACTTATCTACAAAATCATTTATAATTATTATAATTAAAGAACAAATTTTGTTACCTACGCAAAATTATTGTCATAATAATGATGTACATAATACCTACAAGTAGCACAATATTTTTATTATTACTGTGACATGCATGCAGGGAAAGCACAAAATGTACGAAGGCCAAATAGTAAATAAACATTTTTAGTTTTTTATTTTTTATTTTGGAGTAAAAACAGTGCCTTTTCATTAAAACTTGTGTTTCCTTTTGATAAGCTTATTATCACCATTCGTGATTAATAGATATTTTAAATTTGTAGATTAGAAATAATCTTAGTACCTATAGTTCGGGAAATAGATGTGTAACCAGTATAATTATCACAATAATATTAGGCGTTTAGTTCCTTTACTAAATTCATGAAATAATTAAAAAAGAAGGGAGGTTAAAATAATTAATATGAGGTTAAAATAATTATAATTTGTCTAACTGTAGACTAAAATTGGCCAGCATTTAAGGGTTGTTAGGGTATGAAATCTAAATCAAATAAAACCTAAACCTACCTACCTAAGCTAAATAAACTAGTTTTCTTTCTTTAAACTCCAAATACCCAATACAGAAATCTTAGCACTTTGTATAAAGTACAATTTTTAAAGGTCATTAAACATGATTGTAGTAACAACCAATAAATATCCCATATTTCCACTAGAGCAAAACAAATATTTTTGAAAAAAAAATGTTATTACACTTACAAAAGACAAAAAAAAAACAAAAATAAATGTTTTTCAAAAATCAATATTTATAACAAAATTTAACAAAGATTCTTTAACAAAGAAAAGCAAAAAAAACACAAAAAGGCATTTCTCACATGCGATGTTACTCCCAGTGAAACATTGCATCCCTGGTGGGGATCGAACCCACGACCTTTGGATTAGAAGTCCAACGCGCTATCCTCTGCGCCACAGGGACTGTGAGAGACACGCCGTAATAGCGTATTCAGTTCTACGTCACGCACACACCAACACTTTTATAGGTCATGTTGGTGTGAGTTATATTGGCAACACAATTCGGGTGACGTAGTAGAAGGAAATACGATTATTTTTAAATATGTATTACGATTATTATCTAATTGGTTGATGGATTTTCATGTTCTCATTTTAGTATTATGCTTTGCATAATGGGGTAGACCAGTGTTTAATATTATTCTTAAAAAAAGTCATGTTCCTTTCGTGCATAATTTTCTAAGAGAAAAACTGATTTATTATTAAGGTCATCAAATCACAACAAAATATACATAATAATATACATACATTACACACATTTTATGGGTTTAATATTGTTGGAATCGATCCTGAAACAACAAATAGGGCATTCTGTTGCGACGGTATTTGGGTCTTCTCGACTTATCCGCTTACAAATAATTAGGAATAATAATAAAATGATAAAATAATAAAAACGATCGAGATTCCGCTCCAAGAGAGAGACGGAGCTATACATAGCGTATAGCACTATTCCTTTTAAATCGTCGGAATTGGATGGCATTAGTACGTCATAGTAGGCACCTGTATGTCAGTAAAAAAGTTAGTTCTTCTATCTGTTATATAAAAAAACAACGGGTTGCACTCCGGGAGTGCCGGGAGAAGTGAAAACTTGAACATTAACGTTGTGCATTTTTGATATTTTGCGAATATAAAATATGTAATATATTCATTTTGCGGCGGAATACTCTCCCTCCGTCTAACGAATTTTCGATCAGGTCACATGTCCTGACGCGAGTTTAACATTTTTTACCTAAATAAGTCTTCACTTAAAAAAAAAAACATACAATCGAATTGAGAACCTCCTCCTTTCGGAAGTCGGTTGAAAAGTGAATAAAATAAAAATACCACGGAAGCAGACGAGGCAATAACGATTATTGACTAACTACTAATATATGAATTGGCTAAAAGTAAAAAAAATAACAAATCGAAGTCCAAACTCGACGAATTATTTGTTTGAACTACCAAAGGCCTTCATTTGCCTAAATACTTCAGAGTAGTTCACAATATTTCGACACATCGTTAAACAGTACAACATCTGAACAAATAAATGTGTTTCTAATCTATGGTAAACTGTATTAAGTGAAATATTTGAGTTAGTTTCACTGAAAGACGAAGGGCGATACGATGATGGATTTGTGGTTTCCTATCCAAGTATTTAGTTAGTAACCAATGTTAAGTGGCTGATGGTGCTGGATCATTTGGCACTCTTCAAAGTGGTTGAGCCAAATGGTGCTAGCGCAGGCGTCATATTGCTGAGCGAGCGCCGTCAGCTAGGACTGGTCATGTCTCAGCTGCCACGGTTTATTTTAATTATTTGTTCCTTGAATTTTTGCTTTTTTATACTTCGGACGTTTGATCGTTCAAGTCTTTCTACATCGTTCTCACACGTATGTTTGTATAGTTTTCACACGAATAATGTAACCATATCATTGTAAAAAAACATTGATTTAAAAGAGTGTCCGTGGAGTTTCTTGCACGTTCTTCTCCACAGAGATCTACGCTTTGGAACTTGTAATTAGCTTCATCTCTTTGGACAGACCGACCTTGACTATTCAAAAGTGGCTGTAATGGTTTAATTGAAATAAATGCTTTGAGTTTTGAGTTTTTTTGATAAAGTTATTTTTTAATCTTTTATCAAGTTGACATTTTGATTTTGTAAGTCCAATCGAAGCTCAGGATAGGTCGGAATAGCTTTATTTGATGAGCCAATAGGAATCAGATGTTTTGATTCGGTTTTAACTTTCCTTCTTCACCTTTATGTCACTGGCACGACACTAACTTAGATTTGAGTGGCATAAAATTTGCCATTTCCACGGCAACGGCGTGTTTTGGAGCACAGAGGGAGGTGAAGCATAGTTTGTGACTCGGCTCCACACCCACAACCAACTGCTGATCCGTCAAGGTAGCCCCACGTTGTGAGGTTGGAGCTGTTATATAGGTCTACATTCTTCTATACTGGATCACGTTGGGGTCACCAGTATAGAGGTATGTGGAACAGAGAGTAAAGTCCCGCAAACCTTCATTGAAAAGGGAAGATCCTCCGACCAGATGGTTCTTGTGACTGGTGGGCAACTGCCCGATAGTTGATATTCGGACTGTTGTATATGTTCAAATCGCACGGAAAACTGATACCGCGATGCAAGATTTCGATCAGTAGTTCGTCGCTGGTGGGATAGATGGCGCTGCGTTTCTTTTTGTTAAGGTATGAATTTCATCACGTTAAATAAAAATCACACAGTTACACCTTCCTGCGTACTGAGGCGGTTCAGGGACTTTCCTTGAATTAGGTAGATGACTTGATCGGGGCAAAGGTTAGGGAAACTGTCTTCAACCAGCAACAGTAGCCTTTAGTCTGAATGACAATGATGATGATGGTGAAGAACATGAGAACAACCGATGACTTGTATTCATAAAAATATTTGTTTTACTTGGGATAAGGCTGACCTTTAAGTTATTAGAACTACCCTATTGAAAGGTGTTATGATATACAAGTCTGTTAACTATCTCTAAATAGTTAAAACAAAGTCGCTGTCTGCCTCTCTCCTCTGTCTCTCACTTATTTCTTTTAAACCTCGCAAAGGATTTTAGCGAATTAACGATGAAGGTTTACGGATAATAAAACAAGTAAATTGCACCAGTGCGAAGTCGTGTGAAGTAAATAAAGAAAACTAATAAATAGTGCTTGTCAATTGATTGACTTAATAGTCAGATGCATTGAGGGCGACCGCATGTAAACGACTTTGTAACGTTATACTTATTACCGGTAATGTGTAGTCTTCGCGTGTTTGGTGCGACCTTGAACGATAGCCGGCTACGACTGGAATACTCCGTGGGAATACCTGTTGGTGCAAGGTTATAATCCCTTTTATTTCCTTTGGAGATTACTTTTTTGGACTACAGGGTCTCTTGTAACCGTTTACTTATTAAATTAGGTCACGAACGACTTAATGCAAGAGTTTTATAAACATTGATTCGGACTTAGTGCAAAACCCTCTCAATAAGTACCTACCTACCCCTCACAAGCTGCCCAATGACCAAAGGCATAGGAGGGTGGTAACCGCAAAACCCAACCACCCATCTGTCGGTCCTCATATCCGTATTGGTTAGTAGTTACGTGTCTTTGGCACAGGTGACAGCTGTGGTTTGGGTTAAACGGATGTCGTATCCTTCCTCTTGACCACCGTGGGTGTTCATTTAAGGAGTCCCTATGCATTTATGAAGACTGGTAGGTTATCGATACGGTTAATATGAGTAGCAGTCGAAACCTTACGAAGTTATTCGTATTTTGTTAATCATATTGACCCTTTCCGGTAAAAAGAGAACCTCGTCTTCAACTAGGGTATATGGTATATGGATTTGTTCCCGGTTTATTTATGGCAGTAGTAACACTAGGATCCAATAATATAACATATATGTAGGTATATATTAAATATTTACGAACGTAGTGTTCTAAACACAATAAACCTAAACTTTTATCCTAAATGTCAGGAAAGAAAGTAAGATGGCACATAATTGTTATAATTAAAGAAAGAAAGAAAAGAAAGAAAGAAAAGAAAGAAAAGAAAGAAAAGAAAGAAAAGAAAGAAAAGAAAGAAAAGAAAAGAAAAGAAAAGAAAAGAAAGAATAATATTTATTTAGCACTTACATGAAACACGCACGGCACATAGCAAAAACTAAGTGTGTCTTACAGTTAATTCTTCACTAATTAATAGTGAAGCTACATAGATTATATATACATAGATACACGAACGAATCCTTATTGCTATGGGAACCGACCACCCATTCAACCTTTAAGAGCAAAATCATCCTCATTATGGAGAAGTTCCATCAATTTATCAGCCAATAGAAAATCCATTGCGACTGAAAGTGCAGCTCTGTCCCATTGTATGAATGAGACTTGCAGATAAAGTGCAATTTACGCAATTGACTTATACTAGTGTGGGAAAATAGCTACTGAACTAGGTATGCGCAATGTTTTTCTTTTTTATAAAGACTATTTGCAATGATGGCGTAAAGTCACTAAGTAAACTAAGTGCCGTGTGTCTCGAGTTTTGACATGGGTGTGTAGTAGGCAACAGTAAGGGTAGGCCAGCCCATACGCAAGCGCCTCGACAGGGAGCTACTCGAGGAGGCCGCTATTGTGCAGGCCTGGATCCGGGAGTCGGCAACGACCGGACCCGTCGACGTCGAAGAGGAGGCGCAGTGGTTCCACGGGGCGATGACGCAAATTTCCCGGTCAATGCCCCGGGTTCGCACACAACCCAGAAGGCGTCAGGTGTACTGGTGGTCCGCCGAGATCGCGTGCGTGGAGGTCAGGCGCCAGTACACCCGATACCGGAGAAGACGTCGTCGGGTCCCTGACGAAGAAGCCGCGCGGTATGAGGTGTACCGCGCGGCTAAGAAGGCTCTGTGGCTGGCCATCGGCGAGGCGAAGACGCGAGCCAGGGAGGAGATGTTGGAGACTCTAAACGGGGATCCGTGGGGGCGTCCTTATCGCTCGGTCCGAGGCAAACTCGGACCATGGGCGCCCCCGCTTACGGAGAGTCTCCAACCCGAGCTGCTGGAGGACGTGGTAGCAGCCCTCTTCCCGGCACGAGCGGAGCACGCTCCGCCGCCGATGGCTCTGCCCACAGCCGCGGAGCCCGAAGAGGACGCCAGCGTCCCAGAGGTGACACAACCAGAGTTGAGGGCGGCCGTGATACGGCTCCGGGCGAAGAACACTGCCCCGGGGCCCGACGGGATTCACGGCTGCGCGTTAGCACTCGCTCTGAAGGAGCTGGAGCCCCGACTGAGAGGACTCTACTCGGCGTGCCTTGAGCAGGGCCAGTTTCCCGCTCAGTGGAAATCTGGTCGTCTGGTCCTGCTCAGGAAAGCGGGGCGCCCTGCGGACTCGCCGTCCGCGTACCGGCCCATAGTGCTGCTCGACGAGGTGGGAAAGCTGTTTGAGCGGATAGTCTCAGCCCGCCTCGTCGGCCACTTGTGCGGAGAGGGGCCGGACCTGGCCGAATGCCAGTACGGCTTTCGGCAAGGGCGCTCCACTGTGACGGCGATATCCCGAGTGAGAGTCCTGGCGGAGGAAGCGGTGTCGCGGGGCGGTGTGTTGTTGGCGGTGTCCTTGGACATCTCCAACGCCTTCAACACCCTGCCCTGGAGTTGTATTCGGGAGGCACTACGATATCATCGAGTGCCTTCCTACCTGCGCCGCGTCGTCGGGGCTTATTTGGCAGTAAGGTGTGTCACCTATCTGGGACGCGATGGCAGATACCAGCGCCCCATGTCGTGCGGTGTCCCACAGGGTTCGGTCTTGGGCCCGCTCCTGTGGAACATCGGGTACGACTGGGTGCTGAGGGGCGAGCTCCGGCCGGGAGTGCAGCTGGTGTGTTACGCTGACGACACACTGGTCACTGCCCGGGGGAGCTCGCACAGGGAGGCAGCGTTGCTGGCGACGGCTGCGGTCTCACAGGTGGTGAGCCGCATACGGCGCCTCGGCCTGGAGGTGGCCCTCAACAAGTCGGAGGCCAT